>JAJOZX010002009.1:202500-645000 GCA_023014485.1 Bathynomus jamesi | reverse complement strand
CAGCACTTCACTTGCAGCGGATCTCGAAAAAACAACAGGTGTCTCAGTTGATCCTTCTACTGTACGAAGGAAGCTTAATTCAGTAGGTCTCAGATGTCCAATACTTGTGTTCCAAAGCACATTTTCTTTTCTCTTTATTTCCATTCCTTAAAAGTGGCTTTTTTGCTGCAACACGTCTTTTAAGACCTACTGAGTTAAGTTTCCTTCATACAGTAAAGGGATCAACTGAGACACCTATTGTTTTTTCGAGATCTGCTGCAAGTGAAGTGCTGGATTTGTGTCTGTCTCGAAGGGAAGTAATCTTTAGATATTGTAGATCAGATGGAGAAAGCTTGGAGGGCCTCCCTGATCTAGGATGATCAGCTGGGGTCCCATTTGATCTGTGACGAGCCAAGATTTTTTGTACACCAGTTTTGGAAACGCCTGTAGATTAGGGCGGATCGAAAATGAGGTTTTTAAACTTTTTTTCGAAATTCAAATATGGCTAGTGCGGAAAATATGTGGGTGCTATAGATAATGACTGTGCATAAATATTAGTCCTGCGACATTATATCTTCAGGTGCCACAAAGCCGTCGAAAAAAGTGAAATATAATGATTTTCTTATATTCTGCATTAGTACAATAACTGAAACTTACTTGTTATTATTATATATTAAGTGTTCCAATTACCAAAATAGTTACTGAATTACGCAGCTCTTAGTTTATTTAGATCAATGTTCTTTTGATTAATGATCTAAATAATCCAGAACTCACCACGAGGAGGTGGCTGCGTGTCGAGCTCCACCCATGCCCTCCCAACCACCCATCCTTGCGCATGTTTTTTTCTATTAACGTTTTATTTAAACTTTATATTCAGCTTTACTTTCGAATGATGGCATTTTTTTACGTGACTGAAGTGTTGATCTTATGAAGCCATCTCGCGCGTTCAATCCAAATACTTTTGATGATGCTTCAGTCACTAATTTTACCATTCTTTCTACTACTTGTGTATGACAAGGGAATTTCTCGAATGGAGGGGTACTCTTGTTTTCTATGAATTCTTCAATCTCATTTTCTGTCAGGTGTCTTGTCACAGGTGGTTCAGTGAAAATGCATTTTTGCCAATTAATTAAATCAGTATAATCAGTAGCTTCAAATTGAATAACAGGTACTGTGAAACGCCTCGCAACTTTTTCCTTGTTTGTTTGCCTTGCTTTCTTTATTCGCCTCCACGCTAATTCTCTTATGGCGCTGCGGTCATCATGAATCATTGATGCTAGAATATTTTCTGGATTTGCAAAAAATGCATTTCTTTGTATGACAGGGTTTACAATATCCTGTACTTCGTCATTCAGTGTTCTTGTTAGTTCAATAGTTTTGAAAACATGTTTTGAGCCATTGACAAAAGACGTACTTTGCTTAATAGAAAACCACATTGGGATGTAGACCTTCATTATAAAAGAAGCAATGTTCATGAGGTTCTCAGATGGACTTACAGTTGAAACGTATAGACGAAGCAAACGATTTGCTGTAGTCAGCCATCGTGAATGTGCCATTTTGCCTGGACTACGATGAGCAAGATCTGGAGAGCAATATCCCTTTGTTATGGCCTGATGAATATCAATTAGATATTTTTGGTCGGTGCTAAGATCTTCACAGTCTACAGTTGGTTCCTCAGCATCAATCCTTTCAAACTCGACAATAGGAAGACTCTCACAGTTCTCTAATTCCCTGCCAATAGGACCGATGAATCCGCGGGGGCCAGATGTTTTTCCATCCAGCTTTGCAACTAAATGGCGTAATGGCAATTCATTGGCATGCAGCTGGCACACTAAATGTTGAACTGGCTTCTTCAGCTTCAATTCTATAAGCCTTATAACGCCTCCCTTTTCTCCAGTGTTGACTGCTGCACCATCGCATCCAATGGCAACAAGGTTTTCCAGGTTCATGTCATTATTTCCAATATACTCAAACATTCCTTTACATATTTCTTCAGCTGATCCAGAATTCACAGAATAATGGCCCAAATAATCTGAACCAGGTTCTCTCACTAAAGTGATATGTTCTTCTGTTACCTTCTTCTGATATACTTTGGACTCTTTTTTTTCTTGGAAGAGTGTAGAATCTTTTCGACCATCAAAATAGATTCCTCTGATTGGGACCTGATTTTGATCTTTCATAATTTCTGATCTCTTCTTTTGTCTTTCTCTTCTGATTTTACTCCTATCCACTACTTCAGATGTATTGTCAATAGAAACTTCTCCAATATCTTGCAATACTGCACTAACAATGAATGCTGCAGCTCGATCTGAAACTGCAGTCCTGTCACAAGCAGTAGCCACTGAAGGTAGATTTGTAGTTTTCCTTTTCTTGAATAATTGTTCTTCAGGTTGTTCGAGCTTTCTCTTCGAGCTAACTGGCTCTGGAAATGTATCGTCTGATATTTCGCCAGATTCACTTTCACTATTTGATGTCGATGATGATAATTCAACATTTGTATCCTGCAATTTCTCCTGTGAAGATTCTTTGGTGAGCCTCACAGCTTCTTTTTGCTTTCTTAGCAACGTAGATGCTTTTTTCTTTGAGAGTGTAATATCTACTCTATCAATAAACAGTTTTCTTTCACTCCTTTGATCTAAGAGGAACGTCACTTCTTCCTTTGGAACCATTTTTTCTTTGGGACAAGAACATTGTGTTAGTACTTTGCACTTGCACGCTGCAATGTCAAAAAGTTTCGTGTGTGCTTCTTTTTTGAACATATCAATCTTTGCTTTGTAAGCTTCAGAATTTTTTCTGCTTTGGTATGGCTTCATAATGACACGATACTTTTCGTGGTAGCTTCTGAACATTGTTTCAATTCGCCTGTCTGACAGAATTGGGACGGAAGCACTTTCCCAAATTGTTTTCAATTTATCAACAACTTGTTCTAATATTTGAGATATTGAAGGATCTTTATTAGTATTCTGTTTCAAATCGTTTCTTACAAACAAGTAATATTTAAAAACTCCTTCGTATGTAGGAAGATTCCTGTGCCACAAATCTTCCCCCATACCAAACATGGGGCACTCAGTTGAGGCCCTGGTTGATTTTGCACAAACTCGAGACATTTTGAAAGTATACAAATCTGAAAAAGAAAGAGCTAATATCAATTATACGTTAATTTCAGTTAATAGTACATGGCAAACTTAGGGCAACACAATACAGAAATGCAAAATATATAAGAAATATAGTTTAGACTATCTGAGTAACGCCAACAACAGAACACCCACCTGCTACGAGAGCGACAGCTACACTGAACCGAGGTACTCACGTGACAGCTGAGTGAGCTGACTATAGAAAACTGTTTTTAGAGAATAGAAACTTTTTTTAAAGGTTGACTGAGCTATTTTTATACAAGTGTGAATAAATTCTTGTCTATTGTGCATCGTGGACTCTTCTGTAATTATTGGTTAAAATCTGCTTTTTTCAATTTTTTTCAATATTGAAGGTCATTGTAGCACCTGAAGATATTAATGTTATGATTTTAAATTTATACCAGCTTATTTCCTCACTACTCCACACATCTTCCACACTAGCCAATTTGAAAATTCGAAAAATGAGTTTTTCACTCCGCCCTACTGTAGATTCACTTATTTTTCTTTGACTCAGTCCCTCACCATGCAACTATATTATTTTATATCTAATCTCATCAGAAATTGTCCTTTTTGTCATTTCTTAAGCCTGTGAAAGAAAAAAAACAGCATGAATTAGGATTATAATGAGAAACGTTTTGGATAAATTTGTTTTCTAAATTTAAGTGAATATGTCAATACTTTTAATTGTAAATATTGATATAACACTAGCTTAGGAGCATTTACTGCAGATCCATCAGTAATAGTTCGCTAGATCTTTACACATGCGTTATAAGTAATATAATGAATCAACCCTCAAGTCCAATTTATGCAGACTAGAGGGTCATCCAGCTTATACAACTTTATACACTTAATTAATAACTTAGTTATACGTTAATATGAACCAGAGGTTCTATTTAATATGTATTTTAGTATCAAAATCAATTTTCATACAACAGATTATCTAATAGTTATCAGATCGACAGTGGTCTCTGACTTTTGCACAGTACTATATATATATATATATATATATATCAAAGAAAAAGGGGTAACTATTATATTTTTAACCATAAAACAAAACTTAAACCTCAACCGGAAAATTTGAAAAGTGGACGCTCAGATTTTTCTGTTGAGGTTTAAGTTTTGGTTTTTCGCTAAAAATACAATATTACCTCTTTTTATTTGATGTATTCAATCCGACGTGAATGTAACGAGTTTCGTGCATATATTGAAGCTCTGAATGTAGTAGGGAAGCTATATTTTGGGCCTCTTTGCGAATGGCCCGTTGCCCACTTTGGGCTCCCAACATGAAAGAGAAAAACTAAAGTGTTTGTCATTTAACATTACTTATTCGGACTATAGTGGATTTAACTTTCCGAGAAGAGTTCCTTGTTCCATGCACGGTCTGCGTATATATAACATATATATAAGGAGTGATACAGGGATGCCCGTTGTCACCCCATATCTTCAATCTGTTTCTGGAGATGGTGATGGGGGAGGCGCTCGGTGACCACGAAGGAGGAGTGAAAATCGCAGGAGAATACATAAGCAATCTAAGATATGCAGCAGAGACAGCGGAAGAAATATAAGAAATTACTACTAGGGTGGAAGAAGGATGCATAAAATACGGGCTAGAGATAAATTTAAATAAAACCAAGACAATGAAGATAGAAAGGACGAGAGAACGGATGGCGGTGGCGCTGGCGTTGGGAATAACAGAGCAGGTAGAGGAGTTTTAATATTTAGGAGTGTGGCTTACGCAAAATAGAGATGACTTTAAAGCGGTGCAAGCGATAATTAAACTGGGGTATGTGGCGATGAATAGATTCACCAAGATATGGAAAGACGACAATGTCAACAGAGAGATAAAGATTAGATTATATTAGGCAACAGTGATACCAACATTTTTATATAGTTCGGAGTGCTGGACGATGAGGTTAAAAGAAAAGAAGAAGTTATTATCGTTAGAAATGTATTGTCTGCGCCGAATTTGTAACATCCGCTGGTACCACAGACGAACAAATGAATATATAAAGGAGTTGACTGGTGTTAAATTCACCATAGTGGACAGAGTGGTGGATGCGCAGAGGAGATGGTACGACCATGTGGAGAGGATGGGGAAGGACCAACTTCCGAGAAGGCTGATGTGCGGAAAAATAGAGGGATCGAGGCCTCAGGGACGCCCAAAGACGACGTGGCTCAAGACTGTAGAAAGAGAGAATCCGGGTTTAACCTGGCGCCAGAGAATAGATCTGGCCAGAGACGGGGCGCAGTTGCGAGATTACCGACGGGGGAGACCCATCGCACGGGACCCAACCTGGAGACCTCCAGATGGGAACTAAGTCAAGTAAGTCATATATTATATATATATATATATAAATTAACTGAAATGAAAAGTAAAACATGATTTATAAATAAATATAAAATTGTTAATATTTTTTTCTTCAGAAGAGCGGCATAATGTCTTCTAATATTACTAAACAGAAGACACTATCAAGGTACCAGAACAGAGAGCAAAAAGCAGAGCGACAGATTGAAATAAAAAAAGGGGGTGCAGATGCATTAAGAAAATTCTTTAAATCTGCCGACAACCTTGCGACTAAGGAAGTTGGTTGCAGTAGAGTAAGCACTGGCAATTCTGAACTCGTCGTGCGGCCTAGTCAAACTTCTACAATAATTGAGACTGCAGGGGAAGATAGTAATTACGTTACCAATGGTAAATGGAAGAAAACAAGCATCGGCGAATCTGAATCCGACTTGTAACGTAATTAAACTTCTACAACAATGGAAACTAGAGTTGGAGAAAACATGACGATGCCATTGATGATCGAGGGAAATTAGTAACAGCCATCGGCGATTCCGGCTCTGATTTTAGGTCTAATCCAACGTATACATCAGAGACAATAGTTACAGAAGGTAGAAAGCAATGAAGATGCCATTTATATCAGAGAGGGTGTCTTATGGCCTAGTCTGACACCTAAAATTCGAAGCCTGTTAGTGATCGATGGACCCCAAAAATTAAATAACGACTTTTCCTCTGGATGAGCATAACCGTCATTTTTGTTTGGTGTTTCTGGACAGAAAGCTTGAGAATGGTAGTCCTGAAACGGCGCTGGCTGCTTATTCGAAGTCTATGGTGAATAAAGTAGTCTGCTTTTTTTGTAAGTTATTCGACACATGTCGGCGATTATCATGAGTCATGAAAAGTCACCTAATCATTTTCAAACGTGGGTTGGAAGAGAAGGACGGATGAATCGAAATGCTTGCATTGACGCAGAGCTTCACTGCAAAGTTGAACACGAGCAGAAACGCTGGAAACAAGGCTTAGAACGACTCTTAAATGTAACTCCCTACCTATCAAAACATAATATGACTTTCCCTGGCTCATCTGATAGGCTCTGTATGGCGAATAAGGGAAACTTCCTAGGTTTAGTGGAGCTACTAGGAGAGTACGACAAAGTTATAAAGGAGCACTTGAGTCACGTGATACAAAAGGAAGTAACAGACAATTACTGTGGAAAAAAATTCAGACTGTACTAATTGCATTAATGGCGAAAAAAGTTCTTGAAGATATTTTTGGAAGGCTGAAGAGTGCCAAGTACTACTCGCTTATATTAGACTGTACGCCGGATATAAGTTATTTGGAAAAGATAATTTTTACCGTAAGATTTATTGACACATCAGATGGCAAAGTTAACATTCAGGAACACTTCATTGGTTTCGTAACCGTGAACAAGACCACAGGAGAAGGACTATGCAACCATCCTGTCAACACTTGAAAAGTATGAAATCTACATCCAAGACTGTCGGGGTCAAAGGTATGACAACGACGCAAACATGAAATGAAAAAAGTAAGGGTGTGCAGGCGAGAATTCTCTCTATAAACTCAAGATCCTTTTACGCTCCATGCTGATGTCATTCGCTCAATCTCGTTGTGAGGGATGCTGCATTATCTTCAACGGAGTCTGTGTCCCTTTTCGACATTGTACAAAGAATTTATGACCTGTTCCATGCTTCTGTTTAACGTTGGAGGCTTCTCACAGACCACGTCAAAGGAAAAAGATAATTATCTCCTACACAAAAATGAGACGAGATGCTGGAAAAGGTTAATTATCACCTCCACAAGATGAACATTTTAACTATAAAGATCGAGGTCGGAGTTTCGATTCCCAATGTTATTATTTCGCTGTTATGATTAAGACAGAATTAAATGGTGGCTGTTAAATTCATAGTGTGACGTCATACATATAATTGGGTATGACGAATCCCCAACATTTATATATATATATACAGTATATATATATATATATATATATATATATATATATATATATATATATATATATATATATATGCTGCAAACCCACAAGGGAAAAGAAAATGATTCCAAGGCCTTTCGTGTATTCAGAAGTACACCTCGTCATTCCCTGACGAGGTGTACTTCTGAATACACGAAAGGCCTTGGAATCATTTTTCTTTTCCTTGTGAATTTGCATCATTCATTCATTTCACGTGTTTAATTGTGAAATTCATCCCATATATATATATATATTATATATATATATATTATGTACAGGGTGGGCGGAAAGTAGCTCCCTATTTTGGATTGGTAAAAAAATACGTATATTATCCATTTATTTCAGAAGAAATAATATGAAAAGGTAGGCATACATGGTAGGTTTTCTCTAAAATTCAATGTGGGCTCCAACTCTTTCCACCAGCTTCTGGAGCCGCCCAGGAATGGCGTCCACTGACTTTAGCAGGAACTCCGGCGGGATGGAGGACATGACTTCCCGAATTCGGTCCTCCAGTTCTTCCAATGTCCTCGGTTTGGTGCGGTAGACTTCTTCCTTTACCCACCCCAAAGAAAGAAGTCGCACGGTGTCAAGTCAGGGCTCCTGGCTGGCCATTGATGTGGACCACGACGACCCATCCAACGCCCAGGGAAGTGGGCATCCAGCCACTCACGGACACAAGAGCGAAGTGCGGAGGGGCGCCATCTTGCATAAATATCAGATCGTCGATGTTCTCCCATGTGCTGACAACCGGCCAGACCTCGTTTCGCAACATAGCAAGGTACCGCTCAGCATTCATGGTGTTGCGCAGAAGGAACGGGCCCACATCCTGATCTGAGGTCATACCACACCACACCGTTACACTGAACCGATTCTGCCGTTTTTCAGCGGTAACCATGGGATCCTCTCCTGCCCAGTAGTGGCAATTGTGGCGGTTGACAAAGCCTCCGACGTGGAACACCGCCTCGTCGCTCCAGAGGATGTTGCGGAAGAGATGGGGCCAGTCTTCATGCCAAGCCAGCATGATTTCCCCGAACTCCATGCGAATGTCGCAGTCCTCGTCCGAGAGAGATTGGCAGTAATGCGGCTTCCACGCACGCCAGTTCAGCTCCTCCTTCAGCACAGTTCGCACTGAGTAGCGGGAGAGTCCACTTTCCCGAGCTGCCTGGCGAGTTGAGTTTCGTGGACTCCGTGCGAACTTTTCCTGAACTGCCTGCACCGTCTCCTGGGCCCTGGATGTCGAAGGGCGACCACATCTTCGAACATCTGCCACAGACCCCGTGGTCATGAGCTTCGAGTGGCAGTTCTTGATTGTTTTCGGGTCCACTTGGGCACGTGGTCCGTGAATGGCCCGCCACCATCTTTGAACTCGAACGACAGATTGCCAAACTTCGTACCGTGCCGCCAACTGGGCACGCTCCTGCAGTGTTAAACGCTCAGCCATGTTACCCTTCAATCTGAAAAAAAAAAAAATGAACGTTACAATTGTACCACTTTAGAGAACACAAAGAGAACACTTTAGAGAAGAAAAGATTACCGTTACAATTGTACCACTTTAGAGAACACACCATAACAATATAACAATACAATCACAATTTATACATAATTTATATATAATTTAAATTAGGGAGCTACTTTCCGCCCACCCTGTATATATATGGTGAAAATTACTATTTTCTTCCTTTCACTGAGTGAGCGTAAAGTTTACTCAGGTATGGGTCAGAGAGGTGAGAGATACGCTGCGGTGACTCACTTTGGCATTAGTCATCATATATAGACATTAAAAGTGAAAATAATAATAATAATAATAATAATGCTGATTGGGCTAAGCCACGCCCGCATTTTATTTTTCCCTTACCAGGCTTTCCCACCCACTTCACCCTCATCATCCCGCGCTCTCCTACCATCATATATACATATATATATATTAAGGTGTTTCACCCTTATAAGGGTATTTTTTTTTTTTTTTTGAAAGTCTCACCCTCTCAAAATATTTGATTAGTTGTGTAAACTGATGTTATGGAATTTTGTGAAGTGTAATGAACATCTTAAGGTGCCTCATGCCTTGTAAAGTTTGGCTTGATTGGGTAAAATCTATAAATAACAACTACATTCATAACAAGACGATTATTTTAAAATCTGACAAACTTGAGAAATTAATAACTATTTATTTTCAGCATTATATGCCGTTAGTTAGTTATTTTATATACAAATTCATTATTTATAAATGTAATATTAGGTACGTAAAGCTTAAGGAATGTTCTCGAAAATTTTTTTTTTTTTTATTTAATTGAGCACATAAAATTATTTTGTAGTATTGTTGGAAATTAGTTTGTTGGAATTGTGTTTTGCTCTTTAACTTGTCACTAGTTGACCCACCAACACTGTACATTTCTTAAGTTAATAAAAATAAACTAAATAGAAACAGTTATGAAACAGTAACAGTATGTTGATAACTTTCATATAATTCTTTTGTTTCAGATTCATGGCAGCTAGGCAAAAAAGACAAGAAATTTTTCTTATAGGGAGCAGTCTCGCTCACAGTATCAGGGGATCTAAGTTACCATGTATTGGAGATGTCCTGAAGCGATTTTATTACTTCCATCGGGAAGAGAATGACACAATTGAAGAAGCAGCCAACAAAACTTTTGATGAAATATTGCTATTCTGGAACAAAGCCAGAATCCCAACTAGACCCAAACAACATGTTATTACAAAAATTGAAGGTTTGTATGCCACATGGAAGCAGCTACAAAAGAATAAAACTAGAAGTTCTACTACAGAAAACAAGAAAAGAGAAGATTTTATCAGCACTTTCCCAAATCTATTTGATATAGCTCACGCTGATGCAGCAAAACTGATCCAGAACCCCGAGGACCTTCAGTTCTTGCAAGCTCAAAGAGAGCCTGGACGACGGGGAACTATGGCTGGAATAGACAAGGTAACAATGGAGAAGGAAAGGCGACGTTTTGAAAGAGTAGCAAATGAAGGAAAGAGAAAACAAAGATGCAAGAAAGAAATAGCAAGCACATCAAAACTGTGGATTCGACTAAAACAAGTGATTCTACTAAATCAGATACAGAGAGTTCCTCCTCTTCTCATGATTCTGATTACTTGCCAACTGTTGGAGGTACAACTGGGGGAATTTCAATTGCAAAAAAACAAAAGTCCATCATGACTCCAGACCTCTGCGCCACTCTAGACAGAACTTTCATGAGTGATAGGGAGGCT
The DNA here is from genome assembly GCA_023014485.1 of Bathynomus jamesi. Lineage (NCBI taxonomy): Eukaryota > Metazoa > Arthropoda > Malacostraca > Isopoda > Cirolanidae > Bathynomus > Bathynomus jamesi. The sequence goes on along the minus strand of JAJOZX010002009.1, from coordinate 634,385 downwards.
GTTCATCTCCTAACGTCACTAATAAGGAGTCAAGTGATTCAGCGTCCTGAGATTTCCGTCAGCCATTCAACGGTATACAGAGCCAGAAAGAAGCACCGCCTAGAAGCTGCAATGCAGCATGAAAAGAAAATTAAAGAATCCTTGGTCAATAAGGTGCTTGTTGTTCACTGGGATGGAAAAATTATGCTTGATTTGACTGGTAAAGAAAAGGTAGATAGACTGCCAATTATTGTATCTGGTGATGGTGTCGAAGAAATACTTGCCATTCCAAAAATTTCATCTGGAACTGGTGTTGCTGAAGCTGATGCGGTGGTTTCTACATTACGAAATTTCAATCTTCAAGACTCGGTGAATGCCATGAGCTTTGATACAACACCGTCAAATACGGGTGGACGTGGTGGTGCATGCATCCTTATCGAAAATAAACTTGGAAGGGAGTTGTTGAATCTTGCATGTCGTCACCATATATTCGAACTTCAAGTCGAAAAGGCCTACACTTTCTTGATGGGATTATCTACAGGACCAGAAATCCTGTTGTTTAAGAGATTTAAGGAAAGCTGGAAATCCCTTGATCTCTCATCTTTCACACCCCTTCAAGGGGAGCTGGAAGATGCAAATGTCACTCAGTTGATTTCTTTTGCTACAACAATACTTAAAGATGAGCAACCAAGAGAAGATTACCGGGAACTGCTGGAGCTGTGGATTATAGTTCTAGGTGAAACTCCGCCAAGAGGTATTAAATTCAAAAGGCCTGGAGCCATACACAGAGCAAGATGGATGTCAAAGCTCATTTATGCCATCAAATTATTTCTTTTCCGACATCAAATGAATATAACTGCCAGAGAAATAAGAGGAATCACGAGGTTTGTGATTTTTGTTGTCCGTGTGTATCTGGTAGCCTGGTTCACTGCTCCATTGGGAATCTCCTCTCCTCGTTTAGATCTAGCATATATGGCAAGGCTCAATGAATTCCATGATCGTGAGCTTGCGGAAGCAGTTCTCAATGTTTTCAAAAGACACTTGTGGTACTTAGGAGAAGAGTTGGTTGCTTTCAGCTTCTTTGACGATGAGGTGGACATTCGCGAAAAAAAGGAAATGGTAATTGCATTGGAAAATCGTGAAAAAGGTAGGCGTCTTAAGGCATCTAGTGATGGAACATGGAAACCCTTACATCATTACGTTACAACAGCAACAAAGAAGTTCTTCAGCAAACTGAACCTTGATCTAACCTTTCTGAAGAACGATCCAGCTTTATGGGAAGAGGATGAAAATTACAAAGTAGCAAAAAAAATTGTTGGTTCTTTACAAGTCGTGAACGATACAGCGGAGAGAGCTGTAGCTCTCGGTGAGCTCTCCTCGGGGAAATTGACAAAAGATGAGAAGCAGTACCAATGTCTCATCCAATGTGTGAAGCAACACCGGAAATTGTTTCCAAACGTCAAGAAGTCAACTGTACTGTGATAGTCATTACATTTGAGAAATACCGCTATCTGAAATATCTTAAGAAAACAAAAACAGTAATTTTAACATTCATGAATAATACTGTCTTGGAAAAAACTTTGGCTCTCTTGAGGCACCTTTTATTTTTGTTGTATTGTAATGAAAGTTTATAATTTTTAGTTTTGTATGAAATGGAATAATTTTAAATGATGAGAGAATAAATTTTTAAAATTTCATTTTTTTGAAACACCCTAATATATATATATATATATATACACACACACACACTCACCAAGTATTGCTCAGTACTTACAAGCCCATACAGAATACGAGATATTGCGAACTTTGAAGCTATACAAAGGACTTTTACATCTAAGATAGAGGAAACGGGAGGTGAAGACTACTGATCTCGACTACAATCCCTGAAACTCTACTCTCTCGAATGAAGGCAAGAGCGGTACAGAATAATATACATATGGAAAATACTGGAGAGTTTTCTCACTAACCTTAGAAATGAAATAGAAACAAACTGGAATGAGAGAAGAGGCAGATTTTCTACTGTTCCAGCTGCGGTGGGACAGGAGGCCATGAAAACGAGGATGGAAAATTCCCTCAGAATACGAAGACTAAAGCTTTTTAATGCCCTACAAAAAGAAGAAGGAATCTCCAGCACAACGACCTGAATAACTTCAAGAAACAGCGGGACAGATTCCTGTGCAAAGTCCCTGACCAGCGATGCGTGGCTGGCTACGAGGGAAGGAGGAAATCAGACAGCAATTACCTCCTTCATCAAATCCCGAAAGTGAGGCGGGATGTTGCAGAGGGACTGAACCGTCGTTCGAACTCACATAAAGAAACATATAGTAAGTAAGTAAGTGAGTAAGTATATATATATATATATATATATATATATATACACAAAAAATTTTATTTTTATGTTTGCTGTTCACCTCAGCAAAAATTTTATTTTTATGTTTGCGGTTCACCTCATTTTTCATTTGTTCGTTATTTCTCTTCCTCGTGTGCAGAACGCTCCTCTATACTTACGTCGTTTCTATACATTAATATACTGCGTGTCATTGCAGTTAAATGTACATATTCACGATTTGCGAGGGTGCCCTCTCAGGGCATTGGTTTCTGCCCTATGTAGGAGAATTTCGACTTATGACGGATCGAGGCCCGTGGTGTAATGGATAGCGCATCTGACCGGCAATCGGAAGATCCTGGGTTCGATTCCCGGGCGGTTCACCTCATTTTTCATTTGTTCGTTATTTCTCTTCCTCGTGTGCAGAACGCTCCTCTATACTTACGTCGTTTCTATACATTAATATACTGCGTGGTCATTGCAGTTAAATGTGTGTGTGTATATATATATATATATATTAGTGGTGGCCCGGATGTCAGTTTTTCAACATCTGCGGATGCGGATCTTTAATTTCAATATCCGCGGATGCGGATGCGGATATTCAGTTAATCTATCAATATAATATAGAATTATGGATATATGACATAATTTTTCAAATTTCGTGATATTATTATTATGGCAGGCAATGAATAAGAATTAAAATTAATATTAATGTTTTCATTATGATAAAAATAATAACTTTCTCAAGAGTTTCAGCAACAGAAAATTCAATGAAACAAGTTTCATTCAATTTTCTGTGTTACCAGGTTTTTATATTTTGAGGTTTATATATTTGTTTGTTCATCAATAATTAATAATTATAATGATTCCTCTACTGAAAACACTGATCATACCCAAATTGGAATACTGCTAGGTCCTAACACGCCCATATAAAAAAGAAGACATTAGACAGCTGGAAGGGATTCAGAGAAGCTTCACAGCCAAGATCAATGGATGCAAAGAACTAAATTACTGGGAAAGGTTACGCGAACTAGACCTATATTCACCGGAAAGGAGAAGAGAGAGATACACCATTATTTACACTTGGAAAATAATGGAGAAACTAGTCCCTAAACTTACTCTGAACCCTATAATTCCCCAAACAACGGTGGAAGGTAGAAACGGTAGACTGTGTCGTATTCCCAAATTGAAGGCGAGACAGGGAACATCCTTAACCCTGAAAGAAAATAGTTTTGTTGTGAGAGGACCAAAACTGTTTAATAAGCTTCCCAAAGACCTAAGAAACACGAGTGGTGTTGCAGTGGACATATTCAAAAAAAGATAAGACGCCTGGCTCAGAACAATCCCCGATGAGCCGGGTGTACCTGGCTATGTGAGGTGAGAGTACAAGAAACTAACTCACTACTTCACCGGGCGAACTCGAGAGGAGGGGCGACAAGCTTGACCTTCGTGAAATGAGGAATTATTGCACCGAATCTTTGAAAGGTTGAAAGGAAAGGTTACACAAAATATATTTATTTTATATTTATTCTTACCTTACGACCATCCTTCTTGCGAAACTCTTTTTTTACACTTATCAACCATTGTTTACACTGCTGTGATTAAAATTTTGCTCTTCTCTCCTATTCCTCTGTTTTATCTTTGTTCCCCCGTTATTCCCCTCTTTTCCTTCACCTCCATTTCTCATTTCCAGCAGTTTTCCCTCTTGGCACTGGCACCTCCCCCTTAGCACTGTGGTGGCCGCTAAACTTAACCCACATAAATGTGCCCCTACTACTATATTCAACGTTAAATTCAACGTAACAGAACACAAAAGTGTCGTGACAACATTAAACGAAGCGGGCTCAGCGTTGTCGATAGCAGTTCCTCCAAGTCTAATATTTATATAAATTTGTACAGTCAACAACTGCCATCCGCGAAGGTTATGTTCTTGTTAACCCTCACGGACAGTGAATTCGCGGATGGTGAGCACATTATATAATGGAGTTCAATGGGATATGTTCCAGCCCTCAAAAATCAGAGTTAAAAATTTATAAATTAATAAAGTACATTACATCCATAAGAAAAATAGGTTGATAAATAACACTTATCATTAATTAGAAGACTGTCCAGCTTATGGTAATGGGATTTTAGGTGAAGATGGGGAAGATTAGTTGGAGGTGGAGGGAGTGGACGAGGTTGCAGAGGAGGTGGAGGCTGATGGAACTGAAAAGGTGGAAGCTGGCTTAAAGAAGGAAGTTATTCGTGACTGCTGTACTTTACTCTGAAGGCTTTTGTTGAGCTATGTATAAGAAGACAATTGATTGTCTATACCTCTACCAAAGGCAATGCTCCTTTCCATGTTTGTATCAATCTGGATAGCCTTCTGTTTCAAGTCTTTTCCTATTTTTAGCTAGTTTGGTAGTCAGTTTTTTCTCCAGTTTCATATGGTAAAAGGACCACTACCGCTTTCCACTTTTAGTGTTTTAAAATTTTGCTATTTGTATCCGATTTTCAGAATTTTTTTTCTGATTTTAACCTTGGATAAGCGAAAAAAATGGTTGCAGAAGGTTAAAAGAGCTACCAAATGGTAACTTGGATAAGCGAAAACGCGAACGGTATTTATAAGTTTGGTAGTAATAATCATATAAGATAACACTGTCAGGTTCAGTAAAGGTTTATTAGAACATAGCCATTTATAAATATGCTCTAATCGTCTCTTCGTTTCATTCATCGGAAGGTCTAAATTATGATCCCGCCTTGTCTGGGGGATTTTTATGGTACCCATTCTTCTAAAGAGAGTTACAAAAGTAAATAGATACCTTCGGTTTTCCAGCTTTTTATTTGATAGTAAAAGTCACTACATAAGAAGATATATTGAATCAATATATTTAGAATTATGTAAAGCTGAAACATGTTCTGGCATTTCATTGATGAGCTTGTTCTTGGGACGATCATCGTGGTGTCTATGTACATTTGTACCCCCTCTGTATATGTCATTTTTCATGTATGATGAATTCATATTCTAAAATATAGAATCAGAAATCTTACTGCAAGAATTATATATATATATACCTTTGGTAACCTTTGGTTAGCTTCCGCCTGAATTGTTCATTCTGACGAAGGTCAAGCTTTTCAGTCGACCTTAGACCTACAGTTTAACGTGGAATCCGAACCACGCCCCATCAGCAGCACAGCGTCTTAACCACTAGGTCACCTAGGATACCCATTTATCTACCAACCACTTTCTTTTTTATTGTGTGGAAGGATAAACAGCTGGGTTTGCTGCATGCCGGCTGCAGCGACGTTAACCACTGCACCACCGAAGCGCATATATATATATTATATATATATATATATATATATATATATATATGTGTTATATATATAATATATATATATATATATATATATATATTATATATATATATATGAGTATGTATGTGTGTGTGTGTGTGTGTGTGTGAAATATCTTTCATTTTTACTGTAGTAGAAACCGCAATAATTTAATGTCCAAATGTATTTCAATATATGCATTCATTTAGCTTACATATATTAGGATAGAATGTGAAACTCATTTGATATACCTAAATTCTTTAACTCTCTTTGTCCATCATTTAATTTTACATCTAAAACATGAGCTTATCTACATCTTATTTTACATAAAAGAAGATTATTTAATAGAAGTTATTAAAAAATGTAAAAGCGGCCTTCCCCGTAGTTGCGGTTAAGCTGCTGTTCGTGCTTTATCTATTAGCAATCTTGGTTGGGACATGTGGGGGACGTCTGAGGACACAGCGTAAAGATACAAAAATGCCAAAGAAAAAAGTCCCAAGCAAAATAGATTTTTATATATATATATATATATATAATATATATATATATATATATATATATATATATATATATATATATATATATATATATATATATATATATATGCTTCGGTGGTGTAGTGGCTAGCGTCGCTAACTATGAATCCATCGGCCCCGGGTTCGAGACCCGGTGACGGCAGCCGGCACGCAGCAAAACCTAGCTGTTCATCCTTCTGCACAATAAAGTTGTTGGTAGATAAATGGGTCGCTGGGCTGCTGGTGGGGCGTGCTTCGGATTCCACGTTAAACTATAGGTCTAAGGTGGAGTGAAAAGCTTGACCTTCGTCAGATGAACAATTCGGGCGGAAGCAAACCAATGGTTATACATAGGGCTGTTCAAATAACTGAAAATTAAAAATTAAAGCAAGCATGAACCATTTTTTATTAGACTTTTATTAGACAGATTTGAATGGAATCCGATAGTGTATACTGGGTGCCCAAGCATTAGAATATGTACAGTGGATGAATTGGATAAATAACATTTAAATAACCAATGAATTCGCACAATGTAACCTTCAGTGATGGCACAAATGCATTGATATCACCTTAATACATGAAATCTAGTCGCCTGAACATTTACCAGTGGCCAATGTCGACTTATTATGGTCAGGAAACTGATGTCTGTGCATTTCCACCACGTGTAAGAGGAACTACTTTTGAGTCTTGTCTTTGGTAATGGTTGCACTGAAATTCTTTTTCATGGACACACCCCCTTCAGCACTGTCGTTGATTACATTGAGTCTTGACAAACGATCCCTTCCATCCATGTAGTCTTGGTGATTTTTCCACTCATGAGTATGATGTTTTATGAACCCTTGAAAGAATTTGAAAGTATCAAATAACTTGAATGACGCTGAGTCGACAAAATCTGAGAGGTCCATCCTTTCTACTGATACATTTCCTTTGTATTTTCTCCGATCTTTCTTTTGTGTTCCTCTCTGTAATAAATTTGCTGCCTCAACCATTTTCAGCTTTGTTTCGCGTGAAACCTTGTCGGAAAACCAAACCAAACCATTCAAATCAGATCCCAAGCACCATAGGTGGTGCTGGAAGGAAGTCAATGCGGCAATACTGGCAGCTGCGTTGAATTCACTGTAGGCACTAAACTCCTTGCAGAGGTTGAGGTCATTAAGTGGTGCATCAATGACCATCGGGGAGGAGTACCATGCTTTAACACACACCAGTGCGACGAAAAGACAGAATTTGAGCAGGTTCTTCTCTTCAGCTCGTGACATCTCAAAGTGTCTCCGAAATAAGTAGATTTTCAAAGGATAAATAGTCTTAGCCATCCATTTGGTATGGTGGAACGTGCCTGACTTTCGGGAATTTAATTTCTTTAGGTGGTGTTTCACCAAGGAAAATCAGTGTCAAATTCAGCATTTCATGTTAGTCGTCCATTGGCAGTGGTGTCTTATTTTTATTACGCTGAAGGATATCCAGGATGAATGACACTGTCGATTCCCTGAGTTTCCTAGGCTTCTCTGAAATGGTAAGCCTTTTATTATGGCAGGGCTCAATCTCTGTCACATCCACCAATGGCCACTGCTCTTGGAACCTTCGCAACATTTGGATGTTTGGTCCAGAAGATGGCCCAGTCAACTTCTTGAAAACATGACCGCAGATGATCTATATGATGTCGTGGCGACATGTCATGTGTAACAATTTTCGTCCAAGCTTTTCCTTAAGTAACTTGCAGGCTCCTGATTGAAATCCTGTGTTGGATAACGTTGTGTCGAAAGACTGTAACAATTTTATCGTCGATGCCCCAACTCTGTAAGACAGCGAGTACAGTGCTCGCCATTACTTCACCTGTACCAGTAACGATCTTAGGGATTCCTAGGAGCTTTTCTTGTGGAATGTCTAGACCAGATACAATAATGGCAAGACGATCGATGTCGTTCTGCCTAGTCACGTTCTGCAGTACCTTTCCATCCCAGTGGACAGTAAAGCGTGCATCATTAGCCTGAACATCATTTTGAAAAGTTTCCTTGATATGCTCTGCTGTGGCCGAACGGTGCTTTATTCGCTGACGGCGGACAGTGCTCTTTGAGAGGGACAACTTTCCCATGTCGACTCCAAGGCTTTTAGCGGTTGCACCAACAACAAAAGCAACTTGTCCATGACTCAGATTGGTCCAATCACAAGCTGCTGCTAGATCAGCAATCAATACTTCTACCATCCTTTGACGCTTACGTGGATTTGACTACAACTTGATTCCAGGGGCATGGAATTTTCACTCAGGATCATCATCTATGTCACTGTCAGAGCTACAAGACGTTGATGATAAAGGAGGAGGGATCCTTTTTCTCTACTGCTTCTGATTGACGCTTATTTTCCTTCTCCACTCTTTTCCTAAACTCCTCTGCTCTGTTTTGACTTGTTTTCTCCATCTCACTTACTTCTCTCATTTTGGTCTGTTTCTATCTCATTTCTAAAGTTATGATTGTAGCCGTGACCAGTTGTCTTCATTTTTCGTTTCCTCTATCTTAGACGGCGTCTCGTTTACTGTGTGGGGTTGTGAGACTCAGCAATACTCAATTATTGCTAAACTCTTCCATAATTTTAGCATGATGTTTGCTTTTCTGCAATGGAAGATCCTCCAGATAATTCCCAATATTTTTCTAGCTATTACAATTTTAGTGTTATAATTATAATTTTAACCCCATCATTATTAATGACATTAATAATGATGTGGGGTTGTTTAATCTCCTTGGCAACATCTAAGGTCGTATGATGGAGGGGGTCATACAAAGATGCAACCTCCCTGATAGACAGAACACGATGGATGGATGGATATTAAAAAAATTAATGAAGATTTATAAAAGATATTTGACACGAATATGACAGTTGGAATGTCAGGAGCAAAAATGATGTTTACAATAAATTAATGCATTGTTTACCTGCAGACACAAACTTTTGTTTGAATTTGGTCTGTCCACCACATGTATGGGAGATTACCCTCAGTGAAAAGTGTGTGTGTGTGTGTGTGTGTGTGTGTGTGTGTGTGTGTGTGTGTGTGTCACCTGACTGGAGGTAGCTGACCTTGAGGATGAGGGTTAGAAATAATAATAGTACGGGGGAAATATTACTACTACTGCCACTACTACTACTACTACTACTACTACTACTAATAATAATAATAATAATAATAATAATAATAATTTATATACGACCTGAGAGAGAGCGTAACTTGAAAATTTATCACGTTTTAATGATTAATTTTGTGTAATGACTCTTATCAGCATGTGTATTAACTCAGGTGTGGGGTCAAAGGGTTCTTGGGATGAGTCACGCTGGGATAACTTATCATTTGGCATTATATATATACATACATACGTGCATAATTACTCCACGTCCACATTTTTATTTTTCCCTTATCACTTCTCCCAACCCTTTCACTCTTATCAACCCCCACTCACCTTTGAGAGATTAAAATTTTGTTTATCCCATTTTCTCCTCTTTTCTCCTTTACCATATATTTATATTATTGTGTCATCATGTTGTCGGTGACCCCTATAGTTCATACTATGACGTTACGCACATATTTATTTTATTTACTTTCCAATTTAGACTTAATAGTTTTCTGTTTGTTTGCTGTATTTATTTGAAAATGTTTGGTATTAAAACGATGGCTGATAAAGTTTGGAGTATGACGTCACATATGTTGCATAAAAAAATATTAATTTTTAAATTTTATTTTCATTTTTTCTCTTATCACCATCCCTTTATCTTATGTCTCCCCCTTTATACTTACTTCCTTATCCCGTATATATATATATATATATATATATACACAAAAATTCTATTTATTTTTATTTTATATTTTCAAATTTATAGTTACTGTTATCACCCTTCCATTACTCTACTACCCCAGCCCTCATTACCCTCAGCCCTTTAACCTTTTGCTATTCCCTTCTCTTTTCGACGCCTTTGCAACTAACTGGTCACTAAAGTTCATAGTATGACGTCACACACACACACACACACACACACACACACACATATATATATATATATATATACATATATACAGTATGTATATACATACTGTGTGTGTATATATATGTATGTGTATATATATATATATATATATATATATATATATATATGTATATATACACACACAGTATGTATATACGGTGTGTATATATATATATATGTATATATATATATATATATATATATATATATATATATATATATATATATATATATAGACAGAAATTTTATTTTTGCTCTTATATTCTTTCATCAGAACCCTCCTCCACTCCTCCCCATCACCTTCAACCTTCAACCCTTTGCCTTAAGCCTGTCCTTCTTATCAAACCCTTTATTTACACAGCTGTGATCCTATTTTTCTCTCCTTTCCCCCCCCCCTCTCACCTCGATTTCTCATTTTTCACTTTTCCCTCTTGCACTGGCACTGGCACCTCCACTCCCTTGGCACTCCGGCGGCCGATAAACTTGACCCACATAAATGCGCCTATACCACTAATATTTTACTAATTTACACTTGATTAACTTACTTAACGCAACGAAGAACATGGACTTTTCATACACCTTATTTAAAATAAAGAAATATTTATTTACACAATCACACACAAGAGAATAGCCAATTCTATTCATGCCCTTTTTCCAAACTGCCGTCAGTATTGTTACGAAGGAATTGGGACCCCGAATTCGACTTTGCTCCGAAGAAGCCAGTTTTGCCTATGTTCTGTAAGGACTCTAGAAGAATCCACTTAAATTGCAGTTCCTGCCCCGTACCAGATAACCTCCAACCATATGCGGATGCAGAGGGGAGGCCAGGGGGCTTAATTGAAGCAATGCAGCTTAATTTGGAGTCGCCATACATCCTGGTTAAACGAAATTAGGTAAAACGTTTGAATGCTTTTGTTCACGTTATTTCAATTAAGCCCCGTTGCTTCAATTAAGCCCATGGCTCACCCCCCCTCCACTCTGGATCCGCCTATGTTACCAACCAGTACAACGCACAAACGTTCAGGGACTGTAGCAACATAAAGTTAAACCGTAAAGGGCTGACAAAACTACGAAATGATGCTCGCTACGCCGCAGCAACCTCCTGTTCCGCGAACCTCTACACGACACAAAACAATTTATAATTTGATGATGTCTGTCATTGACCTGAATGTTCTTATGTTCTTGCTATAATTTTATTAAATTATTTAATTAAATAAACAAAAATGTTGATATGATGTCACTTTTATTTTGAAAAGAGTGTGCCAACGTCTCTACTAAATATAAGTTTTATATTTAAGGAAGGAAAAACCCAATAGTTCTACAATGTTAACTAAAATTATTATTATTATCCAGTGTTTTTCCAAGAAATGATTGTTTATGAGAGTAAGAATAATTCAGTATCCTATTTTCCTCTAACTTCGTGCAATCTCCTTTACGCCTTATACCTATAATAGAGGTTAAGAGCCAGAAGAGATTTTAGAAGACAGAGAAACCACGAAGGCATTCAGCCTCGAAATTTTTGTGTGACAACTTGTTATAAGAACAATACTCTATCGACTTAGCTATTAATTGCTTTAATGTCGACTTGTCGTTCTATCAATTTATAATATCAGTAGTATAGCCGCAAAATGGACGAGTGCAGGAATGTTGCAAGAGATAATGATCAACTTTGCAAAGGGGGTGGGGGTATGTTGCAAAGGGAGAGGGTATGCAATGAAGGGATGGGGCAATTTAGGGTGGATCGATTTTACATTTTTTTCGATTTCCATATTCTAATAGAGACAAAAACTTGCGCATGCATGAGCAAATAGCCTCTGCAAAATCTTAGCTTAATACGTAATCATCTTCTGCCCCCGGCAGATCGATGAAAATCATATTTTAGTAGTCAAAAACGTATTTTTCTTATAATTTTAAAAATATTTCAATATGCATCAAAATTATTCCTAATAACTATAAAGTCGATGAAAAAGACCTCATATGATCGTTTTTCCAAGCGCGTTGTCCTACGTTAATATCTTTTGCCCCCGGCAACAACGTCAAATGTTGAAAAAATAGGTAATTTATATACATATTTTCAGATCGGCTCTTTGTCTTAAATAATGCATTTATGTATTTCCCATAGCATTTATATCGTTGCTTAGGCATGAAATAACACACACGCAAAATTTTATGACTCTAGGCTAGAGTTTAAAGGTCATCTCTGGTGAGTGAACACGGGTCGAAAGGGTGGAGCCATTCGTATGATTGAAATGAAACTACAAAGGCCAGTTCAGTGGATCATATGCCTATTACACGGTAATGAATTATCACTGCGACACCTCATTCAAGACTTGGACGGCAAAACAACTGAGCCAATGGGCTTTACTGGACCAGTTGGAAAACAACTGAACGACTGCGAAAAACTTCCAATTACAGAATTCGATGCCATTCCATCTCCCGACATTGACATAGATGATGCCGAGTTGAGCACTGACCAAAATATTTGTTAGGCATCTAGAGAGCAGTGTCGAGCGGTAGCTGCTCTTCAGCTCTCGCGGCTCCAGCCGCACCAATTTGGTTAAAAATAAAGAAAAACTCCAGTTTCACTGAGGGCGCAAAACATTTTTTCGAAATGATGCGTCTCTCTCAGACCATGCCTCAAAAATCTAAGACAATCGCCAACAAAGTCCTCCGTAGAAATTCTTTCTTTGCTCACCCGGAAAATATTTTGATCTCCATGCTACATGCCGATGAGCAACACATAAGAGAATTGGGATGGAGAAGAATATTAAAAGCACGATCAAAACAATCACCAGCGGGGGAAATTCGAGCCTTCGCCATGCCTGAGCTGCTCTACGATAGTCAAAACTATTACGAAATGATCAACTGGCAAACGGCTGAGGTGACCGAACCCCCCGTTACAAAAACAATACATGATACCCGAATAAAAGAGTTTGTTGAGACGGGAGACCAGCCTGATGGACTGATCCCACTATTCCCTTGTCATACTCAAGCGGTCGAGAGACTCATTAAATTAGTAACCGAAGCCTCTGCCAGTGTAAGTGGAATAGAAGAGAGGGACGGATTCATCCGCTCCCGTCTTCACTCCCGAACAAAAATTCCACGATTTGATTCTAAGAAAGATTACCGTATGTAAATCGACATGCAGCCAAAGGAAGGGTGGTTGGGGCTGGATAGGGTGGAACTCGACGTACAGCCACCTCCTCGTGGTGAGTTCTGGGTTGCTAATTTTATAAAATTAGCAAGCGAGGAGCTGTACTTAGTACTTATCGTACTTATAACATCGCATTAACGTAATTATAATCCACATTTAGACTTTTCTCGGGGACAGAAGATATTACTCTAGTCATAAAATTTTGCGTGTGTTATTTCATGCCTAAGCAACGATATAAATGCTATGGGAAATATATAAATGCATTATTTAAGACAAAGAGCCGATCTGAAAATATGTATATAAATTACCTATTTTTTCAACATTTGACGTTGTTGCCGGGGGCAAAAGATATTAACGTAGGACAACGCGCTTGGAAAAACGATCATATGAGGTCTTTTTCATCGACTTTATAGTTATTAGGAATAATTTTGATGCATATTGAAATATTTTAAAAATTATAAGAAAAATACGTTTTTGACTACTAAAATATGATTTTCATCGCTCTGCCGGGGGCAGAAGATGATTACCTATTAAGCTAAGATTTTGCAGAGGGTATTTTCTCATGCATGCGCAAGTTTTTGTCTCTATTAGAATATGGAAATCGAAAAAATGTAAAATCGATCCACCCTATGAAAGGACCAGGGGCATGCAATGAAGGGGGAGGGGGGTGCAACAACTCAATGCTGCAAACGGGGATGGGGGATGCTGCAGGTGCAACAAGGGGTCATGAAACTTGGAGGCGGCGTTATCCCCCAAGAGAAAGACAGGAGAAGGAGAGAAAGCAAGAGAGGTGTTCACCTGGCAGGAGCCAAGTGCACACTAAGACTTCAGCCGAGTGGTCGTTGTCTTATAGGCCCCTAATCAGCCAGTTGGCTTAGAAGGAGCCAAAAGGGAGAGGGGAGGTTGAGGGGAAGGGGTCTTCGGGGGGAGAAGGAAGGATGACCTCCCCCCAAAGGGGTTCCCTTAACCTAAGAGAGAAAGAGAAAGGATAGAAGGAGGAGGGCTTTCGGGGACAAGGTGGGACGTCCTAACCCCCCAAAGGGAAACTAAGCTAAGTCTTAACCTAAGAAGGAAGGAAGGAGAGATCTTCATTCAACAGCTGTCATCATCTAACTGCCAGCTCCGAAGCCAAGCGGGTCTTATATAGAGGAAGGTTGAGTTGCCAGATACCATTTTTTATTTTAATTGTACAGGTATACATTATTAGGGTGAGTTGCTAGATACCACCATTTATTTTAATTCGTTACCAAAGCATACAGACTTTCTCTTTTAAACGAAAACCGAAATTGACAATAAAAAATTCAAGCTGTTTATTAATTATTGTAAATAAATAGAATTTGCCTTCCACAGCACTAAAAATAATATAATACGAAACGTATAACCACCAAAATAATAGTTCAGACGAAATACACACACACACACACACACACACACACACACAACTGAAGAACTTTCTCCTTACCTTATATATATATATATATATATATATATATATATATATATATATATATATATATATATATATATATATATATATATATATATATATATATATATATAATATATATATATATATATATATATATATATATATATATAGAATAGAATCATTAACTGTGTCTATTTAATTTTGTCATTCCTTATATATATATATATATATATAATATATATATATATATATATATATATATATAAACGGATTTTCACCTTAAAGTGAATTAATTATTAAAACAATATTAACATTAAAAAATTTACTAAACAATTGGCTTAGCAAAAAAAATCGTTCCATTAACATATTCTCAAATCTATATACAAACACACACACACACACACACACACACACACAATTATATTAAATAATTGTTCTCTTACAAATACATTTATTTTAACATTGTGTTGAGACGAGGAGTGAGCGGGGCAGGTAAGCAAAAGATCCTGCGAAAGGTCCAGCACGAGGCCTTTTTAAAACCGCAAACTGGCGAGAAGGACTTTGGGTCAACTTTCTCTCTCTCAAAGACACACATCCGTCTCCTTTCGCTTCATACGATTGTCCTTCCTGTATATACAAATAATTTTAGTAACTTCGCTATTTTTATTTACACGTAATTTGTATGGTGTCATATTGAAAATTAATGTATCTGTTATTGATTTAAAACACTGTCAAAATCATAATTATCAGAAATCAACTTAAATTTTTTTTCAAAATTAATACACATGTACTCTGGAAGTACTAACAATTGAATAAAATTACTTTTGCTACTGAACGTAAAACTAAATTTAAAATTCTTTTTCCAAGAGATCGTAGGTTCGACTCCCGATTACGCAGGCGCGTATCTCTCACATGTACTCTGGAAGTACTAACAATTGAATAAAATTATTTTTGCTACTGAACGTAAAACTAAATTTAAAATTCTTTTTCCAAGAGATCGTGGGTTCGACTCCCGACTACGCAGGCGCGTATCTCTCACGATTCCTAGTTAGTGTTTTCATTGATGTAATTACTTGTTTTCTGTATAAACGTCTGCAGAAAGAGATGAGATCGTGGGTTCGACTCCCGATTACGCAGGCTAATATTTCAGGAGCTTACACCTGAAACTCAATTTAGGATGGGCGCAAAATAACTTGCGTCCGAAAATTGAGACTCAATTTAGTATGGACGCAAAATAATAAAATATTGTTGTGAACAATATTGCATAAAGGGGTGGGTGGTGAAAACCAAGTATTGTCGCAAATATTGACGTGGTAGAGACAGCAAGGGGTAATTCGAACACTAAATCTACGGAGAGAATATAGCAATCTTGGGAAAGCTGAGTTTAGTATGGGCGCAAAACATGGTAATGCACAAAAATCTTCTAGATTTGATGTTTATGTCATAGGATATTACTGTGGTGTTAATGTCAGAGTAATAAAGAGTAGCGGCGCTAATTTTGTTTCCTGCGATACTGAGCTGAACCACTCTAATGAATATATTCCTATAACGAACGGCATCCGAAAAATCGAGGATTAATTTAGTATGGTTGCAAATAACATGCACCCGAAAAAAATTGAGACTCAATTAGTAGGGGGGCAAAAAATAATAATGCACATTCTGTAAATCTTTTATAGAGATGGTTGTTGCGAGGGATATTGCATAAAGGGTGGATTGGAGAAAACCAAGTATAGACACAAATATTGTCGTGGCGGAGAATGCAAGGGGTAATACGAGTATTAAATCTATGGAGAGAATATAAAGACACCGTTAGTCGTCCAAAGCATGGACCCGTTATTTATATCGGTGTTACGATTGGTACAGTAATTAGACCCCGCCCAGTTACACTGGCTACCAATCATTACGAACATCCTCTCAATCTTTTGAGCATTAAATCTACGGAGAGAATATAAAGATGCCATTAGTCGTCCAAAGCATGGAGCCGTTATATCGGGGTTACGATTGGTACACAAACTTATCATAGCCCCACCCAGTTACACTGGCAACCAATCATTACGAACATCCGCTCTTGGTCTTTTGGTGCGGAGCTTGGTGATTGTGCATATAAAAGGAAATATTTTTCAGTTGGGGGTTACAGTAGCTATTTTCGCCAGTGAATAAACATTCCCTCCGCCATGTATCACGAACTTTACACTTTTCCGGATTTGTATCAAGAAGGTGTCACTGCAGCATTGACTGCAATTAATCTTTTTAACGCGATTGACCGTGATGGATTATTTCCAACGCAAACCGTTGATGATATTTGCAGTGACGCTCCATACGATCCAACGCAAGGGACTACCATAGAAATGTAAGTGTCTATAATTTTATGTATTTTTTTTATTCAATTATTCAAAAAGTGTCAGAAAGAAGATTATTTCATATATATATATGGAGGGATGCAGTATCTCGTCAAATACTTCATTTAGATACTCGCCAATATGCTAAAATCGCAATTTTTTATGGCAATCTTTTGCATGTTTTTTTATAAATGTTATTCGGAATTACCTCTTAAATGAGCTTCTCTGAGTGGTTCAAAGATATCTTCACATAATGGGGTCTGTCTTACAATATGTATACTCTGTATATGTTTTTATTAAAAAAGATTCAATATGAACATTATTTTTTCTCCTTTAAGGTCCGATGAGGATTTGAGACGTGTTATACAATCTTTTGAAGAACCTCGTGTCATGGACCTGAATACGGAGGATATACCGAACAGTCAGTCCAATGAATGTCACATCGAAATAATGTAAGTGTTTTTCGATCTTTTTAGGGGGAAGAAGACAATATATTTTCATCAATTTATTAAATGAAAGAAATCAGTACAATAACCATCTTAAACTGCAGAATATACAAACTAACGTTACAAATATATGTATATACACGAGAAAAACATCATACTATACAACGAGTACGCACAATTGGAAAACGGCTTTTTATCTGTCTGCATACCATTTCATCGTTTCGTTGAGTGTGACACGGGTCGAATAATTTTTAAAAATTTATAAATTCTTTACCACGTGACATATGCATGAGAAATGAAATGCAGTACATTCTACAAGTATTACTTAAATATCTTTGTAACCGGAATGGGTTCCATACAACTTCGGGAATATGTAACTGAGCGAGAAATTTTACAATAACAGGGTCACTCCAGGGTTGAATTCCGAGTGAATCAAAGTAGTACAAGCGGTGCCTATTTTTAAAATAGATTGCAAACCAGTGAATCTCTTCATTACCGATGACATCTGTGTTCACAATAAGACTACCGCATTCTCGCGTAGTTGGCAAACTCAATGTTTCATTCTTTGCAAACACGCCGATAAATTTGGATCGTGTAACTCCTTCACTATTCATTACTCTCTGAAGTGTATTCGCATCCATTTTAAAAGGCAATGATAACGCTCCTAAATCTGTCTACTTCTATTAGGGCTTGCGACTCAAGGTATACTAGTACACTAATAGGCGCGTCTGTAGGCTTGGTGAATTCCAACCTCACTGAGATGTTTCCGCTGTGTTGTGGACTTAAATGCGTATTTACGCTAGCAGGTAAGTCAGGTGTAATGTCAAACGGATAAAGGTTAAATTGATCAATGAATTCTTTCTGCGTTACCCCATTACCGAGCTCATCACAATCACCTGCAATATGGGCCAGATTACTATAGGCTCTCGCGCAAAGAGGTAACACAGCGTATGATGAATAGTCCGTATTCAATGTTCCACCCAAAGTAATGCTATTAACGTATAGAGTTATATTTTTAAGTCCGAAATTCTCGAATTTAAAGGCACTCTTTTTATATTTTCCATTCACCGAAGCATGGTCCTGCATTCTGATTAATATCCTTTTAGGAAGATTTCCCAGGGCGATGTTTTCTATCTGCTTCGACGCCAACCCTGCAGGCACCGTATATAGTTTGATTTGTACTCTGTTAATAGGGTATTTCACTGTAGCGTTTAGTAAATTTTTCTCAATTTCTAGTTGTTTTGGTGAACTTAATTTCACTCGTCGTACGCGGAGGTATCTCCATAATGTGAACCACAACGGGTTTTGCTGCCTCTTCTTGATCAGCATCCAAATTTAAGCAGATCTCAGGACTCGTGCGGGTGAGCTTTATTTTCATATCCACCCCGTTCACAAGCAACTTCTCCTGGAAAGTGAAATCTGTGTGCAGACGTCCAAAATACTCGTATATCTTCTTTTTAGAATTTTGAAATTTGTCCTTTATACTACTTTCGTCTTTAGTTTGATAATATCCCTCGGCACTTAAAAAGGTAGCCTTCGCTTCTTTGGAAAAGTTGAGGACATTTTCCAGATAGGTTCGTAGATGATCGTATCCCGTGCCTGACGATATGTTGGTCTGATTTAAATATACGTCACACTGGTTGAATATGGAGTGCAGAAAGTTTGTTTCAGGGTATACAGCATATTTGTCATCGCAGTCCGTTCCATCAGAATGGGCTATACGTAGCTTAGCGTACATGTGCACACAGCTTGGATCAAAAAAGTAAGGGCCTAAGCTGGGTATCACGAATTCTATAGGAGCACTCGGGGAACTAATTGTGTTTAAAGGGTTAATTGTAATAAAGTCACTGTGCTCAATAGAAACTTGAGTTGGAGGCATCTCAAAAAGGGATAGCTCCGATTTACAGCATTGTGAACTACATGGGTGGATGAAGCGTGCCATGACGAGTTAGAAATAGTGCCTCCTCTCTCGACAAGTAGTAAACAAACTATGATTCATGAGATCAATGTCCTTAGCTTATATCAGTCAAAAAAGTGGTCAACCATAGGCTACATTCGCTTACAGTACTTCTTTTATGATATCCTTTTACGTTTAATGTTACGTGATCCCTTCTTCCGGACAGCTCGCTTCTTCTTCCCACCACCACGCATTTTTCTCTTTGCATCTTTGATGATTTCGTCCCGTGTACGTTTTAAATGTTTTTTTAGAGGTTCTTAAGTTTTAACCCCAGCCAATATGTCTTCTGCAGTGTTAAGACCTGATTGTAGCGCTTTCCTTCCGAGGTATCTGGCACCCCTCTTCAGCAAAGGAACAGCCGAACGTAGTATGAATGAAAAATTGGACCCAAGTCCACTACCACGCTGGTATCTCACCCCACGATAGACGGTGAAAGGCCTTCTATCCATTATAACTCAGTGCGTCGAAAGTGTAGTTTCACTGTTAAGCTCCCGTTATCGAATGGGAAGTTTTCACCCTCAATCGTTCTTATATATATTGAGATATTGGTTATTAAATTAGTTGCGACATTCACATAATGGGGTCTGTCATATGTAATACTCAAACTCGTTCCTCTATGGTTGGGGATGTGGGCAATGCGCAGCAGGCGTGCCTGGGTATCACCAACAAACTGGTGCTCCACTATATTACTGTAAATATAGCACATGTCTGGGGACTGAGAGCTTTCAGCAAATTTCCCCATCTTCAATTGAAACATTAAGCTGGACAAGTCACGTTGTGCCTCGTGAAATGTCTCTCTTTGGAAAGCTGCGCTATATCGGCCCTCAGCCGCAATTGTGAACAGCTCTTTATCTCCAATATTTTTACTAAGCGTTGATTTTAACCTCAATGTGCATGCGGGCGTGTCTATGTTTACGATTTCAAAAAGTAAATCGCTTGTCAGGTACGAATTTTCAAGACTCTTGTTTAAACCTTCCACAATATCCATGGCTCTATCATAAAGCCCGATTCCTAACGAAACATTTATGCTATCGAACCGTCCCTCACCGCACAGGGTTGAACGTACAGTATTGTCTAAGTTTATGCCTAATTTTTCGCATTCATCGGTGCTTCTAAGGATCAGAAATATGACCTGTGCTTTTTCAAGAGTTACAAATTTGGTGGTTAACTGGAGTTCACTTATCCCCACCTCATACGAATCACGACCCAATTCATTGGGTCCATGGAGCTCTGTTACAAAGTTCGCTAATGTGTTGTTAGGGTGTACAGTAGGCTTGTTCAAAAATCAACATTTTCTTATTTTCATAGGTTTCTGTACATTTTCCCATGCTTTTTGACCTGAAAAAGCCGAAAATCACAACTATTTTGACCTAGGATGTTGGGAAGCATTGCCGCATGGAGCTTTAAATTTTCTGCCTTGAAATCGGCCAAAGCGCCAATTCCGGGGTCCCTTGAATTATGTTTTGCACTTTAACTTTTGATCTAAACAAGATAGAGCAACAAATTAGGTATCAAATGAAAGAGCATAAAATTAATAAATAATAATAATAATAATAATAATAAATAAATAATAATTAATAATAATAATAATAATAATAATAATAAATAAATAATAATTAATAATAATAATAATAATAATAATAATAATTATCTATCATTTTTCAGGAAACAACAGAAACTCAATCAGAATCTAGAAAACCATCTACAAGTTACAACTTCACAATGGCATTAAGCAAGGAGCTGAGGGAGCTCCGTGGGCGCACAGTTGATATCTCAGAACCTCCACGTACTGTCCACAGGCAGGTGTCAACTGGGCCATCTACCAGATCTCTCACTGAAACTTTCCTGGTTGGATACCCTTCAGCTTTTATCAGTGGTTCCCAGCTTCCCACCAACAGTCAGGCGTTCCAGTATTTCCTTAATCTTCAGAATTTACCGGAAAATGCAGGGAGGCCCATGGTTCAAGACCTTGCATATGAAACAGTTGAATCTATCATCCCATTCTGGCAGATGGCTAGGATCAAGACAATGACCAAGTACAACGCAATGAAGCTCTTCATGAAACTACATGAGAAACATCGTGCTCTGGTGAAAAGCAAAGGAAGAGCAAGTAACCCTGGAGGAAAAAGAGGAGCATTTGTGCTGGAATTAGACAGCCTGTTCGATATAGGAGTTCCAGATGCAATCCAGGAAATACAGAACAACAGACTGTTATCCAGAGAGAAGAAAGATGAGGATATCAGGTTCTACGAAGACCAAAAGACTGAGAGGAAAGGTCATATGTCTGGTCATGACAAGATTTTTGAGACAAGATCCCTGCAGCAAGCAGCGAGGAATGAAAGACTGCAGCATAGACAAGAACAAGGTAAAACTAATTACTTTGAACGTTACAAAAAGTTTTAAGTTTTACTCCATTGCGATATTTAGCATGTACTTAACAATTACTGTCTTAACATGTTGTACTATTTTACAGCTGCAGCAGAACAAGAGGCAGTTGTTCATGTGGATGACATTACCTGGGGTGACTCAACTGACAACGACGCTAACACAGAGGACATGGATTACCATCAGCCTCGTCCTGGATGTTCTCACCATCAAGACACTGTGACTAGTGTGACTTTGACGTTTCCAAGGAAGGTCATGGAATGTGATGTCATCTGCAATACAGCTGATCGTCTTGGTTTATCAGACAATCAAGTTACTGCCATGGTTTCTGCCACCTTGAAAGCTGGAGGGGCTGATCTGGATAACTTCGTCATCTCAACCTCAACAACACGTCGCAACAGAATGCTGTCCAGGTATAATATCTGCCGGAGTCACATGTCCAAGTTTTGTGAAAACCCCCCACAGTACGCTGCCTTACACTGGGATGGAAAGTTCCTCAAAGATGTCTTGGGCAGTGAACCTGGAAGTACCTCAGAGACTTTAGCTGTGCTAGTGTCTGGTCCACCTTCATACACTGAAGGAAAGTTATTGGGAGTACCTGTCATCGACAATTCTTCTGGCACAGTTCAGGCTGAGGCTTCAATGGATTTACTGGAGACATGGGAACTTACGGATAATGTTACTGCCCTTGTTTTTGACACTACATCCAGTAACAGTGGAGTTCACAGAGGAGCTGCCAAACTGCTAGAGAAAATGCTGAACAAAAAGGTGTTTTATCTGGCCTGTCGACATCACATCCTGGAAATCCTAGTAAGAGCAGTTTGGGAGGAGCTGTTTGGGAAGGTGAAGGGGCCAGATAATCCCTGGTTTGAGCATCTGAAGGATGTTTGGACGGACTTGTCCAAGGAAAACCCAAAGATGCTGGCTATCAACAGCAAATGGCTGAAGGAAAAGAAGAAGAACAGTGAAGAAATACTCCCAGACATTCTAACAGCAGAAAGGCTTCCAAGAGCCGACTACAGGGAAATGGCTGAACTGACAGTCATTGTTCTTGGAGGAACGCCTCCTCGAGAGGTATTCACTGGAGCGACCAGGCGCCATTCATCAGGCCAGAATGGATGGCCAGAAACCCTGTACTCCATGAAAATGCTGATGTTTGCAGATCACTTGAGTACTACGAAGACACTGTAATCAAAGCTGGAAAGACTCAACACCTTCCTTGCGCTGTTCTACACTCCTGTATGGATGATGTCAATGTCTGTTGCAGATGCTCCCGTGTAATGATCTAAGTCTAATCCAGGACATGTTGAAGTGCAAGAAAAAACTGACCCAGAGCTTGCTGATGCAGTACTTAATAAGATGGAAACACAAAATGGTACCTGACGCAGGAAGTCGTGCCATTGCCCTGTTCAGCAGTAGATTGAGTGACACATTGAAGCACGACATTGCTGCCCAGTTACATGCCACTGAGAAGCCAGACAGCTTCAGAACAGGAAGCCTCTATTCCAGAGAGTCACAGCTAAGACCACCCTGGTTGATCTCAAATGGCCCAGAATCACATTCCTGCTGGACACACTGAACATGGATCCGAGTGGCTTCTGGAACCTGTCACGTCTTGGCCACAGAATGAGGACTACAGAAAAGCGTTGGACTATGTTAAGAATCTGAAAGCGGTGAATGACATTTCTGAACGTGGTGTCAAGATGATGACGACTTTGCAAATGTCATAACAACAGATGCCAAGCAAAGGGAACTATCTCCTTCAAGCTGTGGAGTTCAACAGACGCCGCTTTGACAGCTTCAAGAAACAAACTCTCAACAACTGACTGTGTAAATGTCATTATGAAATTAATCATCATGTTAATGCTTTCACTTCTTGATCGATTAGACTTGTGACAAATGTTATCTCAAATTTGTGTCATGAATAAGGCGCCTTGTCTGCCTTGAGTTGAGAAACGATTTTGTGATATTTCTGAAATCTTTGTATGTACCAATGTACCATTTCTTGTTCCAAGACTATCATAATTGTATAAGTTAGAAAGAGGATTAAAAACACTTTAATTTGGTGCCAATTTTGTTGCTCTATCTTGTTTAGATAAAAAGTTATAGTGCAAAACATGATTCAAGGGACCCCGGAACTGGTGCTTTTGGCCGATTTCAAGGCAGAAAACTTAAAGCTCCATGCGGCAATGCTTCCCAACAACCTAGGTCAAAATGGTTGTGATTTTCGGCCTTTTCAGGTCAAAAAGCATGGGAAAAAGTACAGAAACCTATGAAAATAAGAAAAAGTTGATTTATGAACAAGGCTAGTGTACAGACAGGGACGAGGAGGACGGGAGTGTGACGTAGAAATGGTTAGGAGCCATGTTGCATACTATTTAAGCTTCATTATTGCATCAGCTTTTATATAGGTGTTGAAGCTTTCTGGGTACCTTAGCCATTTCACCAGATACATTTTTCTCTTTCCTGAACCTTTGCTTCCTAAAATTTTCTCAATTTTAAACATTTTTTCCTAAATTAAATGCCACTTTCTGCAACTCCTCGCGGTAAAAGCCTCCTCAGATTTCTTCCCCATTCAAATCTTCAACGTAATACATCATTATCTCACCTTTAGGTCTCATAGCCCTAACTTTAAAAGTCTCACGTGTCCATCCTTGCTCAAAACCCTTTGCGAATTTATTTCCCGAACGCGACAGCCTTACATAATCATTGATTTTGAAACGCGCAGAGTGTGGTGGTGTTGGTGATCCATCTCTTCTCCGTTAGGTGTCGTCCCAATCGTGCGATGGTGTGAGCGGTTGTAGGATGATGCCAATGATTCCAGAATGTCTAGAAATTTGTGTTTTATGTGTAAAATAGCGGTGCATGCGTTCCTTTATGGTACGTTGAACTCTTTCAGCTAAAGAAGCCTTATGTATAGAATTGGTTGTGTAATAGCTGATATTAAACTCTGTCAACATGTTCTGAAAAGCACGGCCTATAAATTCCTTCCCCATATCCGTACAAAAATAGCCAGGAACCCTGTTTTCTTTTAACATCAGCGTTTTGGTGGCTTTAGCAACTGTTTCAGGTGATTTATTTTTCAGAGGAATTAGCCACAGATATCTAGAGAATACATCTATTATGAATAGAATGTAGCGGTAACCATCGTTATACACAGAATATCTTTGCATGTCTGTTAAATCTGCTTGCCAAATAGAGTCAATCGAGGCAGCTGTTGTCTTGGCTGTTTTAAACCTTTTTCTCACAGGCTTATGAAGTGTATAAGCGTCCTGCTCCCGCAAAAATCTCTCAACATCTTTTTTTCCTACTCCGTAAACACTTCTGTACAGTCTATCTACGCCTCCGTAGGAGGCTGGGTTAGAAATGTCATAATAAGTCTTCTTAATATGTTAGCCATTTGCGTATTTTAGAGGCACGTGGGTAGGGTTGACCGTTGTTTAACCTCTTCTTTCTCCTCTTCAAAGATGTTACCGCCGGGGTGATGGCGTCTTCAATTGTGTCACGTGCGTCGCATGTTCCAAGTCTTTTAACCTGTTCAGATTTCCTATCAAGTTTTGGGGACATTTATTTGTTGTAGTCTTGCTTTAATATGCTTCCATCCTGATGGTGAGGGCCTATCCCACTTTCTCACCAGATCATGGACAATGTCTACGATATTCGATCCCTGTACCCCTTCCACAATGATCTCGCCTGTATCGGTCCATTGTATGGCTGGGTCCTCATTCAATAGATTATAAAGACTTAAACCTTTATTCCTCAATGTATGTGGGAGGGTGCTTTTTAATACATGCTCGATGTTGTGTGGCCGACCCCTTAATCTTTGGTTGGTCAGCTGTATCGTCGGACAGGTCCTATGTCACCATGTCCATCGTTCCCGTGCTGTGCCTAATAACCACGGGAATCTCTGTCGGGTTCTTATAATTTTCGTACTCGTGAAGAAATTTCTGCAGAGCTTCTTGGTATAAGATTCTTTTCTCATCAGGTGTTTTTTCACTGTTTAATAGGGCTAGCAATTCGCTTTCCATTCTTTTAAGCTGCTTTTACGGGGATCTAGATCCGTGTCTGGATTCCTTTGCAGTGAAGCATACACCTCGTGTGGAATCACTACCACTTTCTTCATTATATTAATCTAGTCAGTAAAGGACCCAAAACTGAAAATAAGATGGGGAGAATGACCCTCCTCTTTGTACAATAATTCGTTTTTTCTTCCCTACAGTTTGACTTTTACGAGCGAGTGCACGTATTATGTTCTTGTAACGGCGTAGGCGAGCCTTCTGAGGTGGTTTCATTGATACATTGCAATTTATAACGTTAAGACAGATTTCACAGATGCATTTTAAAAAGTCGGAGTCGATATTTTTAATAAACATCTGCTGCATTGCCCGGGGCAGTCGATGATAGATTTTTATTAATTCATGTATTTCTTTAGCCTCTTTGTCATTCTGGAATATACACCGTTTCAGGCTCGTTTGGAAATATATTCGTTCTTAGAAGCACCCTAAACGTGTTTCGCGGATGAAGGTCGCAAAGCAAATATCCGTAACGCGTACTTGTAGCTATAAACTTCCAAAAACTCCTTACGCTGATTCGGGAACATTTGATTGGCTAATACCCCAATTTGTGATACATCTCTACGTTGCGCGAATAAGACTAGATATTGTGTATTTAACGACACGTCGCGCATGTATCTATTTTTGAAAAATAGATTCTGATTGATGAAGAACACGCTTATGTTAAGATGATGGGAGAATACTGTAAATGTCTCGGCAAACGTTTTATCCATCTCCAACATGAGATCGTCAATTACAATGACTGTATGTTCATTTCCCTTTAACGAATTAACATCATATACACCTTTGTGGAACAAAATATCATCTTGGTACTCGTTGAACACTGATTGATACGTCGAATAGCACCATATAACTTTATGCACAAATTTTGAGAACATCTCTCCCTTTTCTTTAATGATTTTAAGCATAAACACAGTTTTACCACATCCTGTAGGTCCAGATATAATACATGTGGATGGGCTCGTGAACCTGAATTTTTCTACAGAGTCCATTTCTAACACGTCACACTCCTAAGTGGGTCATTTACAAAATATTACAAATTTTGAGTGCTGCTCCTTATATTGTTTTCTTCTTCCACAGAACCGTGAATGACGATGAGGTACAGCACCCCATCATCGACATTACGATGACCCCGACGACAGTGTAGTTGTGATCACAGAATCCTTCCCCGCCGACGAATCCTCACCAGCGATACCTGTAGCACGCGACAATTCAAAGCGGAGACATGATGAAGAGCCCTCCACGTCAGGTATAAAGCGTGCCAGGATTGCGCCGGTTGTTAGACCACCAGTAGTAGAGCCCCAACCCTCTACGTCTTACGACACAATCCCCACAATAGTACTTCCTCAAATAAAAATATATCCCCTTATCCTGTTCTCCGTTGTACATCCCCGCAGCAGCTTCTCGCTCTGTTGAGGATGGCATAACATTCGAGTTGGTGCGTACCGTGCCCCACCCCAGTCTTGACTAGAAATCGGTATATAGTCAGGGTTGATCCTAGATCCGTGTATAGCAATGGTGTTGAAGGACTACGGCGCATAGTTGAGCGTATTGTAGAGTTTGCCCTTCAGAACCGCGACGAACGTGAAGTCAGGACGATGCTGTCTTTTGGATTCGGGTCAGATGACGGAGATGTAGATGATTTTTGGGTAGTAATACCTTCAGACGTTTGGCAGCTGAAGATATAGAGTATATATTAGGCCGTATAATGCAGGCCTCTCAAAGTAGTATAGCCTTCAATATGGACAACTTCACGGTAAATATTGACCGTGTATTCCGTGTTGCGGGTCATAGCGCCACACCTTATACTCTTAACTTCAATTCTCAGGCTATTTTTAGACGGCATATAAACGTCGATCGTGGTTGCGGCTTTATAGCAGTGGTCTTAGCACGTATGTTTACTGTACTAAATACACGGGTCAAAAAATTTGGTTGCCTACGGTAGTGGAGCGTGCCCGTAAACTAGCTGTAGACTGTAAACTTGAGTTTGACTGTATGGGTCCTGAAGAGTGAGAAGGTAGAACAGGAAATGAATGTTCGTATAGTTGTATTTGGAATGGATGATCGTCGTAGGACTGTGTATGTTTTTAAAAGCAGTGTGAGAGATCGTACAAGACCCCTACTTATTTTAGGACTGTCAGGGACAACGTATCTCCCCATCCGTAATATAAGGGACCTTTACGCGAGTTATGATAAAAGTCGAAAATATGGGCGACATCATGATTTGTGTAAGGGATGTATCGAGTTTGCGGATGATATAGTGAAACATTGTAAAGATTGCCACATGGTATGTGAGCAGTGTAAAAGCTCCAAATGTGAAAGCCGTGTAGTTGAAGCTGAGAAGAGGGACTGTGATGTGTGTAGACGCACATTTTTCAATAATAACTGTTTTGAGCTCCATAAATCAATTGGCACGTGCAGGAAAATGAGAATCTGTGAATGTGGTATGTTTCATAATGGATAATTGGGGAATTTCAGCATAAATGTGATGAAATTCACTGTCCTACATGCCATGAGAAATATAAGGCGATGGAGTAAAGCATGTATGTTATATGAAAGATGCTAAGCCTAAAAATAACCCTTGTATAACTGTGTACTACGATATAGAAACATACACGAACGCAGAAACCAAAGAGGTTATTCCACATTTACTTGTAAGCCAGACTATCTGTGATGAGTGTATGGAGATCGAGTGTATGAGTGTCACAAATGCGGTAAACGTACAAACGTTTTTAAAACGAGTGCCTACGATAGCCCTGTGAAACTCTTTGTGTCCTATATTGTCAAGCTAGCGGACAAGTTCAAAAAAATGACTGTGTATATTCTCGCCCATAACGGGCAAAATTTGACACACAGTTCCTTTATAAGGAGTTGCTTGAGCACGAGTCATCTGAGATATTTACAGGTGATCCCTTGAAAAGAGGACAAACTAATACAGATGCAATAAGAGGTAATGTACAGTTTAAAGACACTTTATTATTCACACCTTGTAAATTAGCAAAGCTACCCAAGGTGATGGGTAGCTGCTGAAGTTTCAAAAGGATATTTCCCTTACACATTCCTCACTAGCGAAACTTTAAATTACGTAGGACTACCTCCACCCAAACATTACTTTAACTATGAATGTATGAGTACAGATGAACGTGAAGATTTTACCGATACTACAACAGTTTTAATGAATCTAGTCCTTATAATATAGCTGATGAATGTGAGCGTTATTGCGTGAATGATGTGCGCGTGCTTAGAGTATGTTTCCAGGCCTTTAGAAGGATGTACATAGGCGTTTCAAATGCGATCCGTTGCAAGTCGCAACCACCATCGCCTCATTATGTTTTACGGTGTTCAAGAATAACTTCATGCCTAAAGACACCTTAGCCATTATTCACAGAAACAATCCCCGCAGTTATGGCACAAGGCTATTTACTGGCTCATACACCTACACAGCAGACAGGTGTATACATAAAGCATGCCCGCAACACGGGTGAAGTACCCATTAAGATTAATGGTCGTGTTTTTTGGGTTGATGGTCTAAGTGAAAACCGTGCCACTGGTGAGAAGACTGTGTACTCCTTTAACGGTTGCTGGTGGCACGGATGCCCCGTCCTGAGTGTGGAATCGCAGGAGATATCCACGGTAGATCTCCTGCCGACTGTCTTGCGTGGACCCGCACCCGCGATCAACTTATAGGATCCCAGTTCACTCACAAAGTCTTGTGGGAATGAGTATGATGCACGGATGGAGACAGACGGACAGTACCGTGAAGAAATAAAACGATCAAGCGTTCAATGGTGCTGGATCCTCTCAAATGCGGTGATAGCTTGTTCGGAGGGCGTACAAATCCCTTCAAGCTATACTTTCCGCCTACGGAGGGTGTGAAACTCCATTACTACGACTTCTGTTCTTTATACCCCTACGTGATGAAGAACAATCCGTACCCCGTAGGTGCGCCTGAGAAACTGGTGGGACCTGACCTACCCTCCATCGAGTTCTCAAGAAATTTGAACGGGTACTATTTCGGCCTTTCTTTCGTAGACGTACTCCCCCTCGCGATTTATGGATGCCGATCTTACCCGTCGTTATCGATCACAAGCTCATGTTTCCCTTGTGCGTGAAGTGCGCAGAAGAGAACAATGGTGATTGTGACCATACAACCCACCAGCGTAAGATTAGAGGTGTATATACAAGTCCAGAGCTGGATCTAGCTGTTCGCCATGGCTACAGCATATTGAAGATACATGAGGTGTGGAGGTTTCAGAAGCTACCCAACCTTTTCACGCCATATATAAACGCTTTTTTGAAAGATAAGGTCGAAGCATCAGGGTATCCGCGAGGAGTTGATACCGAAGATGAAAAGTCGGCCTATATTCAACGTTACCGTGACCGTGAAGGTATACAGCTTGACCGTTCCCAAATTGTAAAGAACCCTGGCAAGCGCTTTAGTGCAAAGTTGTGTCTAAACAGTCTTTGGGGAAAATTTGCACAGAATACCGGCAAAGGGAACGTTCATTTGGCACAAAGTTATAGTGAAGTCTGGGATTATGCCAATGCTCCCGATAAAGAGGTCATGGAGATCATGAATGTAGGTAATACTTACATAATAAAGTACAACAATACCGAATTGGCCACAGATACCTCACGGGTTACAAACATACCTGTAGCCAGCTTCACAACGGCCTACGCACGCATCAAACTTTGGGGTTATTGCATTCTCTTGGGCGGAGGGTATTGTACGCTGATACAGATAGTGTGATATTCACAGAGAGGGAGGGGAATACATGCCTCCTATTGGTGAATTCCTCGGTGAGTTGACTGATGAGATCAAGGATGAGTATGGAGACACCGCATACGCCGACTCTTTTTCTCAACAGGACCAAAAACTTATGGGTACGGGTGAGGGTGGGGAGGATATGAAATATATCGTGAAGGCAAAGGGTATCACGCTCAACCATGCGAATCGGCGGGTCGTTAACTTTGAATCGTTGAAGGATCTAGTGTGTTGGATGATGATGATGAGGGTGATCGGCCTCCCCAACTAACTGTAGGCACCCACAATTTTCGGGCGCAGAAGCTGGGGGGCGTGAAGGAACTTAGGGGTACAAAGGTGTGCCGTAACACCTATAGGAAACGTTACCAGTTACCTGGTACCTATGATACCGTACCCTTTGGATACCATAATCTTTGATGTGTCTATTGTTAACTTATTTATTACACGTATTTGTAAATATATATCTTGAATATAATCTTTGATGTGTCTATTGTAACTTATTTATTACACGTATTTGTAAATATATACACCTTGAATATTTCGTTTATTAAATAAATCGTGTTTCAATTAGCGTTTCAATTTCTCCTTTGTGTGTGTGTGTGTGTGTGTGTGTGTACACAGGAAAAGTTCTAAGCTCCGCCCACTGTAAGACCAGCAACGTGAGTCATGCTACTACCTGGGCTTCCCTGCGTGCTCAGTTGATCGCAGTAAGCCCTGGACATCAGACGTGTATTCTCCCGCGTAGACAGAAAATAGTAATGGCTACCTTTAATATTGCTTGTTCAACGTTTATGAAATGGTATTCTGCAAAGTGTCAAGATGTGGTGGATACTGAAAAACTCCTATTCCCCCTCCTTTGCCTCTTTTAAGACTACATTGAATCGTGCGAAGGAGCAAGATGTACAAATACTCTATGGCTATTCTGGTGAGAGCATTGTAGGCTTTCGTAGCACAGACGATGTATTGAAGTATGTTAGACTAAGCTTTATAAAGCTTACATATACCGTGAAGTAAAGAGAACAACGCGTGCAGAAGAGAAGCAACGGATATGGATAGTGAGTCTTATTGATGGGTGGTTGACAAGCGATATTATGTCATGTTACACCATACCGAGTACTCGTACCCTTCGACTGAGAATGTAAATCTCGTCATCATGGAGAATCTTAAGTATTTTTATCACTATATTAATGTATATCATGGTGAGGTTTGTAGTGAGGTTGTGGCTAATGCCCTGCGTGAGTTTTTAACAGACTTTAGAGACGAGTATCGCTTGTTAAACAAAAAGGAAAAATATGGGCATTTGTTCCTCTCAAATAGTGCGCCGGAGTGTGAAGACGTTAGGTTTGTGGAAATGGTGAGTGGTAAAACAATAAAACCGTTATAAAATGTGTTTTGTTCGTGAAAATTACACTGAAGGAAAATGCCAGTGCGTATTCAGGGAAGTGGGAGTGATAAAACATTAAAACCGAAATTAATTCTTTTATCGGAAAATTTCTCAAAACACCTGCCCAATATAATGGGATACAACGATTCATGTTGGATCAGCGCCGTACACGTTTCATTAGATTATGTTGTGACTCCCTCCTCCCGTCGAACCATCACGTTACATGTGCTTCATAGTTATCTCAGAGCTTGAACCGAGTGGACGTGCGCTCCTCGAATACGATGGAACTTCCTTTCAGCAGCATTCTCAACGCCGTGTACGATGTGTCCGAGACGAAGTCGTTGCGCGTGTTCAGGCGTAAATCCGGTATCGTTAACTATGTACTGGAAACGGATTGTAGACAAACAAACAGAATGTTGTTTATTTAAGTGTCGAGGAGATGAATAGAATCTTCGTGATAGTTGAGAAGTGGAGTGATGATCGTTATAAAATTCCTACAGGTGTAGGTACAAGAAGAGAGCAGATTAGTGACACCCCCTCATACGCCGTTGTATTTACGTTGTGTATAAATAAGGATCGGCCATGCTTTGATATACGGTTGATGTGGAAGAATGCTTCTGATTAAAACGCTCTTGTTCCTACGCGAAACCGTTTCATCCTCGACAGAATGTTTGAAATCGTCGGATTCCGCAAGCTGAAGCCTATATTAGACGCGCGTGTTACGGATATGCTTTATTTTGATACGGTACTTGAATACGCATACACCGCTCTGCTCGATGGGTTTACCGAGTGTCGGGCTGAACAAGGTGAGAATGGTCTAGAGCTGGACGTTTATTTAAAAAGTTTAGACTTTTTGAAATATCATGAACTTTGGTACAAAGCAATTGATCGGTACAGGGCTGAGCTCACCTACACCGTTCACCCTGATGAACTATTTCTTTATATAACGAGCAGCTGTCGTAATGACTTAGAAGATTATTTCAGTTGCCGCTATGTTGAGTGAAGATGAGTTCACGATTGAAAAGCTCGCTTCGGTAGAAATAAACCTTCGATTGGAAAGGCGTGTTTATAAACTTGTGTTTAATAATGTGGCTAACGATGAACTCTTTGTGCGTGCTTTTGATTGTATTCTAGACGTATTTAAAGATAACTTGCCAACAGAATGTAAAGTGGGCACAAAAGTAGTACTGAACGAAATGAATGCTCTTTATATAGAGTACAGGTATCCCTATACATTAAGCGGTGAAATATTATTAAACCGCGTATACTGCGTAATGCAGAGTAATAACGATGTAAATGTAGACTCGATTACGTGTGAGTTTAGTGTATTGAAAAAAGTGAGTGTATTTATATACTTAACATATTTGTGTATATATATTTTTTTTCTCCTGTAGTGTTATATTGACGGTTATACGTTTTGTAGTTCTTATTTTTATTTTGCACGGTAGAAGATAAAGTGTATGTATTTATTTATTTAACATAATTGTGTGTATATATTTCTGCTATATTGATGGTTATATTATTTCTTATTTTTTATTTTTGTTTTTTGATCATTCCAATGTATATTTATTTTCCATATATTTCCATAATATAATTGTGTATATGTATATATTTCTCCTGTACTGTTATATTGACGGATATATTTTTTGATTATATGCATATTCCTCGTTCATATTTCTTAAACTATTATAATTTTTGATTGATCATTCAAATGTATATTTATTTTCTATATATTTATAATAAACAGAATGATGTAGTGTTGTTTTATTTAATTCTTTTGGTTATAAACAATTATGCCAAATGGCTGGTTACGCCTTCTAAACCTACTAGCGGAATTCTAAGCCAACTTTTAAGAATTAATTAAATAAATGGTACAATTTGGCAACCTAATAATGTATACCTGAACAATTAAAAACGGCAACTCGTGTGAATTAAAATAAATGGTGGTATCTAGCAACTCGCCCTAATAATGTATACCTGAACAGTTAAAATAAAAAGTGGTATCTGACAACTCAACCTGAACAAGCCATTTACGCCTTCTAAGCCAACTGGCTGATTAGGAGTCTATAAGAGGACGGCGGGTCGGCTGAAGCGTTATTATGCATTTGGCAGGAGCCAGGTGAACAACTCTCTTCCTTTCTCTCCTTCTCCTGTCTTTCTCTTGGGGATAACGCCGCCTCCAAGTTTTATGACCCCTTGTTGCACCTGCAACATCCCCCACCCCACTTTGCAGCATTGAATTGTTGCATAACCACCTCCCCCTTTGCAACATAACCCTCCCCCTTCATTGCACACCTCTTTCAACATACTCCCCCCTTTGCAACATTGATAATTATTTCTTACAACATTTCAACATTCTTGCACTCGTCCATTTTGCAACTATACTACTATATCAACTCGCATCTTAGATCGATTTGTAATTCTCTTAAAGACTTTTGACTCTAATATACCAACTATAAGAAATTCTACTAATTATCCTACTCTTAACCACTGCATTCGGCTTCAAAGTGTAATGAATGAAGACCCTAAGGGATTGGAGACGATAACCCTAGCCGGAGAATAAAGATGTCAGCTCCCGAAAGAAAATAACATAAGCAAGAAGAAACACCAAAGTTATTTTTCTTTTAAAAATTCTTACAGTGGTGTCAGTAAGTTAACATTTTTGGAATTTCTTCGTTCACCGCCTCTCCATTAATTTTTTAAAGGGGTAGGAGTATGGAGTTAGTCTACAACATTAATTCATCGGAAAACAAGCTGTGACTCATTGACAACTTATAGAAAATTGAAGAAAATAGAAGAGTCAGGGCATTTTCTCTACGGCTATTTGCTGAGGAAACATTTTAAGACTAAGTAGATATTTCAACGAACTTAAGAATACTCTGTATCTACATATCGAATGAAAAAAGACAACGTCCGACTATTAGATATGTGAAGAAAGCCCGAGATTTCATGAAGAACCTGAGAATGGGAGCAACAGAGACTACAAGATCGACTCGGACTACGCGTTTGTTTGGTTGTCATCTACTGCAATATACAGGGTGTACATAAAGTCAGGATCTATTTTTGTGAAGCACTTGGAAATTATATGGAATTCAATCATAAAATGATAAAGTGGCAACATTTATTAAATAATTAAGAGTAGGATTCGACGTGACGCCCATCAGTATCCCTGCACAGCTCAAATCGTTCCGCAGCATTTCTAAACACATTCTGGAGCATTTGCGGGGTTATGTTATCTGCAGCAGTTCGTATACGTGTACGTAAGTTTTCAAGACTCATAATCTTCGTCTGATAGACGTGCGATTTGATAAAGCCCCATGCAAAGAAATCTAAAGGGGGTTAAATCTGGTGATCTCGCTGGCTAAGGTCTGTTGCTTCCGCGTCCGATCCAGCGATTTGGAAAACGTCCATTTAGATAATCCTGAACAATTTTGGCATAGTGACAAGGAGCACCATCATGTTGATAGACGACGGGGATAGGATTGTTAGTACCGTCGTCTATCAACATGATGGTGCTCCTTGTCACTATGCCAAAATTGTTCAGGATTATCTAAATGGACGTTTTCCAAATCGCTGGATCGGACGCGGAAGCAACAGACCTTGGCCAGCGAGATCACCAGATTTAACCCCCTTTAGATTTCTTTGCATGGGGCTTTATCAAATCGCACGTCTATCAGACGAAGATTACGAGTCTTGAAAACTTACGTACACGTATACGAACTGCTGCAGATAACATAACCCCGCAAATGCTCCAGAATGTGTTTAGAAATGCTGCGGAACGATTTGAGCTGTGCAGGGATACTGATGGGCGTCACGTCGAATCCTACTCTTAATTATTTAATAAATGTTACCACTTTATCATTTTATG
This sequence comes from Bathynomus jamesi, assembly GCA_023014485.1. NCBI lineage: Eukaryota > Metazoa > Arthropoda > Malacostraca > Isopoda > Cirolanidae > Bathynomus > Bathynomus jamesi. The sequence goes on along the minus strand of JAJOZX010002009.1, from coordinate 598,445 downwards.
ATTGAATTCCATATAATTTCCGAGTGCTTCACAAAAATAGATCCTGACTTTATGTACACCCTGTATTTCAGCACAAGGTAAGCAGTTGTCTACATGACGAGAAAGTGTTCGATTCCGTATGTCTCCATATGCAGCATATATAAATACAGTACTATATAAAACTTTTCCAAAGTAATGTCTCTAATAAAGACAAATAATTAAAGACATATTGAATAAACTATCCATTATAGCAACAAATACAGATTATATTACTAATTCCATTAAAGAAATTTTTAGTCATTAATTTCCCTGAAGTTGTTGCGAATCTTAAAGTTATTTTCTAATTCTTTCAAATTGTTTATTTATGAATTTAATTTTTTCCTCATTATAATGAATAATTAATACCATTCGAGAAATAAATGTTTGCCTCTATAATTATAAATGAAGCAAGTGGAGGGAGAGGAGGAACGCTGAGTATATTAAAAGATATGGCAGAGAAAATGAGTTTGACAGACACAATGATCTACAGATCTACAGAAGCTAAGGTTAACAAAGACCCTAAGATCCACTCTAAGGTTAGCCCGAGAGAAAGAAGAGAATAGGGGGTTAAAAGAAGAGAATAAGGGGTTAAGTAAGTGGCAAAACCTATCATTCGTGGGTTAACATTCATTCAGGAAAAGAGAGAAAGATTCACCATCATCATCCGCCGGCCACTGCCGGCAAGTCGGAAAAATAGTCGATGAGAAGAGGAAAGGGATGAAAGATGAAAAGAAGTAAATTAAGAACGCTTACACACCATGCAAACACAGTCTTAACTCAAACACTGTCATACCATGCAAACTACAGACATGCAAGTAAAGAGAGGATAAGGAAAGAGGAAAGAAAAAAGTATGAAGAGTATAACAAAAAGTGGGTTAATTTACGCTACAAGCTACATCTAAGTTCGTATTAGTCTAATTTTTTTTTAATGTAATTTTGTTGCTGGCATATCACACGCTGGCATGTCACAAGCTGGAATTAATCGTCTACAGACGCAAACCTCGACCATTACCCCGAGAGCTCCTGTTGCTAATTGTTTTATTATTTTAAACGACCTTAATATTTTTAAAATACCTATCTAAACGGTTTTTAAACATATTAACGCTGGTAGAGTTCACGACGGACGCGGGAAAATTATTCCATTTATCAATTATTTTAAACGTAAAAAAGCTTTTAGCGATATTAGTAATGAGACGTCTGCCACGTAATTTAAATCTGTTATTACTAGTATTGCTATTATCGAAAATTAACAATTTGTAAAAATTTACGTTATTGATTTTATTAACGAGTTTGAAAACTTCATTAAGCTCCCTCCTTAATCTCCTAGTTTCGCGTGAATGCAAGTCTAACTCTCTAATCCTATCTTCGTAAGACTTGTTGCGTAGTGACGGAATTAGTTTCGTGGTGCGTCGCTGAACCCTTTCCAACCTATTAATATTCTCACGCAAATACGGGCACCAAAACTGAACGGCATATTCTAAGTGAGGCCTGACTATGGACTTGTAAAGGGGCAATATAATATTCTTCGATTTAAATTCGAAATTACGCGCTATGAAGCCTAACATCCTATTAGCTTTTGCGCATGACTCCAGGCACTGCTTCCTAACTTTTAAATCCTTAGATATGCGTACGCCTAAATCTACTTCCTCGTCAACACTCGCTAACTCTATTGTTCATCGTGTACGTGTAATTATTGTTACGAGAACCTATATGCAAAACTTTACATTTGTCTACGTTAAATTGCATATGCCACTTATCCGCCCACTCCATAATCCTATTTCTATCGTCCAGGTTTACAACTTTACCGCCTATTTTAGTATCGTCTGCGAATTTTGACACGCTACTGGTCAAGCCTACATCTACGTCGTTTATGTAGATTACGAATAGCAATGGGCCTAACATCGAACTCTGAAAGCTGAAAAGATTTTATGGTGCTACTGTACTATAGCGTGATTCCTACCGGTGACTTCGATACTATAGGCCATAGGGTGATTCCTACCCGTTTTGGTTCGAAACTACAGTACTGTAGAGTGTGATTCCTATCCAAGGTATAAATGAAAATATAGTAAATATAAAATGCTATTTATTATTCAATTTTATTTATTTAAAAAATAGTTTCGGTGCTACTATAGCATGTGGTCTACCTACGATTGGTTAGGTTTAGTCACGATATTTTCTTTAAAACTAACGAAAATATCATGACTAAACCTAACCAGTCGTCAAGGGCGATGGACATTGGAATGTAAACAAGCAATCAGTAAACAAGGTAAGAAGCTATAATTAAAAGGTAGACCGCCGAATCGAGGTAGGAATCACGCTATAGTAGCACCGATTTTATGATGAGCATAATGAAGATATCTACAGAAGCTAAGGTTAACAAAGACCCTAAGATCCACTCTAAGGTTAGCCCGAGAAAAAGGGTTAAGAGAAGAAAATAAGGGGTTAAGTAAGTAGCAACACCTATCACTCATGGGTTAACATTCATTCAGAAAAAGAGAGAAGACTCACCATCATCATCCGCCGGCCACTGCCGACAAGTCAGAAAAATAGTCGAAAGATGAAAAGAAGTAAAATAAGAACATTTACAAACCATGCAAACACAGTCTTAACTCACAGTCATACCATGCAAACTAGACATGCAAGTAAAGAGAGTTACAGACATGCAAGTAAGGAGAGGATAAGAAAAAAAATAGATAAAGCTAAACAAAAAGTGGGTTAGTTTACGCTACGAGCTACGTCTACATTCGTGTTAGTCTAATTTTTTTTTTTTTTTTGCTGGCATATCACACGCTAGTATGTCACAAGCTGGCATTAGACGTCAACAGACTCATCCCCGATTACGACTCCCAGAGCAACTGTTGCTAATTTTTTTTTTTTTTTTAAACAACGTTAATATTTTTAAAATGCCTATCTAAACGGTTCTTAAACATATTAACGCTGGTAGAGTTCACGACTGACGCGGGAAGATTATTCCATTTATCAGTTACTTTAAACGTAAAGAAGTTTTTAGCGATATTAGTAATGAAACGTCTGCCACGCAACTTAAATCCGTTATTACGAGTATTGCTATTATCGAAAGTGAACAGTTTGTCAAAATTTACGTTATCGATGTTATTAACGATTTTGAAAACTACAATAAGCTCCCCCCTTAATCTCCTAGTTTCGAGTGAATGCAAGTCTAACTCTTTTACCTATCTTCATAAGGCTTGTTGCGAAATGATGGGAATTAGTTTCGTGGCACGACGCTGAAACCTTTGTAACCTATCAATATCCTCGCGCAAATACGGGCACCAAAACTGAACGACATATTCTAAATGAGCTCTGACTAGGGACTTGTAAAGGGGCAATATAATATCCTTCGATTTAAATTCGAAATTACGCGCTATGAAGCCTAACATCCTATTAGCTTTTGCGCAAGACTCCAGGCACTGCTTCCTAACTTTTAAATCCTTAGATACGCGTACGCCTAAATCTACTTCCTCGTCAACGCTCGCTAACTATATTGTTCATCGTGTACGTGTAATTATTGTTACGAGAACCTACTGTATATACAAAACTTTACATTTGTCTACGTTAAATTGCATCTGCCACTTATCCGTCCACTCCATAATCCTATTTACATCGTCTTGGAGCCTATTTCTATCGTCCTCATTAACAACCTTACCGCCTATTTTAGTATCGTCCGCGAATTTTGACACGTTTCTAGTCAATCCTACATCTATGTCGTTAATGTAAATTACAAATAGCAATGGGCCTAACACTGAACCCTGTGGGACACCGCTACCTACATCCAACCACCCCGATTCACTACCATTAACAACGACCCCCTGTCTCCAAGCACGAAGCCATTCCTCTAACCCAGTGCTCTTCAACCTGGGCGGTACTGCCCACAAGTGGCTCAAGGATCTCATTAATCTAAAGGTAATTGCAATTAATTTTATTGTTTTATGCAGGGAATATAACTTTTAGTTTGAGTTTTTGCAGTTTTAATTTTGTTGGGCGATACGGAGATTCAAAAGTTACAAAATTGGGCGGTAAGCATAAAAAGGTTGAAGAGCACTGCTCTAACCAGTTAGCTACCTGACTGCATATACTGAGCGCTTTAACCTTCGCAATTAATCTTCTATGCGGAACTGTATCGAACGCCTTTTTAAAATCTAAATAAATAACGTCAGCCGCTCTATGCCTATCGTATTCGCGCACTATTTCGTTATAAAATTCTAACAAATTAGTTAAACAAGATCTATGGCGTCGAAACCCATGCTGACTACTATTAATCAAATCTCTACTTTCTAAGTGATCGATGATACGATCCCTAACTACGGATTCCAAAAGTTTACCTACAATTGACGTTAAGCTAATGGGCTTATAATTACTAGGTACCGTGCGGTCGCCTTTTTTAAAAATGGGCGTGACGTTAGCTAATTTGAAATCTTCAGGAATAATCCCCGTTTCGAGTGACTGATTAAAAATCTTCGTTAAGGGGCCTACGATAACGTCTTTCAAATCTTTCAAATGTCTGGGATAAAAAGCGTCAGGGCCTGGAGCCTTGCTAACTTTTAGCCTATCGATATAATGAGCAATTCCACCCTCGTAAACAGTTATTCCATCCAAAATAGTCTCGCTACTAAATGGAACGATATCGTCCACGTCGGGGACATTATTTACGTCTTCTACGATAAAAACTATCGCAAAAAAGTTATTGAAAATACCCGACATCGCCTGAGCGTCAGAAGCCAAAGCGCCGTTAACATCTACTAGAGGATCTATGTTATCTTCTATCGGCTTCCGATTATTGACGTATTCAAAAAACTTTTTTGGATTATGTTTACTATCCGCAGCTATAAGTATCTCTAAATTACGCTTAGCACTCCTAACTGATCTTTTAACCTGACGTCTAAGCTAGATATATCTATTAAAGTTAGCTGCCGTGCCATTGCGCTTATTAAGTCTATACGCTCTGTTACGCTCGTTTATGAACTCGCCTATTTCCCTAGTCCACCACTTGGGCCTACCATGATTTCTAGCGCGCTTGGGCCTACGAGGAATAAACTCCTTTCAATATTCACCAAACTTTCTTTAAACGCCTCCCAATGCAAATTTGTGTCATTACCCATAAATAAGTTATCCCAGTCCACTACTCTCATCCTATCCGCAAAATTATCAAAATTAGCCCTAAAAAATCAGGGACTTCTATTACGTTACTATCCTTAGTGTTTTCTATCAATAACTTAAAACTAAGAATTTGATGATCACTACATCCTAAACTCTCGCCTACTTCTAAACTATCGGCTATATTTTCGCCGTTCGTCATCACCAAATCTAAAATATTGACACTGCGCGTTGGTTCCGTAACTATCTGTCGTAAAAATTTATCCTCCATGAACTCAATCAATCTCAAACCCTCCTCATTACCAGTAAATTTTCGTAATTAACATTAGGGCAGTTAAAGTCTCCGATAATTATACTATTCCGATTGTCAATAAAGTTACCAAGAAGTGAGTAAAATCTAGTATCGGTGTCGAAGGGTTGAACGGGAGGTCTATAAACAACAACAAAATTAAAACTAATACTACGCGCCCTAACTTCAACGCATATCGCATTAATTGCTGCCGGAAAATCTATCTTAACCTCAATAGCCCTAAGGGAACTACGAATGTACAACAAAACGCCGCCACCAAACCTATGTAACCTATCATTAGTAAAGAGTTTAAAACCTGGTATATCAAGTTCCCCCAACAAGTCCCGAGTCACGGTATTTAACCACGTTTCAGTGAAAGCAACTATATCGTAGTTGCCGGAATAAATTATCGCCTTAAATTCGTTTAATTTATTTCTAATACTACGCGCGTTACAATAAAAGACGTTTAAGTTATTTTTTACCACGGGCCGGCGTTTTAAACTATTTTTCACGTCGGGCCCGTGTTCGCCGGACCCACAACGTTTAAAGAAGGCTTCGACCTATACAGCTTTCGCACGTTTTCGTCTATTAACCTACCTAATCTATCATTACCTATTTCATTAAAATGCACCCCATCTTTTATAAAAAGGCTAGGATCACTGAATTCGGACCACAGCTTTATGAAGGGTACATTTTCCTCAGCACAAATCTCTTCTAATTTATTATTCCAAAATATTGTTTTTGACGTAATCCTAAGACCCAACCCGTGCCTAGGGGTAATAACTAGCACTAAAGACCTATCTGACCTCGCCTTCAGGGACCTAATTAACCCCCTATATCTCTCCAAAAGGTCAGGCACTCTCGTATCGGGCCTATACGAGTCGTTGCCTCCTACCATCTTCACCAACATCGAGTGACGGGAGGCAACGTCAATCCTATCCACTTCGTCTCTAACTCTGTCAACCCTGGCCCCTGGGAGACAGACCCTCCTCCTCTTGGTTGGATGCCGTTCAACGAACTCTTTGTTCATGTGGCGCACTAAAGAGTCCCCAATTAAAATAGTTTCTCCCTCATTCACGTCCTTTTCCAAATGGGCGAAAGGGTTCGAAACCTCGATAGGGGGGAGATTCCTATCACCTAACGTACGCGGCCTAGCTCCACCCTTAACTTCTCTAAATCCCTCCCCATCTACTACTCTCGGACTAACCTTAACCCCTTCCTCAACTCTATCCAACCTTCCCGACAAGCTACCTAAGCTAGAAACTAGGTTACGCACCTCCTCACCCTTCAAATTACTAACGGTAGTTTTTTCCTATCAGTCCAGCCTCTGGAAACTGAAAATAAAGTTTACCATAAGACTCTTTATATTTTTTTAAACAACTTTTATTGAGTACAATATGAAGGCAAATGCCGATTAAAGCTATAAAATTAATGTTAAGAACTTATTTTTTGAGCGATAAAATCGCGGATCATGTTTTTGGGAGTGATAAAATGGCTGATCCAACAAAGGTTAGGAAGGTACTGCTAACAAAATTGGGGGGTTTGACCTGAACTCATAAGATTTTAGTGTCACGATGGCGTCGGTTTGCGATGGTTGTAAGTATTCACTGTGTTTAACTTCATGCAAATTTTTTTATGATGAAGAGGCTGCATTTAATTTTTATGTAGAACACGGTGTATTGCTAAAAGAATTTATTTGCCCTAAGAAAAACAAGGAAGGTATTGTTTGTGGTAATAAGTGTGTGTTCGATAAAAACAGAAAAGCATTTTGTTGGATATCTAGCAAGATACATATTCTGCTTGAAATATCAAGAACCCAAACAAAGGCTACACGCTTTTCATGTTGCAGCGGCTCAGCTCTACAAACCACATTAAAAAAGAAATATATATGTATACAGGATACAGGTAAGAGTAGTACCTAAAATTAGGTTAGGTTAGGTTAGGTAGTTTAGGTTAGGTTAGGTAGGTTAGGTTAGGTAAGTTAGGTTAGGTAGGTTATGTTAGGTTAGGTTAGTATAGTTTTAGGGTATATATAATATTTACAGTAAATATATACCGTGTTCGTTTTACTACATATATATAAATGTGTATATATATACACCTTTTAGGTCACTCATGTTGGTTGTTTCTACAATTTCTATAATTTATATATCAATAGATTCGTTTTTACATCGCGAATGCGCCCTAGATAGTCTCTACTGAGGAATTACCCGCATTTTAGAGTATTTTTTCACACTTATACCCCAAAACAAACTTCGTGTCCTAACTTAGTTTTGGGCCAGTTCCCTCACTTGAGACTATCCAAATCGCATTCCTGGTGTAATAACGAATCCATTGATCTATAAATTATGGGAATTGAAGAGACCGGAGTGATAGTAAAAAATTACCTTACTAACGTCTTCAACGTTAGTATTGGTTCGGCTTTCGTCAACCGTAGCCCTACCGCTGCCCTCATCAAGCGTTACAAGTCTTTCCGCTACCTTACGTACACTGCGTTTTATGTCAACTATTTCCTCCCTTAACTCGCAAAAGAAACAAACTGATCTCTCGGTAATCGCCATAGGACCGCCGTTATAATCTTTAAATTCCGAATACCACCGGTTTACCCTACACCTAACACACGACGCTTTCTGCGACGGCATCGCGCAGTTAAAAATTAGTTTATAACCGTTACAAGTTTAAGTTAAATTAAGCCGGCAAGCTATGAAAACTTCTAAATCGCTAAAAACCACTAGTATTCAATTATTTAACTATAACTATGTGAATATAAACGCAAGTATATAAAATTCAAAACTTTCCAAAAGTAAAATTCTTAGCAATATGCAAAAGTAGATGCAATATCAGAGAGCTCAGGAAATGCGTCCGTTCAGTGCAGAGTCTGGCTGACGAATGAGTACAGAGTCTGGCTGACGAAAATACCGTATGGATAATGTGTGAAAAAAATCATACGAAAATATTGATACATATACGAGTAGATATGATTGCAGGTATAATGATAAATATATTGAAAGATCCGATGGGAATAATGAATGGAGATGAACTCAGGAGGAAATGCAGGGAACGTTGAACAGGATACAATTATATTCAGTAAAAACTGTATAACTCGGACTAATTTTGGAGTAGGGAGTGCATTGGTGCATAGTGCATTTATGCCGAGGGAGGTGGGGGTAATTTGGGATGCGGAAAGGGGAGGGTGGGGGAGTGGGTAATAGGGGAAGATAAAGGTAGGGGAGAGGGATGTCAGTTGAATATAAAAAATAATAAAAATAATATATATATATATATATATATATATATACACACACACACACACACACACACACATATATATATATATATATATACATATATATATATATGTAAAAATGGACAATGAATAATTCTTATATTCTTATATTCATTTTTGCATAGTCCAAACTATCTGTATAACGCAAATTAGGATAATTTTTTTATTTTCTTTCCATTTTATTTTTGCTGAATAATTAATTGATAAATTATTTCTTTTTTAAATTACTTAATTTTTTTTAGATTTAGCTTAATAACGTAATCATGTTAAATTCTGCAATGTTCATTTTCTTTATACATTCTCTTTTCGTTGTAAAAGATGAAGTCATGTCTTGCTTAACACTTAATTTTAAATTTTAAGCATTTAATTTTGGTTCATGTGTATGTTTAATTTTAATCCATAATAAAATGCATATTTCAATTTCCATTTTTAGTTAACTCGGCAGATCATGAAAACATCAGATATGATAATATGCGGTTTAAAATAAAAATATGGCTTCATCTTCAAATATCTCGCTAATCTGTCTAGATATCGCTACAACTAAAATATTTATCTTATCTTCAAACATTTTGCAAAATAATTCAGCCTGTTGAGAATAAAAAAGAAAAGAAGTCAGCATTAAATGATAATGATGTCACCAAAATTTATGTATATAAACGTGTAGAATTCCTCCAGTGATTATTCTGATTCTGTCTGATTTTTCATTTAACATTTTAGCAGTAAACTACAGTAAGAGAATATCTTCGTCTTCTCCTTCGAGCCTTGCTTCCTTCAGAAAACTTAGTTTTAAAATAGAGAAAAATAATTTCACGATACACGACAAGAAGATTGAGGAACCCTTTGAGAATTTAGCAAGCTTCACAGAATCCTCCGATCCCCTACAAGAAAAAATCGGAGAGGAGTATAGAAAAACTACTGCGGTTCCCTACACAGTTCCAGCTACTCCAAGGTAACAAATCCGTTGCTGCCACCTAACTAGAACCCCCGTCAACCTTGAACCGCCCAAGGCCATAGACGGAGGCGTTAACAACGGGCGACTTCTGCAACCAGGATTCTTCCAGCCTTCTAGACCCTGGAACCAGTAGCGGATTATAATGGGGGCAAAGGAGTCATTTCCCCCGGCCCCAGATGCTGACCGACCACAAGAAACTACTGTATGTAAACGCTATAATCTATCGTTGAAATAATTGGTCGACCGTGAGGAAGAAAAAAAATTCTAGATTCCGCTTCTACAGAACCTAGTTTAGTATCCCATTTATGTGAACAAAGTATACATTTTCTGTAATCACATCTTTGTTTTTGTTTCGTTTTCTGTTGATCGATCCCAGTCAGCTGATCACATCACTCATGTATGATGTATCAGGTAAAGAATTGTGTTTTTCTAGCGTTTTTCTAGTAATACCGGCCCGAAAATATTCATTGCCCCCGGCACTAACAATGCTTAATCCGGCCCTGCCTGGAACTAGAACCAACATTCAAGTAAATGTGGCTACATCAGTTGACCGGCGTGTCACGAATTCCAGTTCTTCACATCCATCATTTGACCGGTGTGTCACGACTCCATGTTCTCCACGTCAATTCTGAGTCCAAGAACAAATGGCCAGCAAGATATATCATCAGGGCACGTCTTCAAGGATTTCGCCGTAGGAATCTTATTAAGTACAGATCTCTTTTTCAAATTAATTACTAAACATTTGAGAAGTCAGTATAATTAACACTTAATAATTAGTATGAAGCCAGAATTAACACAAAACATAGTGAACACTCCATACACCAGTGATACACTTCTTTCTATTGAAACCGAGTTATTTCCATTATTATAGTTAACATAGAATAATTTTATTTACAATGCCATTTATTTGTGTATTTCTTAGATAGAGTAGGTAGGAAAGCAACTCAAGTGATCATTCCATAGAATGAGATCGGTTAAGCAGACCAAATTAGAATACTAAATTAACAGTACCTTTACATATGAGCGATTCAGACGGTGCACTTTCTGACATTGAAAATTTCCCTTCACCCATTTTTCCACCTACCCAGCGGTCTTCATACATATTTCCAAAAGCGCAAACTTCTTCAGATCAAGCACAAGCCAACATGTCTCAAACAGCTTCCCCAGCATACATTAATTTAGGTCGACTTGTAAACCTTCCCCATACTGTCCTAATTTTTAAGGGAACCATAGACGATAACTTCTTCGAACTGCGTGTAAGACCTTGGATTGAGTCTCTAGAACAGCCCTTTTTGTATGAAAACATCACAGATGATGACATAAAGATTAGGGAAGCTAAAAGGTTTATTGACCCTAAAGAGGGGAATGCCCATGATAGAGTTACATATGTCCCATCCATTAGCGAAGCTACAACGTGGAACAATTAAAAAAAAACACTTATTAGAATTTTACAAGGCAATAACACTCGCACAACCTTTGGCCACATTAGAAGTTGTCTTCCAAGCTAAATGGAAGAAAGAAGAACACGAAGATTTAAATCATTTTATTACACGAACACATAAACTCGTAGGAGATGCCCTCCGAGCCGCAGAAAATGCATGCTACCCGTAGCACCTAAAAAGACATTTCAAGAGTGTCTAAATATTGACAAACTAGTAAGCGAAGCCATGAATAAAACAAGGACATTACTCAGACTTAGCGAGCCAGAACTACCACGTCCAGCAATAACAACAACAACAACAACCGCATAAATTTAGGCCGATGCAGGGAACACCACCTCAGAAACACGCTCCACAAACCCAGAATGCACACCTTCCTCCTCATTGTTTTAATTGTGATAGTTTTGGGCACATGATGACTCAATGCAATATCCCCCTTATTACTCCCACTGTCATGAACATGGTCATCGCCGTGGCGACCGACAAAAATGTGCTGACAAAGCCCCTGCAGGGTACAGACCCCACTTCCAGAAATCAAATCACCAATGCTCCCTAAAGCACTCCAATCCTCAGAAACCAGTGAATTCCCAGCCTCAACAGAACCACAAACCAAATAGATGACGACCACAAGGTCACCCATACTATTAGCGGATGTCCAAACCCCAATATAATCAGCAAGGTCGGATGGTCCGGTGCGTAGAAGTGCCCGTTGAAGAATCAGTTTCCCAAGAGTAACCTTTTCAAGAAGACCCTCCAGTGTGTGATGATCCAGTAGCATATGACTCAGGTCCTCCCATAGAAGTCAGTTCAAGTTCTTTTTTAGATCCCGCTTTGGAGGCAGCAGTTCAGCCTCCTCCCTCCTAAATAACAGTAATAAACCTACACACACCCATAAACTACCCATCAGGCTTATAGGTGTGAACCTACTAGATTTAATAATAAATTGCAGCAGAGATAACCGAGATTTAACCGCTCTCCTAGATACAGGAGCACATGCGACATTAATTAAGAAACAATGTGCGCATGAGTTACAAGAAAGTACAGATTATAAATATGAAATTAAGGCACCTTTCTGCCAACTCAGAGGAGTTACAGGCACACCCATACCTACATATGGCGAAATCGAATTATATTTAGAAGTTGGTAAAGCGGTATATACCGCAAAATGTTGTATTGTGGAGACAGTAGCCACCTTTCAGACCGATATCTTACCAGGTATGGATTTCTTCAACCAGAATCAATGGGAAATTTACCCAGCCAGAAAATTAGTTAAGTGTAGGAATAGGACACACCCTCTCCATGAAAATAATAGACAGGTGCCGCACGTTCAGCTTTATGCTAACAGAATCAGATTAGTTCGGATTTCCGAAAGAAATACGAAACCCACACCAGTTTATCACAGCTCATGTAAATTGGTTGCATCCAGAGTAATCAATGGTAATCCATAGTAATCAGTTCCAGTTGATGAATCCAGCAGGATCAACACAGTCAGTTTCCAGTCAGTCAGTTTCCAGTCAGCCAGTTTCAATTAACTCAGCGGTTGATATTCCAAATCCAACCGAAACGTTTTTTCAGCCAATAAGGCAAATTTTAATCACCGAACCAGAGTCACATTCACAATTTTTTATATGCCCTACGGAGCATATAAAAATAGCACGTTATGAGAAGATTTGTTTCTTAGCGAGAGTAGTAAACGCACAAGAAAAACTATTAGAGTCAGATCGGACTCTTATTACAGAGAAAAGTAATTTCAAGAGAGATGTTCTTATTGACCAAGTTCTTAGTCATAGTCAGAATTCAGCTATCCCTGTTGTTTTTTTAAACAAAGGAAAAAGCCCTATTGAATTAACTTCAAATCAGAGAATAGGAACTGTTTCCACAGTAAAAATAAGTTCAGATTTCCCCACCAGTACTATAAATTGTTTCCAGTTCCTTAGAGTTAAACCCTTTGACATTAAGAGAAGAATATAAGAAATGTCTGGAGCACTCCCTTCAGGAGTCACAAGCCTTACAGGATCCCAAAGTACTGGAATCACTTCTCGATTTCCTGATAAGAAATAGAGATGTGATTGTCTTAAAAGGAGATCCTCTGGGCCGAACTAATCTGGTCCCTTTCGAAATCAAGCTGGAACCCAATTCCAAACCCATCTTCATTCCTCCCTATACGGTTCCACATTCCCAATTAGTAACTATTGAGGAACACATCAAGGACATGTTGGAACAGGATGTCATTCAGTCTTCAGCTAGTCCCTGGTCCACTCCTATGATTCTTGTTTCCAAAAAGGACGGAAAATCTCGCCCTTGTATAGATTTTAGACGCCTAAACCATATTACCACCCCAGACCGTTTCCCTATTCCAAACATGCAGGAAACAATTCTGAACGTAGGGAGAGCTAACTTCTTTTCATCCCTCGATTTAGCATCCGGTTATTGGCAAATGGAGGTCAGTCCCGAATCTCGGGCATTGACTGCTTTTTCCACTAATCGAGGCCATTACGAATTCCAGGTTTTACCTTTCAGAGTCCGAAATGGGCCTTCTAATTTCTCTAGGTTGATGAATATAGTCCTTTCCGACCTATTAGGCGTCGAAGCTCTGGTCTATCTTGACGATATTATCGTTTATAGTTCAGATATAAAAACACACTTTCAACGTCTTCATAATGTGCTATCAACGCTTGAAAAAAGCACACCTTAAACTGAAACTTGCAAAGTGCAACCTCTTACAGGAATCCCTGGTATACTTAGGATTTCTACTATCATCCACTGGAATTAAACCTGATCCAGCCAAACTTGAAGCACTGGAAAGGTACCCTGTACCTAAAACCATCGACGACGCTCGTGCATTTATTGGATTTGTTGGATTCTATCGAAATTTTATCCCCTAATTTTCGAAAATTGCTAAACCCATTACCAATTTGTTTCAGAAAAATGCTAAATTTAATTGGGAATCTGATCACCAACATGCTTTTGAAAATTTGAAGGGATGACTAACTCGTCATCCCTTCCTCCAATATCCCGATTACACCAAACCCTTTGCAATAGCCATAGATGCTTCCTCCTTTGGACTTGGAGCCGTCCTATTACAGGACGTAGATGGCGTGGCGTTACCCATTGCTTTTGCCAGTCATGTTCTCTCTGGACTTCAACAGAATTATTCCACTACTAAGGTTGAGTAGATGGGCTCTGTTGATTCAGGACTTTTCCACAAAAATCGTATACAAACCGGGAAAACTTCAAGTTATTCCAGGTGGATTGTCGAGACTCAAGCCCGACACCCAAGTGAATGAGATACAAACTCTTTCTGTGTTCGACCACGAATGTCTGCAATACTCCCAACAATAGGACCAACACACCCAGAACCTTCGGGCTTGCCTGGAACAAAAGGAACCATCTAAGATAAAACAACAGTACAACATAAAAAATGTTTCGTACATTTTAGGAACGAAGATGGAAACGACCTCGTGGAAAATACCAAAGGATCTCGTAGATATAGCCATCTGGGTGTGTTTGCCACGACTCACCTTTGTATGGCCACATGGGGCCGGATCGGACCATCAAGTCTTTTGGACATACTAGGACCATTCCCCAAAACTTGAAAGGGAAACCAGTACATCATTGTGTTTACGGACCACTTCTCGCGTTGCAGCGAAGTAGTTGCCTTTCCGAACCAGACCTCGGAAACTGTGGCAAGAGCCCGAGTGGAACGCGCCATCCAAAACCATACTACTCCTTCTATCCTGTTCGAATCACTCTGTAAAATGTGTAAATTTAAAAACACACACATTGTGGCATACCATCCGCAGGCAAACGGCTTAGTGGAAAGACAATCAGAAGAGCCTAGAAGCCCTCCGCCTTGTTGTCGATGCATCCTCCCGTACGTGGGATAATTCCCTCCCCATGGTACAAACAGCCATCAACAACGGCTATAACGTGTCCATCGGGGACACCCCTCATTTTGTCATATATCACTACGCCAAACAGCTACCTTTTGATTTGCCTGACCAAATCGACCCGGCAGTTCTAACACCTTCCGAAATGGCAGAAGCAAATCAGCAACTAATTGAATGATCTTCCAAAACTTTTGACATAATCCGATATGCCCTAGACCAACGAAACCATCAGATGGAGCAAGAGCAACATACTGTAGGCGTCATCCCCGTCAACGGACTATAATCGTCGGTATGCGCTGTTACATAAAGAGCGTGAAACCGCCAAGTGCTCATCGCAAATTATACCCAAAATGGGATGGCCCATATAGGATCACGAAAAACCTCGTAAAAGAACGTTACGAAATCCTCGACCTCCGCGATTATTCCTAACTAAAGATCACTCACGCTGATAATTTGAAGATGGCTGCCGAACAACACCTTCCCAAAAAACATCTGCCAGGTGTTCGAGCCGCCTACCTTTCGAAACATCGAGGTATTAACAAATCCAGCAAGGACCACAAAACCGAAGCGGTCACCGCGGAAACCACTACTCGTGACGAAGATTGGTACTTCGTAATACCACCAGTACTCGAGCAAATCTCTGAACAAGAAGAAATCCCAGAACCGAGAGTCCCCAAGGAACCAGACCCTGGAGAAACGCCTTCCAGAGGATCACTCAGTGGAACTCCACCATCCCCTCCATCTCCACCATCTCCATCTCCACCATCTCCATCTCCACCATCTCCTCCGTCACTACCCTCACTGGTTGATGAGCGACGCACGAACCATACATACCGGCTTCAAATGCACCAACCACGTGAACTAGAACCTTCACATAAAAAACGAACCCGCTCAGAATCCGAGCTTAGCGGTCGACCCCACTACCACCAAAGCGAGGCCGACCATTCCACACACAAACGCAAGTATCCACACGGCAACTCAGTATAATCTAAGACGTAGAAATTAATAAAATTGTCCCCCTTATAACTTTGCAAATTATTTACTCTTGTAGCCCAAGCATTAAAATTTCTACCGGAGTTATTATAGAAAAGCTTGCAGAAGGAAAATTTTTGGAAGGACACGCGGACCTTTCTATCAATTTACAACCGCATGCTCGAATTAGAACCAATCTCCTTCAGATAAAAACCCAATTAAAAGCATTTGAAAGTAAAATTCACGGTTCTTTTGAACATATCCCGTGAAGAGACCAGATTAATGGCGCTTTATTAGAAAATACAATAAAAAACATTCAAACTACAGCACACACCCTATCAGATATATTGGCGTTACCATGGATACAAACTGGAACTCAAAACTCAGCAAATTTTAATCAAAGAAATAAAAGGGAATTGAAAGAATGGGAGGAAAAATATTCAAAGGTTTATTCAGATTAGCGACCGAAGAAGACATTAAAAGAATTGAACTCAAAGTGAATCTCTTCGCGCGGAATCGACAATATAGTGGACACATTTTAGGACAAACCATCGAGTCACTACACAAAAACAGTTGCTTCCTCCACGCCCTTCCGGACAAATTTACATACCTTGAATCCCTGTTAGCTAAATACAAAGAACACAAAAGATATCTAGAATTAGTAGAAATAATTAGCCTACAAGTAACCCTAATCGATAAATATTTTCAAACAAATAACACTGGGGAACAAATTTTAACTTTTTCTTGTTTCGTGGACGTGAACAGGTCGGTCTTATAGGATTGTTTCCGCTGATTCCGAATATAGCCGTAGAATTTCTCTATCACCCAAGGTTACTGAGAAATTTGTATTTTAATATTTATTCAAAAAGTGTATAGAAGTTAGTAAAAATACTTCATAAAAATTATATTAGTGGCAGATTGGCATTTAAAATATTCTTCTTAAAACTTCTTTGTCACTGATTTTCTCTTGTAGTTTTCATTAGGAGCTTCTCGCATCAATGTCCAGCAGTAATCAGCTAACATTGCCGGATCCCACCTCCCTTGGTAGCGTTTCTCCATAGTAGCTATATCTTGGTGGAACCTTTCTCCATGCTCATCGCTTACGTCGCCGAGGTTTTCAGGGAAGAAATCTAAATGGGAGTGCAAGAAATGGATTTTTAGTGACATATTACATCCCAATAACCTATATGCTTCAATCATGCCCTGCACTATTTTTTCATAGTTAGAGGCTTTGATGTTCCCTAGAAAATTTGTGACAACATTCTTCATGCCTCCCATGCCACTTTTTCTTTTCCTCTCAAGGCATCATCAAACTTTTGATCTTTCATGAGCTCTCTGATTTGGGGATCAACAAAGATCCCTTCTTTTATCTTTGCATCGCTAAGTCGTGAAAACTTTTTCTTCAAATATTTGAATACCTCATCTTCCTTGTTCATTGCTTTGACAAAATTTTTCATGATGCCAAGTTTGATGTGAAGTGGCGGTAAGTATATTTTCTTGGGGTCAACTAAGGGTTCATGAAACACATTCTTCAGTCCTGGGATACATTTTTGACGAAGTGGCCAATCCTTTACAAAATAATGCGAATCTCTGGCTCTGCTGTCCCATTCACAAAGGAAGCAGCAGAACTTCGTATAACCGAGCTGCATTCCCAGAAGAAGCGCGACGACTTTTAAATCCCCACATATATACCAACGAAACTGGTCATAATTAATCTGCTGAAGGATGAGTTTCATATTTTCGTAAGATTCCTTCATGTGGACAGCGTGCCCTACAGGAATGGAAGGGTATTTATTTCCATTGTGAAGTAGTACAACCTTGAGGCTTAGCTTCGAAGAGTCAATAAATAAACGCCAATCTTCAGATTTGTGCTCATGACCGAGAGCTAACAGCAGTCCATTTACATTATTACAGTAGCATAAACCACCTGACGAGGAGAAATACTGCATCAGATCTTTTTGGCGAGTGCGGAACGCCGATATGCTTGTATCTTTTGCCAGCAAATTCCATTCACGTAACCTGGAGCCCAATAATTCCGCTTTCTTTTTCGGAAGGTCCAAATCTCTCACGAGATCATTCAGCATAACCTGCCTTATCATACGTTGTTTATTTGATTCAGGTTGCTGAAAGTCTGTATCTTTAGTGTCATCAATTTCCATTGGTTCAACTTCAGACTCTTCATCCAGTGTCCATGACTTTGGGGGAGTTGGAACTGGATTATCATCGTCATGTAGTACTGGTCTCATGGCAGATGCAAGATTTGGGTATTGAATTTTATGTTTATTTTTGGCAGAGAATCCTGAAACGTTAGTCATACAAAAATAGCAATCCGTTAGGTGATCCTTGGGCTCTCCAAATCATTGGTATGGCAAATGGCATAGATTTGCGGGTACCTTTAATCCAACCCCTAAGAGTGACGGCACAGGAAGTGCATGAGATATGAGGTGCCCAGGATTTGTCTTGGTCGCCTACCTTACATCCAAAATAAAGTTCGTAAGCCTTCTTCACGAGTGGGGTCATCGTCTTCCTCTGTGCCATTATGGTGAGTTCTCCACATACGTAGCAAAATGTATCTCTGGGATTAATACAGTTTCGATTCATGCTGGCGGAAAATTATTGAAATCACGGAAAACTTTTTGGAATGAAAAACCAATTTTTTCTATGAAAATTTTTAAAATTTGAGCAAAACTTGAAAAAAATTTCTGTCTTTTTATTAAAAATCTGTTTGTTTAAATAGCTATATTTTTTTAATGCAAAAATACTATTAAATATAGTTAACCTGGAAAAAAAAGAAAGTAAAATTAAATTAGTACACTTAATTTTAACTAATATTTTGGGAAAACTCTGAGTAAATGGAAATATTATTTTCTCGAAAACTATGGGTGATAGAAAAATTCTGAAACCATATTTGGAATCAGCATCAAAAGTCCTAGAAGAAACACCAAATAGTTTTCAAGAAACAAAAATGTTGTTCCCTAGTGTAATTAATATTCATTCCAAATTTTTGCGTGCGACCCAGCTAGCCCATAGAAAAATAACTCTTTCCACACT
Organism: Bathynomus jamesi; assembly: GCA_023014485.1. NCBI lineage: Eukaryota > Metazoa > Arthropoda > Malacostraca > Isopoda > Cirolanidae > Bathynomus > Bathynomus jamesi. The sequence continues at coordinate 579,436 of JAJOZX010002009.1, read as the reverse complement.
AATACCACGGTATACACATCAATCCTTGATGCACACCTCTCAGACACAATTGAAATTATCAACCATATTCTCACTCAACCATACTAATTACTTCCAATTTCTAGAATACACCTGGACTGTACAATTTCGGGTGGAGTGAAAAAAACTTTTTTTAGAATTCATTTCTGTCGGGGCACCCAAAAGTTATTCTGTGGTACCAATAAGAAATCTCTAAAATATTAGCTACCTGCGACATCAACTTCACCGGCCCCAAAGAGGTCAATGATTTAAGCGTATCTTCCGTTGTGTTTATGCTAGGAAGATCATTTTTGTTTAATTTGATTTGTCTATTTATGTTCTTTAATTTTACTCTTAAACACTGTTTTCCCATTCCTCACAGAAATTTGGAAAATTTGGTATTTCATGAAAAATACTAACAAAAAATAGGAATTTTTATATCTTTCGGTGAGTTTCTCAACTTTAGTAGATGTTTTAGCACCATTTTAAGGTTTCCATTTGTTTAGATTTTCACAGATTTAAATTATTTCATAATTATATTATTTACGGTTTATTTATACTATATTACATTACAATTTATATCTCTTTTACAGATTACACCGGTCTGCATGAAAATCGATTTCTTTATTTTGTGTTGTGATTCTAAAGCAGTTCGCTGCGCTGAATTAAAAAATGCTGCCAGTTTTTTTCTATCACCCACAGTTTTAAAGTTATTAGCAAAACAATTTTGGGGCGTTTTGTAATTTTTTACCTTTTTTATCTTTAATTAATTTCGTTTTTTCATATTTTTCAGATAGATAATTCTAACATTACGTCTTTAAAATTTTAATAATGGCTTCTAGAGGATGTACCCATAGTCCAGACATATTTTGTTATATTTGTGGTCGGTATGTTGTTGTAAAACGAAGGACAAATGTAACGACCTTCATTAAGAGAGCTTATCATGCTTATTTTGGAATTAAATTAGGAGATCAAGACAAAAGTTGGGCTCCACACAAGGTTTGTCTTACATGTGTTGTGGCACTAAGGAATTGGAGCAAAGGTAAAAAGAAAAGTTTGCCATTTGGGATCCCTATGGTATGGCGCGAGCCTAGAAACCATACCGACGACTGCTACCTCTGTTCTTGCAATGTTAAAGGTTATAATGCAAAGAATAAAGAGAGCCTTCAATACCCAAGTCTTCCATCTGCAATAAGGCTGGTACCCCATGGTCCAGAAGTTCCTATTCCCCGCCCACCCGAGAGTCTGGATCAATACAATTCAGATTCTGATTCAGCTCCAAATCCAGACAATGATGATGTTTATGAACAGCCAACAGCTGACCGAGATCCTCCTAAACCATTAACCCAAGCCGAACTAAATGACTTAGTCAGGGATTTGAATCTGCCTAAGGACTCTGCAGAACTTTTGGGGTCTAGATTGCAGGAGAACAATTTATTGGCATCCGACTCATACTTCGCTTGGTACAGAAATCGTAAGAAAGACTTCGTGCCTTTTTTCGAAGAAGATGGTCCCTTGGTATTTTGCAAGGACATCACAGGATTAGTGTGCAAGCTAGGCATCGAATACCAAACCAGTGACTGGAGGTTGTTTATAGATTCCTCTAAAACCAGTCTAAAAGGAGTGTTACTGCACAACGGTAACAAATATGCATCAATCCCAGTGGCCCATTCTACTCATTTAAAAGAGACCTATGATAACATGAAACTGCTTCTGGAAAAAATTCGGTATCAAAATCACAGATGGATATTGTGTGGGAATCTCAAAGTCCTTTGCATGTTACTTGGGCAGCAATCAGGATACACTAAGATGCCATGTTTCATCTGCGAATGGGATAATCGAGCATGTGACCAGCACTGGAAGAGGAAAACTTGGCCTCCTAGAGAGAATCTTACCCCAGGATCAAAGAACATTTTACATGAACATCTAGTTCAGTGATGGCGAACCTTTTTATCCAAGTGTGCCAAAATTCGTGTTTTTTAAATAATGATATTGTTGGCGTGTCACTTGCATACATGCATTTTAAGTTTAACTACAAAATCATAGATAGCTGACTTATTAATCGAAAGTACTAGGGCGTAGACGATTTATTGCAGTTTTTCATCAGAATACCAAACATTTTCAACATCCATCGCGTGTCACCTGAAACCCTGCGGCGTGTCACTGCTGACACGCGTGTCATAGGTTCGCCATCACTGATCTAGTTGAACCAAACAAAATCCTCCTACCACCCTTGCACATTAAGTTAGGCTTGATGAAGCAGTATGTCAAAGCATTGAATAGAGAAGGTGAGTGTTTCAAGTACATTTGTTCAAAATATCCAAAGATTAGCTACGAGAAAATAAAGGAAGGTGTTTTTATAGGTCCTCAGATTAGAAAGTTATTGACAGACGATCATTTCCTGAACACAATGACCAATAAAGAAAAAGAAGCATGGCTTGGTTTCAAAGATGTTGTTGAAAACTTCTTGGGAAACTACAAAAGCCAAAATTATGAAAGACTGGTGGAAAATATGCTTAAAAAGTTTTGCGCCTTAGGCTGCAACATGAGCCTGAAAGTTCACTTCTTGTTTTCGCATCTTCACCGTTTTCCCGAAAATCTCGGAGATGTCAGTGAGGAGCAAGGGGAACGATTTCACCAGGACATCAAAACCATGGAAAGAAGATATCAAGGAAGATGGCATACAAATATGATGGCGGATTACTGCTGGTGTCTGCAACGAGATCAGCCTAACGCACAGCATAAGAAAACATCAAAGAAGCACCGGTTTAGTCATGCATTAGTCAGATCTACCTTCGTAGTCTTAAGTCTTTGGAATAAGTCCTGAAATGTTTGCAAGTAAAGAAGGTAAATATATTTTGTTTCTTCAGTTATTTTTTTATTCTTTCATAAACAAGCAATATGCTTGTCCAAGCGCTAGGAGCTATTTAATTCTGCTTTAATTAGGTTTTACTCTATCACCTAAAGATTTCGTGCTACAAGGGGTGTTGTAATACCTCATCTGTCCCCAAATGTTAACCACCCATTGATGGGAGGGGAGAGAGTATTTTGCTGGGAACGGGACTGGTTGTTATATATATTTACCCTACATTATTATGTAAGCGTTACTGTAGTCTATAACAACAAAATTTATGGTTTAGCATGTGCAATCCAATGTTGGTCTCGATAAGATGGTTCACATTTGGGGATAAATGGGGGATTTATGACACACCCTGTAGTAAGAAAACCATACGTGATAGGGAAAAACTAACTATATTTTTGAGATCAGCGCACTCAAATTATATAGAATCACCAACTAGTTTGTAAAAGTCGATCGACAAGTTTTCAAATGTGTACTGGTGTTATTTGATTGCTTTGATAAATTTTTATATTGAGTCTGATTCGCTAAAAAACATTTACAGTCACTAATATAATCTAATTCTATTCCGACGCACAAAGCAAAATTGGGCATGGCTTCCATGGCCGGGAATGAATCAGTAAAAAGGAAAATAAGGAATACCCAACAGCCGAATCCAACATTTGGACTACCAAAGGATCTCTCACTGATTTATTTGTTTTCGTCCGAAGCTATACTTCAGTGTTTCCTTTATGTTAGACAGGAAAGAATTAAGTCAGGAGAAGCTAATCCAAAGATTTATGATGTTGCTGCAGTTGTTGCCCAAAAAGTAAAGACTATATGGGATCGTGCTTCTATTCGAACTAGCCATCATAAGATCATAACGCAGCGCATGCAAGGTTTGTCGGAAAAATATAAAAATGCCTTGAAACAATTCCTATCACGTATTGCTTCACAAATTTAAACTTGACTCGCTGAAGCTCTTTGGTATAGCTTCTTGTAAATGTGAAGACTTCCTGACGTCTTCAACCTGGGTCAATGGTCCAATCCAGATAGTTGACTACTGCTAACCAGTGGCGGATTGTCACTGAGGCTATTGAGGTTGAAGCCTCAGGCTCCTATGCTTGAGGGGCCCCCCAGTCAACGGAGTTTCGATGATATAATTCGAGATTTCGCAAACTTCTTTGATTAAATATGACAGATTACACAAACTGACAAATTTCCTGTTTTATTTTATGTTTTATAGGCCCTAAAGTAAAGTTTGTTTAATACTGTTTGGTTTTGCCAAACAGCAAAATACAGAGTGTTAAGGTTCTTTTAAGTTAGCCTGAGCACCGTACATATAATTCGTGTAAATGTACTATGAACTGTACATGTACAATTTAGGGTGGATCACTTTTCACTTTTTTTAAAATATTATAGCTGGTCAAAGTTTTTCCCATGATTTGGTTCAGTGGAAGTACACTGACACCATTTTTACCAAAATCGATCAATATTTAGGGGTCGCGCATCGACCTTGAAAATTTCAATTTTGGAAATTTGGCCAAATTGACAATTTTTTACTGAATAAAGATAAATCATCAAATGACCATATTTTCTGAATCCTCTCAGTGAAAGAAATCCTCTCAGATACTTACCAAGTTGATCGGACAAGTGGTTTAGAAGTTACACTCACCTAGAAATAACATTAAAATTTAAAATACCGTATTTGTCCCCCGTTATGGACGTAATCATAGCATCAGTAGCTGGCGCATCCTAAAATCCCAATTACACACACACGCTATGTCTATGACCAATATTTTTACTAATCACAGTTTGCTTTTTACAGATCAACTGTGTCAATTGATTCTTGTTTGATAAGTCTAGACTTTAGTACAATGGATAAACTGTTAACAACCAGGAGTGGGAAGACTCTGAAAGTTACTTATTCTGGAAAAGAGAAAGCAGCAACAACAGCACCACCTTCTCTAAGGTCAGCCACGGACGTCTTCTTAATTGGTCAGCCATCTTCCTCGATCGGTGGTGCCAAATTGCCAACCACCCATCAAGTTCTCCAGTACTTCTATGCCAAGCAGGAAACTACTGACAGGAAGGCCGCCGTAAAAGACACGGTGGCCAATGTTCTGGCATTTTGGAACATGGCACGTATAAAGACGATCACGAGGCGTAACTGCGAAAGAAAACTGGAGTTACTGTGGGAAGAGTGGCGCTCGCTGCAGAAGAGCAAGATGAGAGACAGTGACGCGGGAAAAGGCAGGGAGAAGTTTTCAGAAAATCTGAACAAGCTCTGGGACATCGGAGCTCCCGATGCTATTGAAGAGATACAGAAAAGTCGACTGCTCTCAGACAACAACAAACAAGAAGATATTAAATTTTATGAGGATCAACGGGGCCTGCGCCAGGCAACAATGAGTGGGAATGATAAAGTGTTCGTTGTCAAGAGAAAACGGCAACTCTCAAGACAACAATCTCGTGATGAGCCAGGCACCTCAAAAACGAAATTAGGAACCGAAGCTGAGAGCGACGATGAATCTATAGAAAGCAGATCATCGAGCAACTCCGAATCACAGCTAGAACCACCATACCGACAGCCGAGAGAATCAACTGTATCAATCAGCCTTCCTCACCGCATCCTCAATGCACCGGCTGTTATTGAAGTGGCTGATCGCTTCCGGATGTCCAATAATCAGGTGTGTATATATCAGTAATGATCTTTCCTTGACAAAGATATAATAGACGTAACGACGGAAAATTTAGTGATTATTTTGTCACATAAAAACCATACGCATCCTTGTCAATTTCCTTTCAATTTCGCACATAGGTGGCAAGTGTCGTGGCGGCAGTCCTACGTTCGGCAGATCCGCCCGCAGACCTGGACAAATTCAGTATCTCGAAGGACACGTCTCGCCGTGGAAGAGTGGCACATCGTTGTGAAGTGTCGACAGCTGTGCAGAAATCCTTCGTATCTCCGAGGCATGCTGTCGTCCACTGGGACGGTAAAGTAATCAAGGTCAGTTTTGCCCTCACCGTGGACGACAGTGAATTAACATGTTCCAGTGACGACAGTGGATTGACATATTCCAGTGGACGATAATGGATTGGCATGTATGACATACGTTTCAGGACTCTCTTGGATCATTGGAGCACCGCCAGGCGATTCTCATCTCCGGAGCTCCCCAATGCACAGAAGGAAAGTTGCTGGCCGTTCCGACTGTTGCTGACGGCACCGGTCTGTCCCAGGCCCAGGCGACCTTTCGTGCTCTCAAAGACTGGGGATGCGAGAACAACGTGATTGGACTGTGCTTCGACACAACTTCCTCCAATACGGGGAGGGTGCAGGGTGCGGTGGTCCGGCTGGAGAACATGCTTGGTAAACCGCTCTTCCAGCTGGGCTGTCGCCATCACGTTATGGAGCTCATCGTGGGGGCAGTGGTCATCACCGCGTTTGGAAGAACCACAGCACCAACTGAACCTTTGTTCCAGTATCTGAGGAGAAGGTGAATTTCAAGTCTAAGGCGCATTTGTTTTCTCCAATGATTTTTTGCCTTCAGAGCAATTGAGATATCAGCGTCCTTCTACTAATGATGTTAATAGCAGTCGAAAAGGGAAACTTCAGTCGTTTTCATGCAATATTTTCATAACTCCCCTTTCAGGTGGGACAAGCTCGACCTCTCGACTTATCGCGAGCTGGAGATCGAGCATTTGGCGGAGGTGACGTGGCTGATGGAGCTCCGAGATGAGGCAGTCAAGTTCCTCGGCACCGCTTCTGGTCTTGTCAGAGAAGACTACCGAGAAGTGGCGGAGATTACACTCCTGGTACTCGGGGCCCAGCCACGTCGTGGCACACACTTCATGCGCCCAGGAGCCTACCATCATGCGAGGTGGATGGCCAAGGTTGGTATTTTGAATTAGAAGTTAAATATTGTATTGCCTTCTGCAAACAGCCATTTGAAGTCCCTACCAGAAAAAAATAAGATAAATAATTTACCATTAAACAAACTTATATGGAGTGGTATCGGTATTTATACATCACAGTGCGTATTCGTTTCAGATCATCTACTACACGAAGCTCCTGATGTTCAGCGGTCAGCTGGAGTTCGACGACGAGCTGGTACAGAAACTTCAGAGAGTGGTACTATTTACTGCACTCCTCTACGCACCTGCCTGGCTGGCGGCTCCTGTCGCAGCTGATGCCCCGCTGAATGACCTTGTGTTGTACCAGCGTCTTCTGCAGTACAGGGCTGTGGATCGCGAGATTGCAGAGGCTTCACTGGCAGTGATCAGGCGGCACTTGTGGTATCTGAGGCCTCAGACCGTCGTTTTCGCCCTCTGCAGTGACAAAGTGGAAGACACTGTGAAGCACGAGATGGCAAAGAAGCTGTGCCGCCTCGCTGTGCCCGAGGACTTCACGTATGACAACGTCTCGGTTGATGACACGACGCGCCTTCCGGACCTGATCGATGAGTCATCGTGGTTCGTGTTCACAGGCCTGCAGGTGTGCGCGTCTACGTGGCTCACTCTGCCGGTGAATAAGTGGGATCAAGATAAGAACTACTGTGATCTGAAGAATGTCATCTCGCATCTGAAAGTTACCAACGACGTGGCAGAGAGAGGGATAAAACTGATAGAAGATTACGCGAACACTGTCACAAAAGACGAGTCACAGCTGCAGGGTCTTCTTCAGCTCGTGGAAAAGAGCCGGAAAGAACTCGGTGACTTCAAGAAGTCGTCACTTGCCAAGATGACGTAGCGCAGAGGGAAAGGGAGTTAGCAGAGAGAGTACATGGCGCACGCCTTAAGATGACGTGTGTTCTAACCACGATTCATACAGTTTTTGAACCTAGTTAGGGGCACCGGAGTAAGTGCCTTTAGTGATATCGGTAAACCGTTTTAATACAAAATACATTTGATCTTTCCTTATTCGTTTTATCTTATCCTAAAAAGCAGACAATGGCAGACAGCATATGGAGGTACGGGGACAAATACGGTATTTTAAATTTTAATGCTATCTCAAGGTGAGTATAACTTCTAAACCACTTGTCCTATCAACTTGGTAAGTATCTGAGAGGATTTCTTTCACTGAGAGGATTCAGAAAATATGGTAATTTGATGATTTATCTTTATTCAGTAAAAAATTGTCAATTTGGCCAAATTTCCAAAATTGAAATTTTCAAGGTCGATGCGCGACCCCTAAATATTGATCGATTTTGGTAGAAATGGTATCAGCGTACTTCCACTGAACCAAATCTTCGGAAAAAGTTTGACCAGCTATAATTTAAAAAAAAAAGTGAAAAGTGATCCACCCTAATGTACATGTATTGTTAATAAAAAGCTATAGAAAAGGGCCCCATATTCTTCATCGCCCCGGGGCCCCTGGGTATCTTAATCCGCTTCTGCTGCTAACCGCATCCTGCGTTTCTACATGGGATGTGAAAATCCGATGGGTAGTTTAAAAGTGCTAGTAGAATACATCACCAAAGTTTATGCTCCACTGTGGTTCACAATCAAGACAAAACCTTGGTGCTATGATGGACCTCGTCGACTGTGGCAGATGGTAGCTTATTCAAGGTACCTAGGAAAGGAGCTTAGAGATATTGTTGATAAAGTTATCATTCGTAACGCCTACTTTGCGCATCAAGAGAGCCTTCTTCTTGAAATGATTACTAATAACCGGCCAAACATTCGAAAATTGGCAATACGAAGGATCGAAGAAGCAAGATCTCAAGCTGAGAAAATGAAAAGCATTCGCGATCTCAGTGTACAGAAGCTAAATTTCCAAGCACTTGAGTACACTGCTATTATATTTTGGACAGATAGTCCCATCAGGCTTGAGCCACCATTGACAAAATACTTAATCAAAGAGGAGTTGACATCATTTGTTGAGAACACTAGCGAAGAAAAATTAAAACTCTTTCAATTCCCTTGTAATACACAAGCAGCAGAAAGGAGTATCAAACTTGCAACAGAAGTGGCAAGAGCAGTTTATGGAAGTGAGAGGAGAGATGGCTACGTTAAAACCAAAATTGCATCTCAAGCAATAATGAAATCATTTGAAACCAAGAGAGACTACAAAACTGAATAAGAAGCTTTCTAAATTATTGTGGTGGGTGGGTTAGGGTGGGACTCAAAGAGCAGCCACCTCCACGTGGTGAGTTCTGGGTAATTTAAACCGAGATATGTATGGCTCGTATCTAGCTTAAATTATATATTAGCGGAGAGCTGCTCTAATAAACCAATATATTGAAAGCCATGCAACTATTTTATGAGCTTCTAAAAGAAAACTGAATCACTGAATGACGCTTAACATCAACCATTTAACGAAAGCAATAAAAACTATTTTTTGTTAGTATTTTTCATGAAATACCAAATTTTCAAAATTTCTGTAAGGAATGGAAAAAAATGTTAAAGAACATAAATAGACAAATGAAATGAAAGCAAAATGATCTTCCTCTCAGAAACACAACGGAACATACGCTTATATCTTTGAATTTTTCTTTAATTTTTTGGGGCACCTGAAAGGCAAAATCTTTGACCTCCTTGGGGCAGTTGAAGCTGATGTCGCAGGCAGGGCCGGCTCAAGGTACCGGCAACTAGGGCAGTTGCCCGGGGCGCCACGTGCTAAGGGCGCCACGTCATGTGTTTGGGATCTTCCAAATACAAAGGGAAAAATAGAAAAATAAATAAATAAAATAAAATGAAATAAGTCAAATGTGAAAATTTCCTGATGTGGAGTAAAATTTTCAGGGATTATAACATTATATTAGCCAATAGCATTAGAGACTACCAGTAAAGCTAAGGTCAGTTTGGCCCGACATGGGATGACATGTCACATGGGTTGATGTGGCCGCGTAGGTGAGCGTTGAGCCAGGGCCGGCTCAAGGTACCGCAACTCGGGCAGTTGCCCGGGGCGCCACGTGCTAAGGGGCGCCACGTCATGTGTTTGGGATCTTCCAAATACAAAGGGAAAAATAGAAAAATAAATAAATAAAATAAAATGAAATAAGTCAAATGTGAAAATTTCCTGATGTGGAGTAAAATTTTCAGGGATTATAACATTATATTAGCCAATAGCATTAGAGACTACCAGTAAAGCTAAGGTCAGTTTGGCCCGACATGGGATGACATGTCACATGGGTTGATGTGGCCGCGTAGGTGAGCGTTGAGCCAGGGCCGGCTCAAGGTACCGCAACTCGGGCAGTTGCCCGGGGCGCCACGTGCTAAGGGGCGCCACGTCATGCGTTTGGGATCTTCCAAATACAAAGCGAAAAATCTAAAAATAAATAAATAAAATAAAATGAAATAAAAGTCAAATGTGAAAATTTCCTGATGTGGAGTAAAATTTTCAGGGATTATAACATTATATTAGCCAATAGCATTAGAGACTACCAGTAAAGCTAAGGTCAGTTTGGCCCGACATGGGATGACATGTCACATGGGTTGATGTGGCCGCGTAGGTGAGCGTTGAGCCAGGGCCGGCTCAAGGTACCGCAACTCGGGCAGTTGCCCGGGGCGCCACGTGCTAAGGGGCGCCACGTCATGCGTTTGGGATCTTCCAAATACAAAGCGAAAAATCTAAAAATAAATAAATAAAATAAAATGAAATAAAAGTCAAATGTGAAAATTTCCTGATGTGGAGTAAAATTTTCAGGGATTATAACATTATATTAGCCAATAGCATTAGAGACTACCAGTGAAGCTAAGGTCAGTTTGGCCCGACATGGGATGACATGTCACATGGGTTGATGTGGCCGCGTAGGTGAGCGTTGAGCCAGGGCCGGCTCAAGGTACCGCAACTCGGGCAGTTGCCCGGGGCGCCACGTCATGCGTTTGGGATCTTCCAAATACAAAGCGAAAAATCTAAAAATAAATAAATAAAATAAAATGAAATAAAAGTCAAATGTGAAAATTTCCTGATGTGGAGTAAAATTTTCAGGGATTATAACATTATATTAGCCAATAGCATTAGAGACTACCAGTAAAGCTAAGGTCAGTTTGGCCCGACATGGGATGACATGTCACATGGGTTGATGTGGCCGCGTAGGTGAGCGTTGAGCACAAATTACATTCGCCTGGCAGCGCTGCCATCCTATGATATCTCATCAGTGTTGCCACTTTGTGGAATTTTTACATTTTTTTGTGGATTTACCTCAGACAAAAGTGGCAACACTGTCTCTTATATTTTCATACATGGTTCCATTTTGAGAATGTTTAGTTGTACTTTGAGTGAATATCGTTAATTGTAATAAACTCTTTATTCCTACATTTGTAGTTTTTCCTCATTGTGAACAAATTTTAAAATTATACTTGTAAGGGCGCCGAAGTTCAGCTTGCCTGGGGCGCCAGCAACCCTAGGGCCGTCACTGCGTTGAGCACAAATTACATACGCCTGGCAGCGCTGCCATCCTATGATATCTCATCAGTGTTGCCACTTTGTGGAATTTTTACATTTTTTGTGGATTTACCTCAGACAAAAGTGGCAACACGGTCTCTCATATTTTCATACATGGTTCCATTTTGAGAATGTTTAGTTGTACTTTGAGTGAATATCGTTAATTGTAATAAACTCTTTATTCCTACATTTGTAGTTTTTCCTCATTGTGAACAAATTTTAAAATTATACTTGTAAGGGCGCCGAAGTTCAGCTTGCCCGGGGCGCCAGCAACCCTAGGGCCGTCCCTGGTCGCAGGTAGCTAATATTTTACAGATTTCTTACTGGTACCACAGACTAACTTTTGGGTGCCCCGACAAAACTGAATTGTGAAAAAAGTTTTTTTCACTCCACCCTTACATGGACCACGCCCTTACACTTACCTCATGATTGTACCATTTTTCGATGTGTTCACTTATGACGTATACAAATTTCATCCTTTCTCAACACCCTACCAAAACAATTCTAATATCTATCAGTTGTATCTACCCTCAGTACCACCTTACCTTTTCCTCGCCAAAGACCTTTCAGCATATTCTATGATGTCAGATAGCGACATCCGGCATTGCAGATTCCAGCAACCGAACAAGCAACTTGTTTGCCCTCCACTCAAACCAGTAATTCTTCCAACCACTAGGTCCTGCTTCATCGATTTAATCCGTGACCGTCATGCTTCGGTATGTTCTTTCACGAAATTCAATTCCTCTAAAACCGTTCAACTCCGAATTGGACCAGACATCATGGGTTTCTTTGGCGAATAGGACTACCACTACTTTCGAGTGTCCATCAAATTATTTCCTCATCAAAATACCTACAGTTATCCGTCTACCAATGGTTGTTCCTTACGTTGAAAAAAACCTTCCAAATATACAATCCTTATAAGGTTACCATTAATGACTCGTACCCCTTCCCGTCCCAAATTAAATTTAAATCCGCTATAGAAATTGTAAATCTCTCCATGAAGCCGGTAACCATCGTCTCGGAACTTCATGTCCCTAAATGGAATGATCAATTGAGTCGTTTTAAAATTTCAGATGATAACCAGAATAACCTTTTACAAGCAGTAACAATTTTTTCAACATCTGCCATTAGTAGTAAAAAGATCATTCTTGAAACTGAAGAAAACAAGAGACTCCGAACGATGTGAAACTATTTATGCACGACCAAGAGTGCGTACCCAGACCAAGTGAACTAGACTTAACCACCCCAACTCATGTGGTGTATATAAATTTGTATTATAAAAACCATTAGTTATCATCTAGTTCGGATTAGTTAGGGTGTTATATTATTGTATTAATATAATTCTAGAGGGAAGAACTCTGTAAAAATGAACAATAAATAATTCTTATATTCTTATATTCATTTTTTCTTGTATTCATATTTGCATATAGAGTCCAAACTCGCGTAACGATAACTGTGTATATATAACGCAAGTCCGGATAAATTTTTTATTTTCTTTCTATTTTATTTTTGCTGAATAAATGAATTATTTCTTTTTGAAATTACTTAATAATTTTGTTAGATTTAGCTTAATAACGTAATCATGTTAAATTCTGCAATGTTCATTTTCTTCATACATTCTCTTTTCGTTGTAAAAGATGAAGTTATGTCTTGCTTAATACTTAATTTTAAATTTTAAGCATTTAATTTTGGCTGATATGCAAGTTTACTTTTAATCCATAATAAAATGCATATTTCAATTTCCATTTTTAGTTAACTCGGCAGACCATGATAACATCAAATCTGTCAATATGCGGTTCAAAATAAAAATATAGTTTCATCTTCAAATATCTTGTTTATCTGTCTAAACATTGCTACAGATAAAATATTTACCTTATCTTTAAATATTTTGCAAAATAATTCAGCCTATTGAGAATAAAAAACAAAAGAGGTCAGCATTAAATAATAATGCTAGTGAATTAATGCTAGTGATGTCACCAAAATTTATGTATATAAACGTGTAGAATTCCTCCAGTGATTATTCTGATTCTGTCTGATCTAACTTAGAGGCTGAGCATTACCTGTAACATTTTAGGAATAAACTCAGTAAGGGAATATCTTCGTCTTCTCCTTCGAACCTTGCTTCCTTCAGAGAACTTAGTCTTAAAATAGAGAAAAATAATTTCCCAATACGCTACAAGAAGAATCGGGGAACCCTTAAAGAATTTAGTAAACTTCACAGAATCCTCCGATCCCTTACAAGAAGAAATCGGAGAGTAGTATAAGAAAAGCTACTGCGATTCCCTACACGGTACCAGCTACTCCATGGTAACAAATCCGTTGCTGCCACCTAACCAGAACCCCCGTCAACCTCGAACCGTCCAAGAACAAAGACGAATGGGTTAGCATATATATATATATATATATATATATATATATATATATATATATGGGATGAATTTCACAATAAAACACGTGAAATGAATGAATGCTGCAAACCCACAAGGAAAAAGAAAAACGATTCCAAGGCCTTTCGTGTATTCAAAGCTACACCTCGTCAGGGAATGAAGATAAAAGGCGAGATGCCCATAAATATATACAACGTACAGGAAAGAATACTTTAGACTGTTTGGATGTGATAGAAGATTGAGGGAAGTCTTTGTTTACTGTGAAACACAAGTTATTTATGCAGAAACTTAAAAAAAAAAAAAAAAAAAAAAAAAAAAAATATATTTACAGTATTACGTCGATACAATATATGAGAAAGAGAAAACTTCATCAACTTGAGTAGTCTAAGCATCATCATCCTGTTTGCATATACGTTTTGTGTTTCGTATTTATCAATTATTACGAAAGAATTCTTTTATAACTTGAAGAGCCTAATCATTTTCATTAATCAGTAAAGTAACATAAATATCATCAACTGTTGCTGCAAAATAGAAGTCAACATCTTCCTTCCTTGACTAATCAATTTTAAAATTAGAAAGAGCCGTGTTGAGCAGAAAACTGAGATTTGTTTATAAAAAACGTCTGAACAGGTAGCGAGAACAACGTGAAAAAAGTGTTAGCAGCTGACGAGGAAGCTTCTAAACAGTGGCTGCATCCTCCAGCGCAGGACACGTCAACGCGAAGAGGCGACGTCAAACCAAAACATCAACGCGCTGGTGGCCAAACTTCCTCAAATCTCCGTGCAGCGGGCTGTCTACGGTTGGCCAGACTGGCAGTCGACGGCCTGTTGCGTGGCACGGTCAGAGTGCCGATCGGCTCCCGGGGCCGGACCTATTCTCAGCGTGCTATTTTTTCAATTACAGGGAACAATTGCGTGCTCCCCGAACTACTCTTACTCTCTGGCGACATTAAGACTAATCCAGGCCCCACTACAACTTACACATGTCACCATACACAAAGACATAGACACAATAGCACCATGAGACACATACAGAAGTATAATATTAACATATTACAGTACAACGTAGATGGCCTCACAAACAAAATCATGCAGCTTAGGGAATTCGTACACAAACAAAACATTCACATAGCACTTATACAAGAAACAAAACTAAAACGCACACACAAAACACCCACCATCCCTGACTTCACGGCGATCCGTCAAGATCGTACTGGGGGTAACGGGGGTGGACTCATCACTTACATACGTAAAAGCATTAGCTACACTGATGCTACCCAAAACATTACAAACACAATCCAAGCAGATAACACGATAGAAATACAGGCAGTTAACATTAAAACACGCGCAAAACACAACACCACACTAATCAACATTTACATCCCACCAGATAGTTCACCTCAGGTGCCAGCCAATTACAATCCACAGTTACACAATCTTGCCTCTCTCACTAATGTCATCTTAGGAGGAGACTTCAACGCCAAAGACACTAGTTGGTACCTGCACAACCAAAACAACACCAGAGGCGCCAACATAGCCACACAACTAAACAGCCTCTTCATTCTTAACAATACAGAAGAACATACACACATACCACATCAAGCAGGATACTCAAACTCCTCCCCAGACATAACGTTCTGTTCCCCCTCACTAGCAACACATACACAATGGAGAACAGAAAAACAACTGTCATCAGACCACCTGCCCATCATCATTACAACACATTCTACACTCTGCCCCAACAGCCTTAGGCACACTTACAGAAATTACAAGAAAGCTGATTGGGAACAGTTCAAAATACAGACTGAGGAACAATTCACCACATTAAACAGCACACCCATCATAAACATCGATACAACACTCAAGACATTTAATCAGATTATCAATAATGCAAACAAATACATACCCAAGGGCAACATTAGGAAATACAACCCAAATTACACTAGAGAAATAGCCCACCTCATAAGGCAACGTAACAACCTCAAATATAACACACAAACACCACACACAGAAGCCATAAAGCAGCAGATACAACAGCTCAACACAGAAATAAACAACAAACTCAAAGAAAAACAAACAGAAACATTCAGGGAATTCATAACAACACTAAACCACTCCACAGATACATACAGGCTATACAAGACTATAAACAGCATTACCCACTCTAACAGCGGCATTCACACCTCACACGCGGCTATCTGTCGCAGCCAAAATAATATCCCAACATACACACAACAAGCTAACATTCTAGTTAATCACTACGCAAAGATAAGTCACTTAAACAGAGACAACAACCAGAAACACGCAGACAACAAACAGCCAGACACAAGAAAACCTACAGACTCGACACGACCATTACACCCTTCAATACAGACCAGACCACCAAGATCATCAAAAACATTAAAAATTCGAAGGCTACTGGACCAGACAACATATCTAACATACACCTTAAACACTTGGGCCCACAAGGAATACTAGCTCTCACAAATATCAGCACATATTCATACCAACACTGTATTATTCCTGACATATGGAAACAAGGTAAAATTATTACACTACTCAAACCAAACAAAAATCCAACAGAACCAGCTTCCTATAGACCCATTACTTTACTATGCACACCTTCCAAAGTAACAGAAAGACTAATCTTACAAATCACCAACCCACACATACCACTATCGCCTACTCAACATGGATTCAGACCTCACCACTCAACCACGACATTACTCACTAACCTCACGCAGCACATCATGGATGGCATCAACTCAGAAGACCAGCTCAACGTACACTATTAGCAACAATAGACATTAGTAAAGCATTTGATGCTATCCCACGCTTCCCTCTCATAAACAAAATACTCAACACAAACATGCACAATAACACCAAAAGGTGGCTGAGCAACTATCTCTCAGGAAGATACTCACATGTCACATTTAATGGCAAGTCATCCAAAAACAAGCTTTTTCCGAACGGGGTCCCTCAAGGCTCTGTTCTCTCACCAACACTTCAACTTATACATGCATGACATTCCAACACCCATAGATAACAAGCTTACCTTATCATCATATGCAGATGATATCACTCTAACATCCACCCACAACAACATCGACACCGCTACAAATAACCTACAAACATACATAAACAGTATACAAGACTGGCTCACACACAATAGACTCAAAGTAGCGCCCACAAAATCAACCATCACCTTGCTTACAAGCAACACAAAAGAACACCAGGTAATTCCACAACTTACACTAAACAACATCAACATTCCACACACTCACAGAACCAAAATACTAGGTGTCACATACAACACATCATTATCTTTTGCAAACCACATTCAGGACATTAAAAACAAATGTACGTCAAGACTTAACACGCTTAGGGTACTAACAGGCACAAACTTTGGACACCAGCAGGAAACAACATCACTCATATACAAACAATATATTCGCTCAGTTATGGACTATGCTAGCCCATGCTGGGCACCCATTATCTCAAACACACACATAAACACCTTACAAACAATACAAAACAACGCACTTCGTATCATTACAGGATGCACTCAAACAACACCAATAGAACACCTGCACACAGAAACAAAAATACTAAAAGTTAGGGAACATTTAGACATGAGGGGAACACAATTCATGGCAGCAGCGACAACTAACCCACAACACCCTTGCCACTACATGTACAATCATGCACCAACACCTCGCACCATTAAGGTAACACCAGAGAGACATTATAACCAAATACTCCATTCCATACCACGCCCCACAGACATCACACAGTACAGAAAACACATACACACACACCTAACCCACAAAGCACTGACACGACTCGGTCCGAATGCGGTCCTAGGTGCGAAGCCGCCGCCCATTAACAGGTCAGAGATCAGCCTGAGCAGATCGGATCGAGTTAACTTAGCACGATTCCGATGTGGACATCACCCCAACTTACGGACATATAAACACAGACTAGACAACTCCATAGACGACACCTGCCACCTGTGCCAAGACACACCACAAACAATTGAACACATTATGACGGACTGTACCGCTCTAGCACAACAACGAACACAACACAACATCACGAGTGCGCTGAACCTCTGGTCCACTCCGGAGAGGGCGATCGGTTACCTGCGTGCCGCCGGCTTGCTCGATCAGGGTGGGCTGATCGGCTAAACAACAACAACAACAACAACAACGTGCAGGAAAAACAAAACAATTAGCACATACTTAACAAGGGTTAATGAGAGGCAAAAGAAATTTTAACATGATATCGTCAATTTTATACGTCCCCGAACTGTTATTGAAATTGTTTTTAAAATGAATAAATGCACATTCTAGAATATTTCGTTCTATTATATCTCTGTTTTTGACAAGCGCTTTAGAACTATCCCACTTGACGCTATGGTTACATCTATACATATGGTTAAATAAAGCATTGGAAGTATTAGCTGTTCTACAAGCATATTTATGCTGTTTTACCCTAATATCTAACGTTTTACCGGTTTGGCCTACATATACTGAGTTACATTGTGTACATCCGATCGAATACACACAACCAACAACATTATCAGTGCTATTCTTTATTAGGCGTGATTTAACAGTATTATTATACTTAAAGATTACATTAATGCCAATTGCTTTAAGCACAGTTGGAAGGAGTAGTATGACCGGCAAAAGGGGAGAGTGCATCATAGGCGGTGTAGAGCATCTACCTAAACGCGGCTATACTACTCGAACGTATCAGTAGTATAGCCGAAAAAAGGGAGAAAGAAAATGGATCAATTTAAAAATTTCATCTCTTTGAGGCTATACTACTACGTTCGAGTAGTATAGCCGCGTTTAGGGAGATGCTCTACACCGTCTATGATGCACTCTCCCCTTTTGCCAGTCATACTACTCCCACACATGCAGCTGTCATTGTGGCCGGAAAAGGGTAGATTGCATCATAGACGGTGTAGAGCATCTCCCTAAACGCGGCTATACTACTCGAACTTAGTAGTATAGCCGCAAAAAGGGAGACAGAAAATGGATCAATTTGAAAATTTCATCTTTTTGAGGCTATACTACTACGTTCGAGTAGTATAGCCGCGTTTAGGGAGATGCTCTACACCGTCTATGAAGCACTCTCCCCTTTTGCCGGTCATACTACTCCCCCACATGCAGCTGTCATTGTGGCCGCAAAAGGGTAGATTGCATCATAGACGGTGTAGAGCATCTCCGTAAACGCGGCTATACTACTCGAACGTAGTAGTATAGCCTCAAAAAGATGAAATGTTCAAATTGATCCATTTTCTGTCTCCTTTTTTGCGGCTATACTACTAACTTCGAGTAGTATAGCCGCGTTTAGGGAGATGCTCTACACCGTCTATGATGCAATCTACCCTTTTGCGGCCACAATGACAGCTGCATGTGCGGGAGTAGTATGACCGACAAAAGGGGAGAGTGCATCATAGACGGTGTAGAGCATCTCCCTAAACGCGGCTATACTACTCGAACGTAGTAGTATAGCCTCAAAATGATGAAATTTTCAAATTGATCCATTTTCTGTCTCGCTTTTTGCAGCTATACTAATGGAAGGTATTGAAAATTAACATGGTAAGGTAGGCTAAGGATATTTTCACGCTGAAATTCCTTTACAATTACATTATTATAATACCTATTCTTGGCTTTCTTAAGACAGTTATCTAAAAATGAAATAGGATAACATAATTTAGTACCAATATTCATGATATTGCATAACTCGGAATCTAAAAATTCAGGACTGACAACTCTCAATGCTCGAAGAAACATAGCAGAGAAAATAGAGGATTTAATCGAAGGATGATGGTCAGAATAAAAATGCACGTAAGAGTTATTATTAGTAGGCTTACGGTAGACTTCATATTTGAACTGATTAGAGCATCTCCAAATTTTTAGATCAAGAAAAGATAGGCTTCCCTCATTTTCTTTTTCAACTGTAAACTTAATAGATGGGGCTAAATTGTTGAGCCTACCAAGAAATAAGTCCATATCCAAATTATTAGGCCAAAGGCATAAAATATCATCTATATACCTGTACCAAACCAGGTTAAAATTAACAATCGTAGGAAAAATTCTACTTCCAAAAAATTCCATATATAAATTAGCTAGTACAGGTGAAAGGGGATTTCCCATAGCCAATCCAAACGACATAACATAAAACTTATTTTCAAACTGAAATTTACAATCTTTGACACACAGCTTAATTAACTCAATAAGAGTGTTGTGTTGAACAGGGAAAGAATATTCAGAGATCTTATCTTTTAAAAAATCCAGTAGGTCATCAACAGGGACTTTTGTGAATAGCGAGCAGACATCGAAGCTTACCTATTTGAAATTAGGGTCATTAGGGAACTTCAGTTTGTCAATAAGATCCATGCTATTTACAATATGTGACTCAGAAATAGAGCCAACTAACGGTGTTAATAAACTAACTAACCATTTTGATAACTTATAGGTTATGGGCCCACTGAGCTAACAATAGGCCTCATGGGATTATTAACTTTGTGTGCTTTTACTAAGCCGTACAGATATGGTAGTGACGAACTGATACGAAGAAACTGCTGTGAAAGCCCATTATAGTTATTTTTTAATATTTCTCTTAATTTTCTTTTAAACGTTTTATTAACATCCTCCAATGAGTCTCTATTTAGAGGTTTGTACGTGTCACGATCACTTAATAACGTATTCATCTTTTCAACATAACTGTTTTTGTCCATGATGACGATCGAATTGGATTTGTCCGCTTTAATAATATGTAATGAATCATTCACAAAAGTCCCTGTTGATGACCTACTGGATTTTTTAAAAGATAAGATTTCTGAATATTCTTTCCCTGTTCAACACAACACTCTTATTGAGTTAATTAAGCTGTGTCAAAGATTGTAAATTTCAGTTTGAAAATAAATTTTATGTTTGTCGTTTGGATTGGCTATGGGAAATCCCCTTTCACCTGTACTAGCTAATTTATATATGGAATTTTTTGAAAGTAGAATTTTGCCTACGATTGTTAATTTTAACCTGGTTTGGTACAGGTATATAGATGATATTTTATGCCTTTGGCCTAATAATTTGGATGTGGACTTATTTCTTGGTAGGCTCAACAACTTAGTCCCATCTATTAAGTTTACAGTTGAAAAAGAAAATGATGGAAGCCTATCTTTTCTTGATCTAAAAATTTGGAGATGCTCTAATCAGTTCAAATATGAAGTCTACCGTAAGCCTACTAATAATAACTCTTACGTGCATTTTTATTCTGACCATCATCCTTCGATTAAATCCTCTATTTTCTCTGCTATGTTTCTTCGAGCATTGAGAGTTGTCAGTCCTGAATTTTTAGATTCCCTGTTATGCAATATCACGAATATTGGTACTAAATTGTTATCCTATTTTATTTTTAGATAACTGTCTTAAGAAAGCCAAGAATAGGTATTATAATGATGTAATTGTAAAGGAATTTCAGTGTGAAAATATCCTTAGCCTACCTTACCATGTTAATTTTCAATACCTTCCAACTGTACTTAAAGCAATTGGCATTAATCTAATCTTTAAGTATAATAATACTGTTAAATCACGCCTAATAAAGAATAGCCCTGATAATGTTTTTGGTTGTGTGTATTCGATCGGATGTACACAATGTAACTCAGTATATATAGGCCAAACCGGTAAAACGTTAGATATTAGGGTAAAACAGCATAAATATGCTTGTAGAACAGCTAATACTTCCAATGCTTTATTTAACCATATGTATAGATGTAACCATAGCGTCAAGTGGGATAGTTCTAAAGCGCCTGTCAAAAACAGAGAAATAATAGAACGAAATATTCTAGAATGTGCATTTATTCATTTTAAAAACAATTTCAATAACAGTTCGGGGACGTATAAAATTGACGATATCATGTTAAAATTTCTTTTGCCTCTCATTAACCCTTGTTAAGTATGTGCTAATTGTTTTGTTTTTCCTGTACGTTGTATATATTTATGGGCATCTCGCCTTTTATCTTCATTCCCTGACGAGGTGTAGCTTTGAATACACGAAAGGCCTTGGAATCTTTTTTTTTTTCCTTGTGGGTTTGCAGCATATATATATATATATATATATATGCATTGCATATACATATACAAGGGTTAGACAAAATGATATGAACACCTTGATAAATGGCGGTTTTTATTCTTAATATGGAGTTGGTCCTCCTTTAGCGGCAGTAACAGCTGCAATGCGTCGGGGAATTGATTCATACAGCTTTTGAACAGTGGCTAGAGGAATCCTGAACCATTCTTCGAGGAAACCCTGCTCCAGTTCCTCCAAAGACGCCGGTGGTGGGAATCGGCTTCTGACCTGCTGCTCCAACTGACACCACAGATGCTCGATAATGTTAAGATCCGGGGATTGTGTAGGCCAATCCAAGCGTTCTACTTCACTAACATGCTCTTCAAACCAGTTTTTAACGACCCCAGCGGTGTGGATTGGTGCATTATCATCCTGGAAGACGGCGCCGCCATTGGGAAACAGCGTTTGGACCATGGGATGGACCTGGTCAGCCAATATTGACAGATAGACCTGGGCGTTAACCCTACCATGCAGCACTACAGCTGGGCCAAGAGTATTCCACGATATTGCTGCCCAAACCATCACAGATCCGCCTCCATGCTTAACGGTTGGGATCAGGCAGTCGGGGTCATAAGCATCTTTAGGCTGTCTCCAGACGTAAACTCGACCGGAACATGGAAATAGCGTAAAGGAGGATTCGTCGGAGTAGACTACATTCTTCCACCGGTCCATTGACCAATTCTTATGGGAGCACCGACAATTCAGCGCAGGACAATTCAGCGCCGACAATTCAGCGCAAAGACAATTCAGCGCAAGACAATTCAGCGCCGACAATTCAGCGCAAGTCAGTACAGTTAAAAGTTTAGTTAAAAATAATAAAAATAAATCGCAATAAATAAAAAAGAGAAAAATTTGTATATTTATATATAGGCTAAATTGGGTCTGTATCGAAGGAGTGACATTTCAAAGGAGTGACATAACAAAGGAGTGACATAAATACCGTAACGAAGGAGTGACATAACGAAGGAGTGACAAATCGGAGATAAAATTCAAAGGAGTATAATTATTAAAATTTTATTTAAAAAAACAAAATTTGTTAGAATTGTTAAAATTAAGATTTTATTTCAAAAACTAGAAACCTAACCTAACCTAACCTAACCTAACAGTTGCAAGCCTCTCTTCCCTCTGGATTTGTTCTTTCTTCTTCTTTGTTGGTATTTTCGCGCTGAATTGTCTTGCGCTGAATTGTCTTGCGCTGAATTGTCGGCGCTGAATTGTCGGCGCTGAATTGTCCTGCGCTGAATTGTCGGGTCACGATTCTTACGGTCATTACACCATTTTCTGCGCCGCTCAATGTTGATGTGCGAAAGGAAGGGTTTGGCAATTGCAGCCCTCCCATGGTATCCAGCTCCATGGAGCTCGCGACGTACAGTTCTGGTCGATACCGGGCTTGCAAGATGCTGGTTAAGCTCTGCAGTCACTTTTGGAGCTGTGGTCTTATGGTTCTTTGTCACAATGCGCTTTAGCACCCGGCGGTCTCGATCACACAGCTTCTTCTTGCGTCCACTATTGCATTTGTCGGTGCTTGTCTTTCCATGGTTTTGGTATGCAGACATGACCATAGAGACAGTTCCTCTGGATACATTGAACATCTGAGCGGTTTTCGTCACCGATGCACCAGCCATCCGCGCTCCGACAATTTGCCCTCTTTGGAAGTCTGACAGGTCTTTCATAACTGCTAATTCATAATTCACTCACATCTGTAAAAACAACGTGAGGGTTATAACATGACGAATACACTCTCTGTTACGCATTTAAATAGGTTTGCCAGTAATTTGACCGTTTACTTTGTGTCTGAGCAGTCCGTAAAGATAACCGGTGAAATCGGCGGGTGTTCATATTATTTTGTCTAAACCCTGTATATACAGGGTGGTGCAAAAGTCCTGCACCAGAGGAATTTTCAGTGTTGTCTATAATATGGAGCGATCGGTTAATCGGTCTGTACTTCTTTGATGGTAATGTGATAGGTGTCACTTATATGTAAATGTTGCAGACATTTTTAATGCCTATTCTGTACGACATTCCATTGGCACAACGAGAACACCTGTGGTTCCAACAGAACGGTGCCTGCCACAATTTGCAATGATCGTCTGTAACTTTTTAAATATGACATTCCCAAACAACTGGATTGAAGGCTAGGTCCATTCGAATGACACCAAGGTCACCAGACCTCACGCTTCTTGACTTCTTTCTGTGGGGACATTTCAAGTCGGTCGTCTATATTGATTGTCCCAGAAACATAGAACAATTGAAAGAGAAAATCAGATCTTATCGTGCCAAGGATCAGCATAAGCGTGTTAAGAAAAATTCAAACATCGTGTTTACATCGATTCGAAAAGTGTATCCAGGTTGATGGCGAGCAATTAAAACATTTACTTTAATTTGTCTTTTGACGTGCCACTCCTGCGCCAGCCAGCCTATATATATATAACTGATATCATACTATAAACTTTAGAGACTTCCATTTTAAAAGATAAAAAATGTTAACGTGTATAAGGTTTAGAGGCCACCTCATGTAATGTCGCACACTGACCCAATGCTACATATGACCAAACTGGTCAGTTCCATCCAGGTGACACACACACACACACACACACACACACACACACACACAACAGCAGTTTTTAAGAAAATACATAAATCTTATTCCCTTCATCTTATTAATGGATGCAACATTTATTAATATGGCAAGAAAATTATTTTTTATTAGTATTGTAAACTGACAAATAATAGTGAAAATAGTTACATTCTCATTGCTTTGTATAATACATCCATTTCTCTTTAGAAATAATACCCATTTAATGTATCAGGTGAACTATACTCAATGTACAGAGCCTTAAGGTCATTTAGGATTATTTTTGTTCCTACTTTATAATTGGGTGCAACATTTTCATAATTCTTAATCTTTGAACATACTTTATACAGTAGATTCAAAAGCCTGTTCGAGTACACGGTTGGTTATTTCAATATTATCGTGAAAAGTTAATGTATACCCAACACGTTCTGAGTGAGCGTTTATTCTTTTCACCAGTTTTTTCAATTGAAAACTGCTTAGAACTCATAGCGATGTGCGAGAAAATCTTCTAAATCGTAGCGACAGTTGGAGCGTATATAAAGAAAGAGTTCCTGCGGATGAACGCTGAAGATGGGGGATGATTTGTAACGCTCTAGACCAGCGTCCCAAAGAAAGTGGTACTTCTCGGAAGAAGTGTCTTCTAAATATTCTTTAAGCTCCAATCCATTCTGACCTTGTTCATCTCTGCAATTCATAAAATCGTCAATTAAAAATGTATATGCATACTCAAGAACGGTGTCAAAATAACGCATTTTATCACCTTAATAAAGGTTCCAGGTTGAGGAAGGCGGCTATTTCAAACAGTCTATGGGGGATGAATCAGCAACGAGTAGGCACTAGTCCGTTATTAACAATGTTTATACTCAAGGTTTTTCGATTAGATTTGCACATCAATCGTGTTTCAATCACGGTTGACACGTATTGCAACTCACAGTTAACGTACAAATAATAAAATATAAGGGGGTCTCACTAATCATTACTGTTATTGTACTCTCGGTAGTTGGTGCTTTATAATTCTCATCCGACCACTTCTCAACCAACACAAAGATTTTCGGCATCTAGTCAACATTCAAAGATATAACGTTACGTTTGGGAGAGTCTGTACGTTTGTAATTTCTCTCGAGCACATAACTAATCACACCACTGCTGCGTTTAAACACTCACTGATTGAGGAAAAGTCAAGGAGTATTGAATGTTAAGGAGACTGCTTAGTGATAGTTCTTTGTTACTATGGGTGCAGATGTTTGTTGGTGATACAGCGAGGAAGCTTCTGTATAGCACGTCACGACGTTCCAAGCTCAGAAGTTGGTGTGAGGTGGGCTGCTTTTCTCAGTTCATGACGTTGACCTGGTGTTGAGTCATACGTTTTAGGACCGACGCGCCCCCTGTTGTTGTTTGCCGACTCGGTCGCACGGAACGAAATATTTAAGTATATACATCGACATAAATGTGTAGTTTCGTGTGGGGAAAAAGTAAATACACAAAAATACTTAAGACGTTAAATGATTCGATAGTTAATCAATTAACATTGAGGGACTTTATTCGCGAAATAGGCGTGTACACTGTACATACCGTCCCACTTTGGGAGACAAAAGATATTCGTCACTAAGTTCTATTAAGAAGGCACACATGCCTTTAGCTATGACCTCACAAGACACCTCATTGAAGTAAACGCTGCTGTAGTGGTAAAAGTAGTTTAAGTTATCACTAAGTTGGTGTTTTTTAGGGAGGAAAGAGGGGCCAACGGCGAATGCCTGCAAAAGCACCCCCCTGCTCAGAAGAAGAGAGCTAAAAATCAAGGTTCAGGGTTTTCGAGATGCTGCCACACTCTGCGTTTGGAAGATTGGAGGTCATAGACAGGGGGAAAGATGTATTGAGGAAGATTGTTCCAGAGTTGACCGGTTGAGTAGATGAAAGATTGAAAATATCGATTAACTTTTGCGTTGGAGAGTTGGACAGAAAAGGGATGAGAATGTGTCGAAAGATGTCGATAAACGTTGCGGGAGTGTAATCGGTGAAGTGTAACATGACGTAATAAGTTTTGTCGTACCATTCATCAACGAGTTTCTTGATCCAGAGTCATTAGTTTTCTTCATTGAGCGTCGGGTTCTTCAGTTCACTGTAGTTATATTCTCTGACGCAGTTTAAATTCGACTCATACTCCAAGACATCTTCAGCATTATGAATCCCAGTGATATTCTCATTAGAATAACCATAAAGCTCTTGAATATCCTGAGTCGTCAACCTTACATGAGTTAAGACCTATTTAAAACTTCAAAAGACTCGTAAAAAGATGAACGTCAGATATTCACTATCCTCAGATTTTACAGAGAACCACTTTACAAAAGTGTTGCACGCAAAATCAGAAGCAGCCATCGTTGTTGAAAAGTAAAATTTGGGAGAGGTGTATAAGCACACACGCACACACACACACACATACACACACACGTAATAATGGTAAAACTAGAAGTAAAACTTCACTAGCTGAGGCGTATTCACGACAGCAATGTCAGCGAAAGAGTGATGAAATCAGCGCTGTTTTTTGATGATGGGCAGTTGTGTGAAGAGTTGCATCATGTCCGAACAGGAAATTGAAACCAAGCACAGCTATTCATAGTCTTATCCATACACTGGGCGAAGTCTATACATTATGTCCAGACTGGAATATTACACACACACACACACACACACACACACACACACATTTATTTATTTATATATATATATTTATATATATATAAATAAGTGTGTGTGTGTGTGTGTGTGTAATATTCCAGTCTGGACATAATGTATAGACTTCGCCCAGTGTATGGATAAGACTATGAATAGACTATGAATAGACTATGAATATATATATATATATATATATACTGTACTAGTATAGTATATATATATATATATATATATTATATATATATATATATATATATTCACCGCCACACCTCAAAAATCTATGCTATTCTGTACCCATAACGAACAATTAGTTCCAACTCAGTGCTTGTAAAATCGGTTAACCCTATGGTTGCACACACCACTTTTCTCCTCTGCACACTTCAGTACAAAGGAAACATAAACTTGTGATCTACAGTATGACAACGGGTAAGATAGGCATCCATTAATTACGAGGGTGAAGTACATCAACGAAGGATAGTCCAAAATAGTTTTCGTTTAAATTGTCTGAGAATTTTTCGATGCTGGGTAGGGCGGGTCCCACGAGCTTTTCAGGGGCAACTTACGGGATATGTGTTATTCTTCACTACATACGGGTATAAAGAGCAGAAGTCAAAGTAATGCATCTTTACATCCTCCATAGGTGTAAAATATAGTTTGAAAAGGTTTGTAGCCCTCCAAACAAACTGTCACTTGAGAGTGCCCATCGCCATTCAACTTTTGATGGTCCATTTTTCGTCACGGTACTGCTCGTTGGTCTCCATCCACTCATCATACTCGTGATCCCATAATATCGTGTGAGTCAACTGTGAACTTATAAGCTCTTCACAAGTACGGGTCCATGCCAGAATATTGGCGGGGGATCTATCGATGAAGTTACCTGTGATACCACACTCAGGACGTGGGCATCCGTGCCAAAGACATCCGTGGACATAGTACACTGTCTTCTCACCGGTGTGGGGGTCCTCACTCAATCCATCATTCCAGAAAACTCTGCCATTGATCTTATCCGCCACTTTTCCTGGATTGCGCGTTTGTTTTTGTGTATGCCTGTCTGTTGTTGTAAGTGTGTGAGCCGGTAAAGAGCTTTATACCCGTAACTGCATGGTTTGTTTCGTGTAATGATGGCGAGTGTATCTTTTAGCATGAAATTTTTCTTGAATACAGTAAAGCAAAGAGAAGCAATCGTGGTTGCAGCCTGTAGTGAATCAATTGAAGCGTGTAATATACATGTTTCTTAAAGTTTGGAAACAAACTCTAAGCACACACACATCGTTCGCACAACAACGTTCCCATTCACCCGCTATATTTTATGGATTTTCATGAGTGAAGCCGTTGTAATACCTATCAAAATCTCGTTCGCTCGCACCCATACCGTAATAGTTAAAGTAATGCTTGGGGAATGGTAGCCTAACGTAGTTTAAAGTGTCGCGAGTGAGGAAAAACAATGATTGGGGGTTGTTTAACCTCCTTCGCAACATCTAAGGTCATGTGACGGAGGGGACCTACAGCTTTACGTGGGATCCGAACCACGGGTCGCTACATAATCTGGACGCGGAAGACGGTCTCCCATCCAACTACTGCCCAGACCCAATGTTGCTTAACTTCACTGATCAACGGGAAGCAGTGTTAAGACATTGGCTACGACGTAGCCCTCGCGAGTGAGGAATATATAAGGGAAATATCTCTTTGTAACCTCGGCATCCACTCCCATTGCCTTGGGTAGCTTAGATAACTTACAAGGCGTAAACAATATCGTGTCTTATTTGTATTTCTACGAGCTTTTTAACCTCTTTTCAAGGGGTCACCTGTGAATATTGCTAAGTTCTCGTGTTCAAGCAGTTCCTTACAAAGAAACTGTGTATAAAATGTTGCAGCGTCATGCGCTAGAACATACAGGGCCATTTTTTGGAAATTGTCGGTTGTGTGACTATACTTATAATCCACAAACAACTTCACGGGTGATTCTGGCATAGTCGTCTTAAAAATATTTCTATGTTTACCACACTTACTACATTCATCACACTCAACATTCGAACATTCGTCGTAGAGGGTTTGGCTCACAAGTATATGAGGGATAACTTTTTTCGTCTCAGAGTTAGTGCAAGTCTCTATGTCGTAGTATACAGTAATGCACGATTCGATTTATTTTTAGGTTTGCTATCTTTCATGAAGCAGACATGTTTAACTCTGTCCTCCTTATATTTCTCATTAGATCTGTCACAACTTTTAAAAGCATACGTTGTCCTACCTTGCTCTTCCAAGGAGGATACAGCCCTGTACACCGAACTCAGTAGCCTGCTAGGGGATAGGGTGTGTGTAGTTTTAGGAGACTTCAACTGTCGCGGCATAAAGTGGGAAAACAGGACTGCCGATGCTGAAGGGAGGAGGCTAGTTGACTTTGCTGATGAGAACTTCCTCACTCAGTGGGTCAACGAGCCTACACGAGGCGAAAGCGTTCTAGACTTAGTGTTCACGACCGAAGACAACCTCGTCACTGGCCTCACCGTTGACGAATCTTTGGGTGGGAGTGATCACGGTCTTATTAGGTTCCGTGTGTGCGTCCCTCGGGTGAAGCGTAGTAACTCGAGAGGCAGTAAGCTCGATCTCCGGCGGGCGAACTTTGTTAGCCTCAGGGATAGCGTAGGAGAGATGGGGTTAGAGGTTGGCGGCGATGTTGAGGGAGTGTGGAGTGCATTCCGGGACGAGTTTATGGTGCTGCAGTCTGCTGCCATACCCTCAAAACCGGTCACCCCTGCTTCAACGCAGCCTAAGTGGTTCAATCGTGACATCGCTTCGGCTATCCGAAATAGGAAAGTAGCGTATAGGAGGGCGAAGGCCAATCGTTCCCACGAGAACACTGAAGCGTATGTCCGCCTGTGTAGGGAAGTGAAGGCGAAGGTTAGGCTAGCGAAACGTAACGAAGAACTACGGGTGGCAAGCCTCTGCAAGGGGAACCCTAAGGAATTCTTCAGTTATGTTAATAGTAGAAAGCCCATTAGAAGCATGATAGGTCCGTTAAAGGACGGAAGCGGCGTTCTGCGGACCTCCGACGCGGACATCGCTAATGTGCTTAATGAGTACTTTGCGGGAGTGTTCACCAGGGAGGATACCCGCGTCATCCCTGAGCCAGGCGTGAGGCACGAAGGTGCTGGCCTGGATAGTGTTAGATGTACCGCGACAGTCGTTGCCGATAGAATAGACAAACTGAGCGCGTTTAAGGCTCCTGGGCCAGACCAGTTTCTCCCCAGAGTGTTGCGAGAAGTGCGCGACCAGGTGGCTCCCCACCTGGCTACAGTCTTCAACAAATCGTTGGAGATGGGCCAGGTGCCTGGTGACTGGAGGGAAGCCAACGTGACCCCTATCTTTAAGAAAGGGGATCACGAAAGTCCAGGGAACTATCGTCCCATTAGTCTCACTTCAGTTGTAGGTAAATTATAAGAAGGGATAATAGCTGTTAGGATCGTTGACCATTTGGACTCCTACAAGCTGCTTGGGGACTCCCAACATGGGTTTAGACGGCATAGGTCGTGTCTCACCAACTTGCTCGAGTTTTTCCACGTCATGTTGAGTGAGTACGATAAGAGTAGGGCGATTGATATACTTTATCTCGACTTTCAGAAAGCCTTTGATAAGGTACCTCACCGCCGGCTAATGGCGAAAGTGCGCGCGCTGGGTATCGGTGGGGAAATAGGTAGGTGGATTGAAAACTGGCTGAGGAATAGGCGGCAGAGGGTGGTAATTAAAGGGGCTAGTTCGGGTTGGGCCTCGGTCACTAGTGGGGTTCCTCAGGGTTCCGTTTTGGGGCCACTGTTGTTTATCATTTACATAAATGATATCGACGGTGGCATCGTCAGTCCGATCGCCAAATTCGCTGATGACACCAAGCTTGGGGCCAGTGTTGAGACGCCCGAAGCGATCGAGGAACTGCGTGCGGACCTAGGTAGGATAGGAGAGTGGTCCGAAAAATGGCAAATGCCGTTTAACTTGGGTAAATGCAAAGTGATGCACATTGGCTACGCCAATCCCAAGTCGGACTACTCGATGTTGGGTAGTAATATCGAGGTGACTGATTTAGAAAAAGACTTGGGTGTGCTAATTAGCAGCGACCTTAAGTTTACGAAACAGTGTGTAGAGGTGGAAAAGAAAGCCCAGAAACTATTGGGTTATATCAGGAGGCAATTTCAGTTTCGGAACAAGGAGATTGTGCTCTCACTGTGCAATTCCCTTGTTCGGCCGCACCTGGAGTATGCTGTGCAGTTCTGGTCGCCCACCCTCAGGAAAGATATTGAGAGGCTGGAGCGAGTGCAGGCGAGGGCCACAAAGTTAATCCCTTCCGTTAGGCATATGGGTTACAATCGACGGTTACGCGCCCTGAACTTGTTTTCGCTTGAAACTCGGAGGTTGCGCGGTCAACTGATCGAGGTTTTCAAGCTCTTACGCGGGTTCAACGATGTCGATTTTAGAAGTATGTTTAGTTTAAATGATAACCCAACTCGCAACAATGGTTGGAAGTTGGATTTGAAACGGTTTAGGACTAGTGTGTGTGGGAATTACTTTACGTATAAGATCTGTGACACATGGAACAGGTTATCTTCGGAAGTTGTGAACAGTTCCTCTGTGGATCAGTTCAAGAAAAGGTTAGACCAAATCTTGCACACTATTTGAGTGTGTACAAAATTTTCCCTGGCACCCGTTGCCATTGGTACCTCCTCGGTATGGGCCGCGAGGCCTTTTGAGGTACTTCTTTTCCTTGTAACTCCTTGTAAACCAAACACAATTATTTGTACTTTCATCTGTTGACCCACTTTCACTAACTTATGCGATGATGCGGCGAACTACTTTGCGAAGCCCTTGTTCGAGGCCCTCAGTATGAACGATCCCTAGATCAACCCGAGCGCTGTTCCTGTCCCCAACCAGTACGGGTGTGCTACTGTACTCACGTTGTGTTACAGTTTCATTGATACACCCCATTCTGAAGGGTGAGTTGCTGTTGTTGTTTCTGTGTGGGTTGTAGATGAGACAGAAGAAGTGTCTTGTGGTGCTGCGGGATATGGGAGGAGTTGAGGTAGCACGGAACCATTTAAGATCACTGATGCGTGTGGGTTTGGTGAAGAAGGGGCTGGTGTTAGTGGCGACATTGCATCCTCAGAACTTCCTCAGAATCTTGACCGTTTTGAAGGTGTATCTGATGTGGAGGGTTTTTCAAAATCCTTTACTTAAGTACGCTTAATTCATGTGGAGGTGGAAGGCTTCTAGCTGGAACCTTGAGTCCGTCTTCCAACAGCCGAGACGGAGGTTTTCCAGACTGGTCCAACGATTCCGCCCATCACCAGCCGATGAAGTTGAAGGATCCGGTGAGGCACCTTGAATTCTTTCTGAAACCTCATCAAGCTCTACAAGTTCTTGCTGGTTGGGCGCGTACTATCTATAATTCTGGAAAAGAAGAACAAGAGAAGATTAGTAAATAAAAGAAAACTTTTAAAAAATCTGTATCTTTGGTAAAAACAATGCTTTAGCGTCTCACGCAAAAGATGGAGTCACTAGAAAAATTCAGGTTCATAAATCCATCAACATGTATTATAGTAAGTGATCCCACAGGTTGTGATAAGACTTTATTTATGCTGAAAGTTATTGGAGATAAAGATGCATTGTTATCAAAACCTGTACACACCATTATATGGTGCTATTCAGCCTACATACCTATTTTTTATGATTACAGAAGTATTGTCTTATTTCATAAACGGATTTATGACATTGGCTCATTAAAGAATAATAAACATACTGTGATTGTGAATGATGATCTTATGCGGCGTATGAATAAAACGGTTGCTGAGACGTTTACAGTATTCTCCCACCATCTTAACATAAGCTCGTTTTCACCAATCAAAACCTATTTTTCAAAAACAAGTTTGTGCGTGATGTTTCTTTAAACACGCATTATTTTGTGTTATTTGCTGAACGTCGGGATGTATCAGAAATTGATATATTAGCCGGTCAAATGTTTTCGGGGCAGCGAAAGTCTTTTCTCGAAGTTTATAATGAAACAACGAGTCGGCGATACGGGTATTGGTCTGTGACCTAAACCCACGAAACACTTTTAGGGTGCTTGTAAGAACGGACATATTGCCCAACAAGGTTGAAACTATATATATATATATATATATCTATATACAGGGTGTCCCATATATATATATATATATATATATATATATATCCCATATATATATGGGATGAATTTCACAATAAAACACGTGAAATGAATGAATGCTGCAAACCCACAAGGAAAAAGAAAAATGATTCCAAGGCCTTGCGTGTATTCAGAGCTACACCTCGTCAGGGAATGAAGATAAAAGGCGAGATGCCCATAAATATATACAACGTACAGGAAAAACAAAACAATTAGCACATACTTAACAAGGGTTAATGAGAGGCAAAAGAAATTTTAACAGGATATTGTCAATTTTATACATTTCCGCACTGTTATTGAAATTGTTTTTAAAATGAATAAATGCACATTCTAGAATATTTCTTTCTATTATATCTATGATTTTAACAAGCGCTTTAGAATTATCCCACTTGATGCTATGGTTACATCTATACATATGGTTAAATAAAGCATTGGAATTATTAGCTGTTCTACAAGCATATTTATGCTGTTTTACCCTAATATCTAACGTTTTACCGGTTTGGCCTATATATACTGAGTTACATTGTGTACATCCGATCGAATACACACAACCAACAACATTATCAGGGCTATTCTTTATTAGGCGTGATTTAACAGTATTATTATACTTAAAGATTACATTAATGCCAATTGCTTTAAGTAAAGTTGGAAGGTATTGAAAATTAACATGGTAAGGTAGGCTAAGGATATTTTCACGCTGAAATTCCCTTACAATTACATTATTATAATACCTATACTTGGCTTTCTTAAGACAGTTATCTAAAAATCAAATATGGTAACATAATTTAGTACCAATATTCATGATATTGCATACCTCGGAATCTAAAACTTCAGGACTGACAACTCTCAATGCTCGAAGAAACATAGCAGAGAAAATAGAGGATTTAATCGAAGGATGATGGTCAGAATAAAAATGAACATAAGAGTTATTATTAGTAGGCTTAAGGTAGACTTCATATTTGAACTGATTAGAGCATCTCCAAATTTTTAGATAAAGAAAAGATAGGCTTCCATCATTTTCTTTTTCAACTGTGAACTTAATAAATGGGACTAAATTGTTGAGCCTACCAAGAAATAAGTCAACATCCAAATTATTAGGCCAAAGGCATAAAATATCATCTATATACCTGTACCAAACCAGGTTAAAATTAACAATCGTAGGCAAAATTCTACTTTAAAAAAATTCCATATATAAATTAGCTTGGACAGGTGAAAGGGGATTTCCCATAGCCAATCCAAACGACATAGCATAAAACTTATTTTCAAACTGAAATTTACAATCTTTGACACAAAGCTTAATTAACTCAATAAGAGTGTTGTGTTGAACAGGGAAAGAATATTCAGAGATCTTATCTTTTAAAAAATCAAGTAGGTCATCAACAGGGACTTTTGTGAATAGCGAGCATACATCGAAGCTTACCAATTTGAAATTAGGGTCATTAGGGAACTTCAGTTTGTCAATAAGATCCATGCTATTTACAATATGTGACTCAGAAATAGAGCCAACTAACGGCGTTAATAAACTAACTAACCATTTTGATAGCTTATAGGTTACGGAGCCAACTGAGCTAACAATAGGCCTCATGGGATTATTAACTTTGTGTGTTTTTACTAAGCCGTACAGATATGGTAGTGACGGATTGATACTAAGAAACTGCTGTGAAAGCCCATTATAGTTATTTTTTAATTTTCTCTCAATTTTCTGTTAAACATTTTATTAACATCCTCCAATGGGTCTCTATTTAGAGGTTTGTACGTGTCACGATCACTCAATAACGTGTTCATCTTTTCAACATAACTGTTTTTGTCCATGCTGACGATCGAATTGGATTTGTCCGCTTTAGTAATATGTAATGAATCATTATTTTTAAGTGTTTTTAGGGCTTTTCCAAACCTCAAAGGATAATTCGATTCATACCTCGTATTAAAAGCACTATACACACAACCTTTAGATTCCGAGGTATGCAATATCATGAATATTGGTACTAAATTATGTTATCCTATTTCATTTTTAGATAACTGTCTTAAGAAAGCCAAGTATAGGTATTATAATAATGTAATTGTAAAGGAATTTCAGCGTAAAAATATCCTTAGCCTACCTTATCATGTTAATTTTCAATACCTTCCAACTTTACTTAAAGCAATTGGCATTAATGTAATCTTTAAGTATAATAATACTGTTAAATCACGCCTAATAAAGAATAGCCCTGATAATGTTGTTGGTTGTGTGTATTCGATCGGATGTACACAATGTAACTCAGTATATATAGGCCAAACCGGTAAAACGTTATATATTAGGGTAAAACAGCATAAATATGCTTGTAGAACAGCTAATACTTCCAATGCTTTATTTAACCATATGTATAGATGTAACCATAGCACCAAGTGGGATAGTTCTAAAGCGCTTGTCAAAAACAGAGATATAATAGAAAGAAATATTCTAGAATGTGCATTTATTCATTTTAAAAACAATTTCAATAACAGTGCGGGAATGTATCAAATTGACAATATCCTGTTAAAATTTCTTTTGCCTCTCATTAACCCTTGTTAAGTATGTGCTAATTGTTTTGTTTTCCTGTACGTTGTATATATTTATGGGCATCTCGCCTTTTATCTTCATTCCCTGACGAGGTGTAGCTCTGAATACACGAAAGACCTTGGAATCGTTTTTCTTTTTCCTTGTGGGTTTGCAGCATATATATATATATATATATATATATATATATATTAGGGTGGTTTTATCTCATAGAGGTGGAATTCTTTTCCATTTTTTTTCCTTTGCCAAACCATCATCTAGTGCCACTTGGGGTAGAAACTGTAGAGCAGGAATATTTTTATGATCAAACGATATTTAGGACTTGCTCATCTCATTTGAAATTTTATGAATATAAAATATATTGATATTAAATAGGAATCAATGAAATTCTACTATATATATATAATTTTGCTACAATAGCCCATTATTATGTTGTCCTTGAGGAAAAAACAAAAACTAAATATTTGTATAAAAATAAAAACAAAAAGTTTATAAAAAACAAAAATAACAAAAAATCAAACCTAAAAAAAAATTAACAGAAAATCACGTTCACAGCGTTAAAAAATTGCAACATAATATTCGCGACGCAGGTATTTAACAAATTTGTGCTTCTTTCAACTTTTCAGGAGCAACGATGTCGATGGCAACACGTGCGGCCAGTGCCATCTGGTTGGTTGTTGTTACTCAGGCGAACTTTACATCATCGAAGTTCCCATCTCGCTGACAAGTATTGGCTCTTCTATTCCATTTCCACAATCAGCAAAAATTGACTCTTAAAGATAGCGTGTCCAAGACAGCTGATCTCTTACTTTCAACTTGGATGAAAGCTCGAGTGCATACAAAAGCTGTTAAACATGTTGTCGAACACATCAAGAAGCTTCATACTGAGTGGCAAGTGCTCAAGAAGAATATCAACCGAAAGTCTGCCACGAACCTTGCCAACCAGGCAACATTTGAAGATGGGTTAGACAACCTCTTCGATATTGCCTACCAGGATGCCATGCAGCTGATGAAAATTGAAGAGGACAGACAATTCCTGGAAGCTCAACGGGAGACAGGACAGAGGGGCACGATGGCTGGAGTCGACAGAAAACTCATTCTGCAAGAAGAACGTGTTGCAAGAAGGAGAGCGGAAGCTTCAAAGTGGGCTGGAAAAGCGGCTTCATCAATTGCTGCTGCAACCGACGTCGCTGTTCTTAAGTTGTCTTCGTCGAGCAACTTGTCAGAAGTGGAGGAAGAGCTTGCACCATCAGAAACACGTGCTCCTAAACGAGCTCGACTTCGTGGAACTGTTAGTGTGGTGACACCTGAAGTGGCAGTTGCACTAGATCGGACTAATGTGACTGACCGGCAAGCAGCGCATATATTTTCAGCGCTAGCGTCCACGAGCCAATTCGGTCACGAAGTAGAAGACCTGATGATCAGCCGAAGCACTATCCGCAATTAGCGGATGGAACATGAAGAAGTTTGCTCATGAGATGAAGGAAAGCTTCGCCCCAGCAGTTCCTCTGATCTTGCATTGGGACGGCAAAATCATGGAGGATTACTTTGGTCCTGGTCGGGACAAAGTGGACCGTCTCCCGATTCTTGTATCTGGACAAGACGTGGTGAAGTTGCTGGCAGTTCCAAAACTTCAATCGGGAAAGTCGGAAGTAATTGGGAGTGCCATCGTGGAGACGATAAATGAGTGGGGACTGAGGGAACGAGTGAAGGGGCTCTGCTTTGACTCCACCGCGTCCAACACTGGTTCAAAGGGAGGAGTTTGTGTTCGTTTGGAAACTGAACTGGGGAGGAATTTATTGAACTTGACGTGTCGCATCACATCTCGGAGATACTCCTAGAGACGGTCTTCAGCTTTCATAATGTCTCCAGATACAAATCTCCAAATATTCAGCTCTTCGGTCAGTTCCGGGCCTTACCTCGATAAGACAGCCTACTCATCAGCAGCGGATGAAGAAGACCTAATCCCTGTGATAAATGGATATAAGACTGATGTCATTGCATTTGCTGTTGACCAGCTGTCCAAATTTCAGCCGTGGAATGACTGCCGTGAGCTCCTTGAGCTGACGATTATCTTCCTTGGAGAGGTCCCTCCATGCAGGATCCATTTCCTATATCCAGGAGCAATATATCGAGCTCGTTGGATGGCTCGAGCTATCTACGCCATCAAAATGTGGCTCTTCCGCAAGGAGCTTCCCCTCCAGCAGCAACAGGGATCATCAAGAAGGCCATCGCGCAGTGATATGGTGTGGAGCCACCTCCAGGAAGTAAGCCTCTTTGTCACGGCCATCTATGTCAAATACTGGTTTCAGAGTCCGTCTTCAGTAGAAGCTCCGAGAAACGATCTGAATCTCCTCCGTGCATTAGCTAACTATGCTGATAAAGATATATCTGAGGCTGTCAGCACAGCATTCAGCCGCCATCTTTGGTAGCTATCAGAAACATTGGTAGGCTTCGGTTTCTTCGATGACAGTATTGCAGCAGAGGAGAAGAGGCAGATGGTAAATGCCCTGAAAAACAAAATCGGGTCTGAGGAGCCCCCTAAATGAATCTCTCCAGTTGGCCAGGCATGTGGGAAAGAATTACACGATTTTGTCACCATGTCAACTCTGAAGTTTTTGAAATACTTGAACGCCTCAAGATTTCTTGGAAGAGGATCCAACACTTTGGTCAGTCCATGAATCATACAGGAGGAGCCAGGCTACTGTCCGGTCGGCCGGTGAAAGTGATCAACGACCTTGCAGAACGCGGTGTTGCACTCATCCAGGAGTTCAAGGCATCTCTCACGCGCAACGAAGAGCAGAAGCAGTTTCTTCTAAAAGTCGTTGAAGATCACCGGAAGGTCTTCTTGTCACCAACAAAGAAGTCTGATATCATGCGAACCAAGCAACAATGATTAATTATCTGGCATTTATCTAATAATATATGTCATGTAAATTGTCAATGGAGAAATTCCAATGTTTTGTTTTTGTACAATACACAAATTATTTTTTTAATAAAATATCCTCCCAACACGGATGGTTGTGGACACAGTCATTAGCGGGGATGGGGTTAATGACCTATTGTGTGAAAGGAACACTTATTACAAAGTTTTAATAATTTAATTTGTCAAAATAGACAGCATGCTTTTCACATAACAGCTCCATGTTTTTTTAAATGTGTCCCAATAGCAATAAAATGGATGGAGGTCTTATCAAAAAAACAAAATACAGTAGCTTTGAGCAAGTCCTAAATATATTCTGATCTGAAAACATTTTTCAGTGTATAATTTTTTAAGCTAGTGGCACCAAATGCCGGGTTGGCATAACAGATATTCCGACATCAGATTTAGAAAAACACCCTAATATATATATATATATATATATATATATATATATATATATATATATATATATATATATCAGTGGCGACGGAGAAGGTCAGGCAGGTCAGGCCGAGCGTGACCTGTTATTTCTCCTGCTATGGACTTAAAAAAAACAATATAAAAAACTAACAATACACAATCCCATCTCTTGTCAAGTTGCCAGGCTAAAAATTTCAATCCATCCATCTATCATCTAAACTACATTTCCCCAGTGAGGGTGGGGAGAGAGACGTGGGAAGAGAGGGAAGATATTTGGCTAAAAATTTTGAGTCAGATATCTTTACTTTATAAAATATGTTATAATGACCGTGTTAGGATTTATAAATAAGGTTATTTAACTATTACTGTACACTGTGACTGCACATAAAGTTAATAATTACTGTATTATTATGCATCTTCTCAAATAACAAAGCCTTACAACTCGCATAAAAATGCACAACTTCACGTCTTGTCAGTCAAACAATTTCAAGCCTGACGTCCCTCTTTGAAACGTTATGATGTAAACCTTATCATTTATTTATAATGTTATAAAGTCATTTTGATACTAGTCGTATGACCGCAAAAGGAGAGAGTGCAATGCAATTGCAAATGTTGATCAATGTTGCAAAGGGGGAGTATGAATGTTGCAAGAGGTTATGCAAAAAGAGGGAGGGATTATCCCCCAAGTTTGAATGAACTCCCCCAGCAAGCTGGGGGAATCAACCTGACCTCTTTGTGGGAGAAGGTGGGACGGCCTCACCCCCGAAAGTGGTATACCTAACCTAAGAGGGGGTCTTTTGGGGAGAAGGTGGGACGGCTTCACCCCCCCCCCCAAAGGGGTATACCTAACCTAAGAGAGAAAGAAGAGAAGAGTGTTCGCCTGGCTCCTGCCAAGCGCATATTGAGAGTTCATCCGAGCGCCCGCTGTCTTATAAGGTCCTAATCAGCCAGTTGGCTTAGAAGGCTTCTTAGAAGGAGTAAAGGAGTAAATGGCTTGTTCAGGTGTACATTATTAGGGTCGAGTTGTCAGATTGCGCTATTTAATTATTTAAAGCATATATTCTGGCTTTCCGCCAGTTGGCATAATCGGTCAGTTGGCTTAATCCACCAGTTGGCTTAACCAGCCAGTTGACGTAGAAGAACTACAAGGCATGTGTATATATTAGCTTTTCAGCTGCCAGATTGCGCTATTCAGATATTTTTGACAGTCAGCCGCTTTAGAAGGTAGCCATTTGGTATAATTAAATAATAGTATCGTTTACAACCAAAAGGATTAAATAAAACACCATTACATCATTCTGTTTATTTAAACGAATTATTGGAATCAATTTCACGAAATATATAGAAAATAAATATTCAATCAAACGATGGAATATATGCAATAAAAATTATTAATAATATAAGAAATACGAACGAGGAATATATATATATATATATAATCTAATAATATACCAAACGATAGAGTATAACCATCAATATAACAGTACAGGAGAAATATATATATACATATATATACACACACAGTTATATTAAGTAATTAAATATATTGAAAATAAATATACATCAAACTACTTCATGTTCTACTGCGCAAAACACTAAACCCACACGTAATCGAGTCTACAGTCACATCATTATTGCTTTGCACTACGCGGTAAATATGACTTAACATTATTCGCCGCACAAGTTATAGGATACCTATAATCAACATAAATGGCCTTCATATCATTCAATACTATTTTTGTGCCCACTTTACATTCGGGTGGTAAGCTATCTTTAAACACAGCTAGAATACACTCAAAGGCACGCACAAAGAGGGCATCGTTAGCTATCACGTCATTATTAATTACAAGTTTATAAACATTCCTTTCCAATCGAGGGTTTTTTCTTACCGACCCGAGCTTTTCAATCGTGAACTCTTCTTCACTCTGCATAGTGGCAATTGAAATAATCTTCCATGTCGTAACGACAGTTACTCATTATATAGATATACAACTCTTCACGATGAACAGTGTAGGCGAGCTCTGCCCTGTACCCTCATGTCCTTTGTACCAAAGTTCGGGATATTTCGAAGAGTCTAAACCTTTTAAATAAGCATCCAGCTGTAGACCATTCTCGCCTTGTTCATTCCTACACTCGATAAATCCGTCGAGCAGAGCGGTGTATGCGTATTCAAGAACCGTGTCAAAATAAATCATCCGTAACACGAGCGTCTAATTTAGGCTTCAGCTTGCGGAATCCGACAATTTCAAACATTCTGTCGAGGATGAATCGGTTTCGCGTAGGGACAAGAACGTTATTATCAGATGCATTCTTCCACATCAGTTGTATATCAATACATGGCTGATCGTTATTTATACACAACGTAGAAACAACGGCATATGATGGGGCATCACTAATCTGTTCCCTTCTTGTACCTACACCTGCAGGTATTTTAGAACGATTTTCACCCCACTTTTCAACTGTCACGAAGACTCAATTCATCTTCTCAACAATTAAATACATAACATTACGTTTGTTTGCTTGCCTGCAAATCGTTTCAAGTACATAGTTAAAGGCACCGGTTTCACGCATGAACACGCGCAATGACTTCGTCACGGACACATCGTACGTGGCATTGAGAATGCTTCTCAAAGTAAGTTCCATCGTATTCGAGGAGAGCACGTCCAGTCGGTTCAAGCTCTGAGATGACTATGAGTCACGGGTGAGCAGATAGTTTCGATGGGAGGAGGGAGTCACACCATAAGCTGATGAAACGTGTACGGTGCTGTTCCGACGTGAATACTTGCATCTCATTATACAGGGTAGGCGGTTTGAGAAATTTTCCGGTGCATGAGGAAATATCGGTTTTAATATTTTATCGCTCGCACTCCCCAGAACACGAACCAGACATTGTCGCTTTGGGGGAATTTCACGAACTAAACACATTTTATTCACAAACCGGTGCACTATTTGAGAGAAACATGTTACCGCATTTTTCCTTTGTGCTTAACAATCGATACTCGTCTCTAAATTCTATCAAAAACTCACACAGGCCTTTAGCCACAATCTCACTGCGAACCTCGGCGTGATATATATGAATATAGTGGTAAAAGTACTTTAACGAGTCCATGATGACAAGGTTTACGTTCTCCGCTGCAAGGTAAGCGTACTCGGTGTGATGCAGCATGACATAATACCGCCTGTCAAACCACTCATCAACAAGACACATTATCTATACCCGCTGCTTCTCTTCTGCACGCGTTGTTTCTTTCACCTCACGGTATATGTACGCTTTTATACAGTTTAGCCCTACAACGTAGTCCATCACATCGTAGTCCATCACATCCTTTGTGCTGCGAAATCCGGCAGTACTCTCGCCAGAATATCCATAGAGTATATGAACATCTTGTTCCTTCGCGCTATTCAATGTATCCTTAAAAGTCTCAAAAGAAGAGGGGGTAGGCAGTCTTTCAGTATCCACTACATCTTCCGACTTTATCGAATAGCACTTCATAAACGTTGAAAACGCAATATCAAAAGTAGCCATCACTATTTTTCGTCTACGCGAGAAAATACACGTCTGAGCTGAAGGGTTTGCTGAGGTCAACTGAGCACGCAGGGATAGAGATATGCTCAGGTACTGGCAGAAGTCACGTGGCCGATCTTACAGTGGGCGGAGCTTAGGAATGTACACACGCACGCACGCAAAGGAGAAGATGAAACCTTAATTGAAGCAAATATATGTAATAATCAAACATATCGTTAACAATACACATATATATAAATACAATCAAGGATTAAGGTATCCAAAGGGTACGGTATCATAGGTACCAGGCACCTGGTAACGTTTCCTATGGGCGTTACGGCATACCTTCGTGCCCCTAAGTTCCTTTACCCCCCAGTTTCTGCGCCCGAAAATTGTGGGTCCCCACATTCAGTTGGGGTGCCTGATCGCGCTCATCTTCTAAGCACACTAGATCCTTCAACGAGTCAAAGTTAACGACTCCTCGGTTCGCAAGGTTAAGCGTGATACCCTTAGCCTTCACGATATATTTCATATCCTTCCCCACACTCATCCGTACCCCATAGGTTTTTGGCCCTGATGATACAAATTAGTCAGCATATGCACAATCACCATACTCATCCTTGATCTCGTCAGTTAACTCTCAGAGGAATTCTCCAATAGCATGCATGTATTCACCCTCCCTCGCTGTGAATATCACGCTATCTGTGTCAGCGTACAGCACCCTCCGCCTAAGAGAGTGCAGCAGTCCCCAAAGCTTGATGCGGGCGTAGGCCGTTGTGAAGCTGGCTACAGGTATGTTTGTAACCCGTGAGGTATCTGTGGCCAGTTCGGTGATGTACTTTATGATGTAAGTATTACCTACATTCACGATCTCGATAACCTCTTTATCGGGAGCGTTGACATAATTCCAGACTTCACTATAACTTTGTGCCAAATGAACTTTCCTTTTGCCAGTATTCTGTGCAAATTTCCCTCAAAAACTGTTTAGACACAACTTTGAACTAAAGCGCTTGCCAGGATTCTTAACAATTTGGGAACGGTCAAGCTGTATACCTTCCTGGGCACGGTAGCGCTGAATATAAGCCGTTTTTTCATCTTTGGTATCAACTCCTCGCGTATATCCCGATGCTTCTGCCTTATCCTTCAAAAAAGCATTTATATATGGTGTGAAAAGGTTGGGTAGCTTCTGAAACCTCAACATTTCATGTACAGTATCTTCAATATTCTATATCCATGGCGAACGGCTAGGTCCAGCTCACGGCTTGTATATACACCTCTGATCTTACGTTGGTAGGTTGTATGATTACAATCACCGTTGTTCTCCTTTGCGTACTTCACGCACATGGGAAACGTGGGCTTGTGGTCTATAACGACGGGTAAGATCGGCACCCAAAGATCGCGAGGGGGGAGCACGTCTACGAAGAGAGTCCAAAGTAGCGCTCATTCAAGTTAGCTGAGAACTCCTCGATGGTTGG
The DNA here is from genome assembly GCA_023014485.1 of Bathynomus jamesi. Lineage (NCBI taxonomy): Eukaryota > Metazoa > Arthropoda > Malacostraca > Isopoda > Cirolanidae > Bathynomus > Bathynomus jamesi. The sequence goes on along the minus strand of JAJOZX010002009.1, from coordinate 535,392 downwards.
CATGGTGGGACCCACCAGTTTTTCAGACGCACCAACGGGGTACAGATTGTTCATCAATACGTAGAGATGTTAAGAAAAGAAGTCGTAGTAGTGGAGTTTCACGCCCTCCTTATACGGAAAGCATAGCTTGAATGGGTTTGTACGCCTTCCAAACAAGCTGTCACCGCATTTGAGCGGGTCCAACACCATTGAACGTTTGATGGCCCTTATTTCTTCACGGTACTGGCCATCTGTTTCCATCCGTGCATCATACTCATGCTCCCACACGATCTTCTGAGTGAACTGGGAGCGTATAAGTTGATCGCGGTTACGGGTCCATACGAGGCTGTCGGCGGGGGATCTTCCATGGAGATCCCCTGTGACGGCACACTCAGGGCATGGGCATCCATGCCACCAGCACCTGTTAAAGAAGTACACAGTCTTCTCACCAGTGGTTGGATCCTCACTTAGGCCATCAATCCAAAAAACACGACCATTGATCTTAATGGGTACTTTCCCCGTGTTGCGGGCGTGTTTTATGTATACCTCAGTCTGTTGCTGTATGTGTATGAGCCAGTAAATAGCCTTGTGCCCATAACTGCAGGGATTGTTTCTGTGAATAACGGCTAAGGTGTCTTTAGGCATGAAGTTATTCTTGAACACCGTAAAGCATAATGAGGAGATCGTGGTTGCAACTTGCAGCGGATCCCATTTCAAACGTGCTATGTACATCCTTCTAAAGGCCTGGAAACATACTCTAAGCACGCGCACATCATTCACGCAATAACGTTCACATTCGTCAGCTATATTGTATGGACTAGCTTCATTAAAACTGTTGTAATAGCGGTCAAATTCTTCACGCTCACTATCACTCATGTTGGTTTAGTTAAAGTAATGTTTGGGTGGAGGTAGTCCTATGTAATTTAAAGTTTCGCTAGAGAGGAATGTGTAAGGGAAATACCTCTTTGAAACTTCAGTGTCTACGCCCATGACCTTGGGTAGCTTTGCTAATTTACAAGGTGTGAACAGCAGGGACTTTAAACTGTACATTACCTCTTATCTGCATCTGTATTAGTTTGTTGTCTCTTTTCAAGGGATCACCTGTGAATATCGCAGACGACTCGTGTTCAAGCAACTCCTTATAAAGGAACTGTGGGTGAAATTTGACTCCGTTATGGGCAAGAATATAGTAATTTTTTGACAATATAGTTCCCAAAGAGTTTCCCACGGCTGTCGTGTGCAATCGTTTTAAAAACGTTTTCCGTTTAACACATTTGTGACACTCATCACACTCAATCTCCTTGCAGTCATCACAGATATTCTGACTTACGAGTAAATGTGGAATAACCGCTTTGGTTTCAGCGTTTGTGTATATTTCTATACCGTAATACACCGATATACAAGGGCTATTTTTAGGCTTAGCATTTTTCATATAACATACATGCTTCACTCCATCCGCCTTATATTTTTCATGACATGTAGAACAGTGAATTTCATTACATTTATGCACAGACTTGCCCCAATTATCCATCATATGAAGCAATCCACATTCACAGATTCTCATTTTCATGCAAATGCCAATTGACTTATTGAGCTCAAAGCAATTATTATTGAAAAATGTACGTCTACGCACATTACATTCCCTCTTCTCAGCTTCAACTACACGACTTTCACATTTGGGGCTTTCACACTGCTCAATACCATGTAGCACTCATTACAATGTTTTACTATATCATCCACGTCAGGATGTTAGGCTTCATAGCGCGTAATTTCGAATTTAAATCGAAGGATATTATATTGCCCCTTTACAAGTCCCTAGTCAGGCCTCATTTGGAATATGCAGTTTAGTTTTGGTGCCCGTACTTGCGTGAGGATATTGATAGGTTAGAAAGGGTTCAGCGTCGTGCCACGAAACTTATTCCGTCATTGCGCAATAAGCCTTATGAAGATAGGATTAATGAGTTAGACTGTATTCACTCGAAACTAGGAGATTAAGGGGGGAACTTATTGAAGTTTTCAAAATTGTTAATAACATCGATAACGTAAATTTTGACAAATTGTTCACTTTTGATAATAGTAATACTCGCAATAACGGATTTAAGTTGCGTGGCAGGCGTTTTACTACTAATATCGCTAAAAACTTCTTTACGTTTAAAGTAATTGATAAATGGAATAATCTTCCCGCGTCAGTCGTTCATTCTACCAGCGTTAATATGTTTAAGAACCGTCTTGACAGACATTTTAAAGGTATTAACGTTGTTTAATTTAAAAAACAACAAAGTTAGCAACGGAAGCTCTGGTGGTGGTGCTCGAGGATGAGTCTGTTGACGATGAATGCCAGCTTGTGACATGCCAGCGTGTGATGCCAGCAATAAAATTATTTAAAAAAAAAAAAAAAATTAGACTAACACGAATGTAGATGTAGCTCATAGCGTAAACTAACCCACTTTTTGTTTAACTTTACCTACTTTTTTTTGTTTTTTCTCTTATTCTCTCCTTACTTTGCATGTCTAACTCTTTTCTTGCATGTTTGTAGTTTGCATGGTATGACAGTGAGTTAAGACTGTTTGCATGGTTTGTAAGCGTTCTTATTTTACTTCTTTTCATCTTTCACCCCTCTCCTATTCTCTCCGACTATTTTTCTGACTTGTCGGCAGTGGCCGGCGGATGATGATGGTGAGACACTTTTCCTCTTTTTCTGAATGAATGTTAACCCATGAGTGATAGGTGCTGCTCTTACTTAACCCCTTATTCTCTTCTCTTCTCTTAACCCGCTACTCTTTCCTTTCTCTCGGGCTAACCTTAGAGTGGATCTTAGGGTCTTTGTTAGCCTTAGCTTCTGTAGATCTGTAGATCCGCAAACTCTAGACAGCCCTTACACAAATCATGATGGCTTCCATATTTTCGATTTTAATCATAACTAGCGTAGAGAGTTCTTATGTTACGGATGGGGAGATACGATGTTTCTGACAATCCTAAAATGAGTAGAGGTCTTGTACGATCTCTTACACAGCTTTAAAAACATACACAGTCCTACGACGATCATCCATTCCAAATACGACTATACGAGCATTCATTTCCTCCTCAACTCTTCTCAGTTCTTCAGGACCCATATTACATTCAAACTCAAGCTTGCAATCTGAAGCCAGTTTACGGGCACGCTACACAACCGTAGGCAACCAAATTTTTTGCGCCCATGTATTTAGCACAGTGAACATATGAGCTAAGATTATTGCTATAGAGCCGCAACTACGATCGACGTTTAAATGCTTTCTGTAAATAACCTGAGAATTGAAATTAAGAGTATAAGGTGTGGCATTATGACCCGCAACCCGGAATACTCTGTCAATATCTACCACGAAGTTGTCCATATTGAAGGCTGTACTACTTTGAGAGGCCTGCATTATATGGCCCAAGATATATTCTATGTCTACAGCCGCCAAATGTCTGAACGGTATTACTTCCCAAAAATCTTCTACGTCCCCGTCATCTGAACCGAACCTGAAGCACAACCTCGTCCGGACTTCACGTTCATCGCGGTTCTGAAGGGCAAACTCCACAATACGCTCAACTACGCGTCGCAGTCCAACACCGTTGCTATACATGGATCCAGGATCAACCCAGACCACGTACCGTCTTCTAGTCAGGGCAGGGGTGGGGGTTGCGGTGCGCACTACCTCGAATGTTATACCTTCCTCCACAGCACGAGAAGCTGCTGTTGCTGTGGAAGAAGTTCCCGGAACTGAACAGGAATAATGGGGTATATATGAGGAAGGTACTATTGGGGAGATTGTGTCGTAAGACATAGAGGGTTGGGGCTCTATTACTTGGGGTCTAACAACCGACGCAATCCTGGCACGCTTTATACCTGACGTGGAGGGTTCTTCATCATGCTTCCACTTTGAATTGTCGCATGCTACAGTTATCGCTGATGAGGGTTCGTCAGCGGGGAAGGATTCTGTAGCTACACGGTCATCGGGGCCATCTGTGATATCGATGATGGGGGGGCTGTACATCGTCATCATTCACGATTCTTTGGAAGAAGAAAAAGAAGAATATAAGGAAAATAAAAACCTAGTTGCGAATTTCTTAACGATCGGTCCGTGGACTGTTTTTTCCTCTTGTTTTGGTTCATTCGTTTTTCTGTATCCACCCGAGGAGGATGCCAGTGGGCATCGAAACTGTTGTGGAAATAAACTCTGTCTATTAGAGTGTGTTTTTATTTTCATATTTTGACCTTCACGTAGAAAAAAGTGAAGTTTTTTGCATTTAAGAATATAAGGAGCAACACTTAAATTTTGTTATATTTTGTAAATGACCCACTTAGGGAAGGGACGTGTTGGAGATGGAGTCTGTAGAAAAATTCAGATTTACAAGCCCCTCCTCATGCATTATATCTGGCCCTACAGGTGTGGTAAAACTGTGTTTATGCTTAAAATCATTAAAGATAAGGGGGAGATATTCTCAAAATTTGTGCATAAAGTAATACGGTGCTATTCGACGTATCAATCAGTGTTCAACGAGTACCAAGATGATATTTTGTTCCACAAAGGTGTATATGACGTTAATTCGTTAAAGGGAAATGAGCATAGTTATTGTAATTGACGATCTCATGTTGGAAATTTATAAAACGTTTTCCGAGACATTTACATGTTCTCCCACCATCTTAACATAAGCGTATTCTTCATCAATCACAATCTATTTCTCAGAAATAGATACATGCGCGATGTGTCGTTAAATACACAATATCTAGTCTTATTCGCGCAAAGTAGAGATGTGTCACAAATTGGGGTATTAGCCAATCAAATATTTTTGGAGGTTTATAAAGAAGCCACATGTCAGCGTTACGGTTATTTGCTTTGTGACCTTCACCCGTGAAACACGTTTAGGGTGCTTTTAAGAACAAATATGTTCCCAAACGAGCCTGAAACGATGTACTGTATATTGCAGAATGACAAATCGGCTGAAATACCGTGAATTAAATGAAAATCTATCAAAGAATGCCCCGGGCACTGCAACAGATATTAGTTAAAAATATCGACTCCGACTTTTTAAAATGCATCTGTGAAATCTGTCTTAATGTTATAAAATGTAATGTGCCAATGAAACCCCCTCAGAAAACTCGCTACGTCGTTACAAGAACATAATACGTGCACTCGCTCGTAAAAGTCACTCTGTGGGGAAGAAAAAGCGAATTATTGTACAAAGAGGTGGATCATTCCTCCCCATCTTATTTTCAGTTTTGGGACCGTTACTGACTAGATTGATATAATGAAGAAAGTGTATGCTTCATTGCAAAGTTCAAAGAATCCAGACACTGTTCTAGAACCCCGTAAAAGTAGGCTTAAAAGAATGGAAAGCGAATTGTTAGCCCTATTAAAGAGTGAAAAGTCCCCTGATGAGAAAAGGACCTTGTACCAAGAGGCTTTGCAGAAATTTCTTCATGAGTACGAAGATTATAAGAATCCGACATAGCTCCCCGTGGTTATTAGGCACAGCGCGAGCAACGATGAGCATGGCGACATAGGACCTGGGCCCGACGTTAGAGATGACCCACCAAAGAATAACGGAACGCAACACATCGAACATATATTAAAAAGAAGTCTCCCACATACATTGCGGAATAAAGGCTTAAGTCTTTATAATCTATTGAGTGAGAAACCCATCAACAAGTGCGCCGATACAAGCGAGGTCATTGTTGAAGAAACAAGGGTACAGGGATCCAATATCGTCGAAATTGTCCATGATCTGGTGAGAAAGTGGGACAAGCCCTCACCAACAGGATGGAAGCATATAAAAGTAAGACTACAACAAATAAATGTCCCCAAAACATTGATAGGAAATCTGCATAGGTTAAAAGACTTGGATCAAGTCTCGCATGTGTCACAACTGAGTACGCCATCACCCCCAACAGTAGCATCGCTGAAGAGGAGAAAGAAAACAAACGGCCAACCTTATCCACGTGTCTCTAAAATACGCAAATGGCTAAGATATTAAGTAAACGCTATTATGACATTTCTAACCCAGCCTCCTATGGCGGCGTTAATAAAATGTACAGAGGTGTTTACGGAGTAGGGAAAAAAGAGGTTGAGCGGTTTTTGCTGGAAAAGGATGCTTATACACTTCATAAGCCGGTGAGAAAAAGGTTTAAAACGTCCAAGACAACAGCGGCTTCGATTGACTATATTTGGCAAGCGGGTGTAACAGAGATGCAAAGATATTCAGTCTATAACGACCGGTGAGAAAAAGGTTTAAAACGGCCAAGACAACAGCGGCTTCGATTGACTATATTTGGCAAGCGGGTGTAACAGAGATGCAAAGATATTCAGTGTATAACGACGGCTACAGCTACATCCTATTCATAATAGATGTATTTTCTAGATATCTGTGGCTCATTCCTCTGAAAAATAAATCGCCTGAAACAGTTGCTAAAGCTATCAAAACGTTGATGTTGAAAGAAGATAGGGTTCTTGGCTATTTTTGTACGGATATGGGGAAAGAATTTATAGGCCGCGCCTTTCAGAACATGCTGACAGGGTTTTATATCAGTTACTACACTAGCAGTTCTATACATAAGGCCTCTTTAGCTGAAAGAGTTCAACGTACCGTAAAGGAACGCATGCATCGCTATTTTACACATAAAACATATACAGATATATAAACATTCTGGGGTCATTCGCCTCGTCAGACAACCGTTCACATCACCGTACGATTGGTACAACAACGAATGAAGTTTTAGAAAGAGGTACGCGCACAGAGGTGAGAAGAGATGGAGCACCGCCACCACACTCGACACATTTCAAAATCAATGATTATATACGGCTATCATGTTCGGGAAATAAATTCGCGAAGGGATTTGAGCAAGGATGGACACGTGAGATTTTTAAAGTTAGTGCTATGCGACCTAAAGGTGAGATAATGATGTATTACGGTGAAGATTTGAATTGGGAAAAAATCGCAGGAGGCTTTTACCGTGAGGAGTTGCAGAAAATGACATTTAATTTAGGGAAAAGTGTGTTTAAAATTGAAAAAATTTAGGCATCAAAGGTTTAGGAAAGAGGAGAATGTACCTAGTGAAATGGTTAAGTTACCCAGAAAGCTTCAACACCTATATAAAAGCTGCTGCAGTAATGAAGCTTAAATAGTATGCAATATGGCGCCTAACCACTTCTATGTCACACTCCCTTCCTCTTCTTCTCTGTCTGTACATCCTAACAACACCCTGGCCGATTTTGTAACAGAACTCCATGGGCCCATTGAGTTGGAACGTATTTCATACGAAGTTGGTGTTTGTGAATTCCAGCTAGCCACCAAATTTTTAACTCTTGAAAATGAGCAAATCATATTTCTGATCCTTAGAAGAATCGATGAGTGTGAAAAATTAGGCATAACCTTAGACAATACTATGCGATCAGTCCTGTTCGGTGAGGTACAGTACTATCGTACAAATGTAACACTAGGATTCGGTCATTATGACAGAGTCATGGACATTGTGACGGGGTTAACCCTATATGGACAACTGTTACAAATTTCTGACCTTTCATATACACGCATTTATAACTTAACCCTACAGAATTTTCTCTCCATAGAGGGTTAAACAAGAGTCTTGAAAAATTGTACATGACATCCGATTTACTTTTTGAAGTCGTAAACATACAGTAGACACGCCTTCACGCACGTTGATGTTAAAATCAACGCTTAGTACGAATATTAAAGAAAAAGAGCTTTTCACAATTTTGGCCGTGGGTCGACATAGAGCAGCTCTCCAAAGAAATACCTTTGATGAGGTACAACATGACTTGTCCAGCTTAATGTAGCAGTTGAAATTGGAGAAATTGGGTGAAAGCTGTGCATCCCCAGACATGTGCTATATTTACAGCAATATCGTGGAGCATCAATTTGTTGGGGACACCCAGGCGCGCCTGCTGCGCATTCTAAACATCCTCTCCCATAGAGGGAAAAGTTTGAGCATTACATAGGACAAGCCCCATTATGTGAATGTTGCGACTAATCTATTAACCAATATCTCGATATATATAAGAACGACTGAGGGAAATTTTCCCATTCGGTGATGGGAGCTTAACAGTGAAGCTACACTTTCTCGCTTTCAGCTATAATGACCCGAATGCCTTTCATAGTCTATTGAGGGGTGATATATCAGCGTGGGAGTGGGCTTGGCTCCATTTTTCCAACCTTACTACGCACCGCTGTCCCACTGTTGAAGAGGGCTGCTAGATACCTCGGGAGGAAGGCGTTACAATCAGGTTTTAACGCGATAGAAGACATAATGGATAGAACTAAACCTAAAGAAGCTCTAAAAAAACATTTAAAACGTACACGGGACGAACTCATCAAAGATGTAAAGAGAAAAATGCGTGGTGGCGGGAAGAAGATGGTTGTCAAGAAGAAGGGGTTACCAACACGTGGCGCTAAACGTAAAAGGACATCAAAAAAGAAGTGTTCTAAACGTATGAAAGCTATGACTGATCATTTTTTTAACTGATATAAGCTGAGGACACTACTCTCACGAATCATAGACTGATTACTACTTGTCGAGAGAGGTGGTACTATTTCTGACTCATCATGGCGTGTTTCATCCATCCGTGTAGTTCACAATGTTATAAATCGGAACTGCCCCTCTTTGATATGCCCCTACTCAGGTTTCTATTGAACATAGCGACTTTATTACAATTAACCCATTAAACACAATTAGTTCACCGAGTGCCCCTATAGAATTCGTGATAGCCAGCTCAGGCCCATACTTTTTTTATCCCAGTTGCATTCACATGTACGCTAAACTGCGTATAGCCCATTCAGATGGAATGGACTGCGATGATAGTTACTCTGCATACCCTGAAACCAACTTTCTATACTCCATATTCAGCCAGTGTGAGGTGTATTTAAATCAGGTTAACATCTCGGCAGGAACGGGTTATTATCACCTACGAGCCTATCTGGAAATATCCTCAACTTTTCAAAAGAAGCGAAGGACACCTTTTTAACCGCCGAGGGATATTATCAGACTAAAGATGAAAATAGTGTAAAGGATAAATTTAAAAATTATAAAAAAAAGAAATGCGAGTGTTTTGGGCGTCTTCATACAGACTTCACGTTCCAGGAGAAATTGCTTATGAACGGCGTCGACCTGAAACTAAAGCTCAACTGCACGAGTCCTGAGCTGTGCATAAATCTGGGACCTGATCACGAAGAGGGCGCAAAACCCGTTGTGATTCACATCATGGAGACATTTACGTGTACAGCGAGTGAAATTAAATTCCCCGAAATATGAAGAAATTTAAAAAAATTTAATACACGCAACAGTAAAATACCCAATTAACAGAGTACAGATCAAACTATACACGGTGCCCGCCGGGTTGACCTCGAAGCAGCTAGAAAACGTGGCCCTGGGAGTTCTACCTAAAAGGATATTAATTGGAATGCAGGTTCATGCATCGACGAATGGAAAATATAAAAAGAGCGCCTTTAAATTCAAGAATTTCGGCCTTAAAAATATAACTCTATACTTCAATGGCGTTGCATTGGGGAGGCCTATGGTTGCTCATTACTCATCAGACGCTGTGTTCCCGCTCTGCGCAAGAGCTTATAATAGTCTGGCTCATAATGCCGTTGCACGTGACGAGCTTGGGTTTGGTGTAATGCAGAAAGAATTTGTCAAAGAATTTAAACTTTACTTATTTGATATTACCCCTGACTTACCTGCTGTATAAATACACACTTAAGTCCACAACAAAGTGGGAACATCTCAGTTGGAATTTGCCAACCCTATAGATGCGCCTATTAGTGTACTCCTGTACCTCGAATCACAAGCTCTAATAGAGCTCGACCGTTTCAGGAACGTTGTCACAGACTTTTAAAATGGACGCGAATACACTCCAGAGAGTAATGAAAAGTGACCGAATCACACGCTCGAACTTTATCGGCGTGTTTGCGAAGAATGAAAAGTTGGAATTGCCAACTACGAGAGATTGGTATGGGATTATCGTCAACACCGACATTGTTGGTAATGTGGGAATTCATTGGTTTGCAATCTATTTTAAAAATAGGGAAACAATGTACTATTTTGATTCACTCGGCACTCAGCCTTGGAGTGACCCTGTGGTTGTACAATTTATTGAACAGATACATGTCCCTGAAATTGTCTGGAATCCTTACCGTTTCCAAGGATATTTTAGCAATACTTGTGGCATGTATTGCCTTTCATTTCTCCTGCACATGTCACGTGGGAAGGGATTTATACATTTTTTTAAATTATTCGATTTATGCGACACTGAAATGGATGATGAAATGATATGCAGACAAATAAAAAAGGTTCCCATTTGTTCGCACTCGTTGTATTGTTAAAGGTGTGTATATATTTGTAACTATATTGTGTAAAGGTGTATATATATTTGTAACTATATTGTGTAAAGGTGTATATATATTTGTAACTATGATATATTGTGTAAAGGTGTATATATATTTTTAACTATATTGTGTAAAGGTTTATATATATTTGTAACTATGATATATTGTGTAAAGGTGTATATATATTTGGAACTATATTGTGTATGTATATATATTTGTAACTATGTGTAAAGGTGTATATATATTTGTAACTATATTGTGTAAAGGTGTATATATATTCGTAACTATATTGTGTACAGTTTTACATGTGTGTATACAATTGTCTCCATTAATGTTAATCATATTTAGTGGACGTTAGTTCTGTAAGTCGCTTTGTACGTTTTCTACCATTTAATAAATTGAATGAAAATACAGTGTTTTGTTCTTAACCACAAAAACCTTACATTAGTTCTTCGATGACCTGGCATTCTTTGGACCTGATGTGAGGCAATACCTCGACTCCGGTATTCAGGTCCCTGGGTTGGCTGCGCGGTAAAGCTGTCAAGAAAAGTTGCTATAACACGATCGAGCTCCGTATCGGTCCTTTAAAGAGAAATTAACATAATTAGTTCATACTGATTCTTTTTAATTAAAGTCCATCTTTTCATAAATCGATTTTTGTTCAGAAATCATAGCTCAGTGCTATGCAAACTATGCTATAATTGAGAATACCTGCTAATGAAACATTTACTATAAAATGCGAGTAGACAAAAAACTTACATTAGTTCCTCGATGACCTGGCCTTTGTTGGACCGGATGTGAGACAATACCTCTTAGTGACAATCGAAAATAAGTTTGGATTTCAGGTACAATTTTCGTAGGTTTGAGAGATAGAGAATGGCTAAAACTGGAAAATTAATTGCCCGTGAAGATTGACTGTATCATAAACGTGTGAGTTTAATCTTTATGATGTCTAGAGAGTAGAAATAAGGTTCCAGCGAAGGGAAGTTTATTATCGATACTATAATTAAGTTGTTGTCTTTCGACTCCTGGCGATACTAAAAACCCAGCTGGTGGAATAGTGTTTTAAATTTTATTTTTTCTGAATAAATCTTTATATATATATAATATATATATATATATATATATATATACACACAATGTGTAAATTATTGTTTTTATTTTCAATATATTTAATTATTTAATATAACTGTATATATATATATATATATATATATATATATATATATATATATACTTCTCCTGTACTAATGTGTTGATGGTTATACACTAGCATTTTGTATATTATTAGATATATATATATTTTTCGTTCGTATTTTTTATGCTATTATTTAATTTTTTGGTCATATATATTCCATGTGAAATTCCGGTTAGTCCCCAAATTTTTAGCTCTTCTTATGCTAATTTCTGTAGTAAATGATAAATATTATTTTTCACAAGGTGCTACCGTTATTCTCAGTAAACCGTCTTATTCCGCTCCCTCTATATTCAGAAAAATAAATCACCATAAACCTGGAAAATAGCTCTCAATATATATATATATATATATATATATAAGAGAGAGAGAGGGGGGAATAAACAAACAGATAAACAACATGACCGGGTCTTGCAATAGTTTAACGGGGAGCCCAGCGTATTAACCACTAGGATACCCTGGGTTCCCATTTATCTACCACCCATTTGTGTGGAAGGATGTTTACACTCCACCTTAGACCTACAGCTTAAATGGGAATCCAGCAACCACTAGGATACCCAGGGTTCCCATTTATCTACCAACCGTTTGTGTGAAAGGTTATTTACACTCTACCTTAGACCTACTGTTTAACGGGGAATATATATATATATATATATATATATATATATATATGTATATATATATATATGAGAGAGAGAGAGAGGGGAGAAATAAACAAACAGATAAAGAGACAAACATGACCGAGTCTTGCAATACAGTTTAACGGGAAGCCCAGCGTATTAACCACTAGGATACCCTGGGTTCCCATTTATCTATCAACCGTTTGTGTGGAAGGATGTTTACACGCCACCTTAGACCTACTCTTTAACCCGGACCACCGGCAACCACTAGGATACCCAGGGTTCCCATTTATCTACCAACCGTTTGTGTGGTAGGATGCTCCGTCACCGGGTCTCGAACCCGGAGCATATAATCGCGCATATTGTTGTGTGTGTGTAATATTTTATGGGCGTATAGTCGATAGTGTATGTGCATTTGTGTGCGTTTGTCCAAACGATGTATACACTGTACCAACTGGCTGATAATGCCTGGAGGCACTGGCTACTACGCCAACTGGCGGATTTCGAGGTCTAAGTCAAGTGTTGGAGTATAATCAGTCATTGAGTGTCTCCCTCTTGTGGAAACTGGATGGTCTCTTCCTCTTTCTCCTCCTCCTCTCTCTATTAGGTTAGGTATACCCTTTTGCGGGTGAAGCCGTCCCAGCTTCTCCCCCAAAGTGGTCTCCCCCAGCATTGCAACTTGAGGGATAACCCCTCCCCTTGTTGCACAACCTCTTGCAACATTCCCCTCTCCCCTTGCAACATTGATCAACATTTGCAATTGCATTGCACTCTCTCCTTTTGCGGTCATACTACTGATATTCACTATACGTAAAGATAATTAGTATTTTAATCGATTTATTACTTTGTATCCACCGAATAACAAAGTTTTTAGTGTTCGAAGTCAGGCAAATTCGTTTCCGCCTGACCACTTGCTGGTGTGTCAAATGTCCAAAATGCTGCGCTGAATTGCCAAATCTCTTTTTCTTAATCTTAATCTTATTTTCATTAATATGCATAATTGCATATTATATACTTTATAAGGTGAGTTGGGTGGAAAATAATTGTGCAAGTTACTTAACTTTTAAAAGTTAATTTACTTCAAGGAAAAATTTGGTGAAAGAACTAATTAATATCCTAGTTAATAGATTGGAATTCACATATAAATAGATAATGTAAGGCGATGTTCTATTTCCTAAATTTATACCAGTTAAAAATATTCTAATTATCATACATAATACATAGCACAGTGAAACAAGTATAAAATTATGCAGTGTATATTTATATATATATATATATAATATATATATATACAGGGTGGGCCGAAAGTCTGGATCCATAGAAAATATTTATTTTAATACATAAATTACAACAAATGGTAAATACTTAAAATGAATATCAACTTTAACTCGTAAATGCGTATCCGTGATACTGTACAGTGGTTCGTACTCCAGTATAAACAACAAATTATAACAAATGCTCAAATTGGCGGCCTCTGACATCGAGACACTTAGGGATGGAATTTATGATTTTTAATAATTCTTCGAATTGACGTTCTCGAGATGCGTGTTTCATTTGATAATCTTCTTGTTGACTTTACTGGACTATTCGTTAAAGTTTCACATACCATTGCAGAGGTATTTTCATCAGTTGCAGTTTTTGGACGACCAGAACGCCGTCGATCATGTACACTTCCTGTTTCTTTGAAACGTTTAAACAACTTGCCAACAGTCGCATGTGTTACTGGATGCTTATCAGGATGATTTCTATTGAATTCGATAGCAACTTCTCTGTGTGTAGCGCCCTGTCTTGCGTACATGAGTACAAGTTCTACCCGGTCTTCTGTTGTTAGATTCGAAACCATTTCTGGGCTGAAATAAAAAAGTATTTGAGTATTTATACTGGAGTACGAACTACTGTACAGTATCACGGATACGCATTTACGAGTTAAAGTTGATATTCATTTTAAGTATTTACCATTTGTTGTAATTTATGTATTAAAATAAATATTTTCCTATGGATCCAGACTTTCGGCCCACCCTGTATATATATATATATATATATATATATATGTGGAATTGAACTCAGAATGGTCCCCTGAGGTTTTTCCATGATACACACAGACCGTGCATGGAACAAGGAACTCTTTTGGGAAAATTAAATCCACTATAGTCCGAATAAGTAATGGTAAATGACAAACACTATAGTTTTTTCCTTGTTCATGATGTTAGCCCGACGTGGGAACGGGCCACTCGCAAAGAGGACCCCAAAATATAGATTCCCTCACCAGCTATCAGCAAAGCAGATAGGATCCAGCTTTGGGACAGGATCTAGGGGTTACAGCTACACCTAGCTTACTATATCCAGAACCTCAATACGAGCAAAAGCCTCGTTGCATTCGCGTCGGATTGAATACATCAAAGAAAAAGGGGTAACTATTGTATTTTTGGCCAATAAACCAAAACCTAAACCTCAAGTGGCAAAATTGAGCGTCCACTGCGTGATGCCACTCTATGAATTGGCGTTTTGTTTCAGGTTCAAAGTGGTGTACCCAAGTCTCATCCCCAGTCACACATCGTGAAAGGAAATCGTCCCCTTCTGTCTCGTATTGAACCAACGACAGCAATTTCTTTTCTTTGGGCTTTGTGATCGTCAGTCAGTTCGCGAGGAACAAACCGTGAACACACTTTTCAGTATCCCAGTTGCTGCATTATCGTATTCACACTTCCTTCACTAATTCCTAGCTCCAGTGATAGCTCCTTGAATGTGACGCGCCGATTTGATCGAATGATGCTGTTAGCACGTTGCACAGTGTGAGATGTCACAGCCGATGCCGGGCGATCGCTGCATGGCTCATCATCGAGGCTCGCTCTCCTTTTCTCCGATGATCTCACGCGTTTAGACCAGCGTCCAAATGTGCTTCAATCAACAACAGCATCTCCGTAAACGTTTTGTAGACGTTTGTGAATATTTCCAACTGTTTCCTTCTCTGCGGTTAAGAATTTGATAACAGCTCTCTGTTTACGACGGACATCACTGTCGGACGCCATTTTCGAAACTGCGTTAACCATCTGTTTTATACAAGGGCGTTTAAAAGCGGTTTTATAGAAGGAGGGGAGGTTCAAAATGGAAAAATCCGGTTATGTAAAGCGCAGAAAGTTCAAACTAACGGCCCAAAAGACATTTCTGCCCCATGGCCTATTATTTAGCTAAGAAAAAATGGTGGGGCAAAATATGTTGAAGTCGATCCTGAACTGTCGTTCAAACTCAACAAAAGTAAGTATATACATATATATATATATGTATGTATATATATATATATACAGGGCCTATCAGAGGGGGACGAGGAGGGTCATTTGGCCTGTGCCTCAAACTTAAGGGTGTCCTCAAATTTAGAAACTTTCAGGTTTGAATATAATGTTTTGCAGTGAAAGTAATAATTGGGTTTAGCTATGCGCCTCAAAAGCTGGAAGTGGCCCGGGCCTCTCTGGACCTCTGAGATGGCCTATATATATATATATATATATATATATATATAACTGCAATGACCGCGCAGTATATTAACGTATAGAAACGACGTAAGTATAGAGGAGTGTTCTGCACACGAGGAAGAAAAACAACAAACAAATGAAAAATAAGGCACCCGCCCGGGAATCGAACCCAGGATCTTCCGATTGACGGTCAGACGTGCTAACCACTACACTACGGAGCCACGATAGTCAGAAGTTGTAATTCTCCTACATAGGGCAGAAACCAATGCCTTGAGAGGGCACCCTCGCAAATCGTGAATATGTACATTTAACTGCAATGACCGCGCAGTATATTAACGTATAGAAACGACGTAAGTATAGAGGAGTGTTCTGCACACGAGGAAGAGAAACATACTGCGCGGTCATTGCAGTTAAATGTACATATTCACGATTTGCGAGGGTGCCCTCTCAAGGCATTGGTTTCTGCCCTATGTAGGAGAATTACAACTTCTGACTATCGTGGCTCCGTAGTGTAGTGGTTAGCACGTCTGACCGGCAATCGGAAGATCCTGGGTTCGATTCCCGGGCGGGTGCCTTATTTTTCATTTGTTTGTTGTTTCTCTTCCTCGTGTGCAGAACACTCCTCTATACTTACGTCGTTTCTATACGTTAATATACTGCGCGGTCATTGCAGTTAAATGTACATATTCACGATTTGCGAGGGTGCCCTCTCAAGGCATTGGTTTCTGCCCTATGTAGGAGAATTACAACTTCTGACTATCGTCGCTCCGTAGTGTAGTGGTTAGCACGTCTGACCGGCAATCGGAAGATCCTGGGTTCGATTCCCGGGCGGGTGCCTTATTTTTCATTTGTTTGTTGTTTCTCTTCCTCGTGTGCAGAACACTCCTCTATACTTACGTCGTTTCTATACGTTAATATATATATATATATATATATATATAAAGTAAATACAAACTGAAAAATAAGAGGCATTACTTTCGTACTGACATTTGTGATGACAAATATTTCGTGGCTGAGACGGAGCTCACATTCAGAGCTCGAATGTGCTCAGCACTTTTATTTGTTGTTACGATTTTCCTGTGGATGAGACAGGGAAAGATGCATTACAGTAAATGTTACTGAGAATATTCCTAAGTTGACGAATGAATTTGAAAATAAGTCCACGGATGAAATCAAGGTAAATAGAGATTATTTCAGTATGTGATTTTATCTTTTGTGAAGAATACGAAGTATCAATTGAATTTGACAGAATTTTTTATAAAATAAATGGTCCAGCTTGACAATTATTAATGTTATTGTGAATTGTAAGACCACTGTATTTATTTTATTATTAATAAAGGTTATTTAATTTAATTCAATTCAGTCATGATATAATTGTTAATTTAATATATTCATCGAGACCTAAACCTCTGAAGGAATTCGGATGTATGTACAGTACTTTAAAGTTAAGTGAAAATATTTCTTAGATTATCGTAAATTTTGGATAATCACCAATTGACAAGAATTGTGAATTGTAATAAACAAATGCGGAAATCTGAGTTAAAAATCCTTTTAATGATAATTCTTTAATGAATTACGAGTACTTTGGTTAACCTTGGTTTTGCTTCTGCCCGTATTGTTCATTCTGACGAAGATCAAACTTTTCATTCCACCTTAGACCTTCAGTTTAACGTGGAATCCGAACCACGCCCCACCAGCAGCCAAGCGTCTTAATCACTGTGGTACCAATTTATCTACCGACCAATTTCTTTATTGTGGGAAAGGATGAACAGCTTGGTTTTACTGCGCGCCGCCTGCCGTCAGTAGTATGACCGCAAAAGGAGAGAGTGCAATGCAATGATGCAATGTTGCAATGAGTGCCAGTGCCAACCCCTTCCCCCTTGTTGCAAGAACACCCCGCAGTGCCAACCTCAAGGTGTCAAAAAAAAGTGAGGGAGTCCACCTAACCCCTTTGGGGGAGAAGGTGGGACGGCCTACCCCCCAAAGTGGCATACCTAACCTAAGAGAGAAAGAGAGAGGAGGATAGAGAGAGACGAAGAGACCATCTAGCTTCCACAAGAGGCAGAAGCTCAATGAGAGATCATGGTAGCAACACTTGACTTAGAACTCAAAATCCGCCAGTTGGCGTAGAAGCCACTTGGTTAAGCAGCCAGCTGACACATTTTATATATCGTGTCAAAAAGCACACACACACACACACACCAATTATATGAACAGAAACAATTCCCACTGTCGTTTAAACAGAAACAATTCCCTCCGTCTTTTAAAAGGGAGAATAGCTAGACATGCTACGCATCGCCTATCATCACCGGGTCTTGAACCCAGGTGGAGAGCAATTCGCCCCTCCACCAAACCATGCCTAGAGGCGTGGCTACCATCTTGACCTTCATGTGGAGAGAGACACTAGCAATTACGAATTGTTCTTCATCACCTATTTTACAATCAGCGAAACTCTTATTATTGTACACACACACACACACAGACACATACACGTGTGTGTGTGTGTGTGTGTGTACAGTGTGTGTGTGTGTGTGTGTACAGTGTGTGGTGTGTGTGTGTGTGTGTGTGTACATCCGTCAGTCTGCTTAGAAGGCAGCCACATCGTATATATTTATTGAAGGTGCATTGTTTATATTCCCATCTCCCCAGTTATTCCTTAATATCGTTTATATATACACAACCAAAAGAACTAAATAAAACGCGATTACATCATTCTGTTTATTTAGACGATTCATTGGAATCGATTTCACGAAATATATAGAAAATAAATATATAATCCTATAAAAACGATGGAATATATATATATATATATATATACACGGTGAACCAAAAGTAGGTGGACAGTAGGTTGAATACGGTTTGTGTTATATTATATTATAACTATGGTGTTCATTATAACTATGGTGTTTGTGTTTTATTATATTAAATATTATAACTAAATTTATTTAAATTTTATTTTGTATTATAGTATACAAAAAAATTAAATATGTATTCTCAAAATAAACGTTATCATTTACTGTCCACCTACATTTGGTTCACCCTATATATATATATTATATATGTATAGAAACGACGTAAGTATAGAGGAGTGTTCTGCACACGAGGAAGAGAAATAACGAACAAATGAAAAATGAGGTGACCGCCCGGGAATCGAACCCGGTTCGATTCCCGGGCGGTCACCTACAGGAGAAAGTGTGTATATATATATATATATATATATATATATATATATATGGTTATATTAAATAATTAATATATTGAAAATAAAACTAATATTAAATATATTGAAAATAAAAAAATAATATACAAAACGATGGGGCATAATCATCAACATGTTAGTACAGAAAATATATATATATATATATATATATATATATATATATATAATTAATATATATAGTCATATATATATATATATATATATATATATATATATATATATATATATATATAGGTACAGGGACTTACTAGAGCGATTAAAGGAAAAAACTAATAAGGTTGTTTTAACAGGTATACATACTTCCTCGAATTATATTATCCAACGTAACGATTTCTACAGCAAAGCAACCTATATTAACAATAACCTAAAGTCTCTTTGCCAACAGGAACGAGTGCATTTTGCGAATTTTTGGAATAGTTCTACGGCAGCAGGGACTTGTTCCTCGGAGATGGACTTCATCTTAATGACGTTGGAGCTGCGCGTTTAGGAAGACTATTTCATAATACTGTCTCTTCTTTTCAGGCTGCCGTAACTCGAACGGTCCCAGCGTAAATTCCACAAATTTCCCCTGCGCTCGCGAAGGTGTCGCAATTACAAACAATTTGAAGGTTTTATTCTTAAATGCTCGTAGCCTACGAAATAAAAGAAACGAATTTTTTTCTTTAATTGCTGGTAAAGACTATGATATAATTGCGATGAATGAATCGTGGCTTAGCACTGAAACTCTTGACTATGTAGGGGAGTATCAAATTAAAGGTTATAGACTTTTTGTTAAAAACAGAATAGGTAGGCGAGGAGGCGGTGTTATGTTGTATATCAAAGATAATATTGCGAACGTTATAGAAGTAAAGCACACAATTCCAGAACCAATAGATTCGACTATAGAAGAACTTAAATTGAACGATTTCAAACTTGTTTTTGTGGTTATATATAGGCCCCCTAATCAAAGAACTGATACGGACTAAGAGTTATATTGTGAACTAAAGAGAATAGTCGGTAGTGAGCAGGCTTTAGTTATGGGTGACTTTAA
This sequence comes from Bathynomus jamesi, assembly GCA_023014485.1. Lineage (NCBI taxonomy): Eukaryota > Metazoa > Arthropoda > Malacostraca > Isopoda > Cirolanidae > Bathynomus > Bathynomus jamesi. The sequence goes on along the minus strand of JAJOZX010002009.1, from coordinate 515,513 downwards.
TTGTGCCAACATGAATTACGATACAATGCAGGGAGACGCGGAAGGTAATCGTTTAGGTAATTTCCTCGAGGATAGCTTTTTTATTCCAAAGGTTGGGGAACCTACGAGGTTGGACAGTATTTTAGATTTAGTAATAACTACGGATGATAGGCTAATTACTGATCTTCAAATAATAGAACCGTTAAGCAATAGCGATCACAATATGGTAGAGTTTGTCCTCTCAGTAAGTCACTCGAAACCAGCTAACTCAACTAAAATTCCTAACTTCCACCACGCAGACTTTTGTAAATTTCGAAATATATTGTCACACGTCAATTGGGAAAACGTAATGGGGAACTCCAACGCAAAACTAATGTGGGAATCGTTCGAAACAGTATTTAGGACTATAAATGAGGAATGTGTACTGTACAAAATTAAGCGTGCGAAAGTAAACAACAAACCCTTGTGGTTTACTTCTAGAGTACGAAACATTATAAAGAGTAGAGACAGGGCTTATAGGCTACATAAGGGCGATAACGACAATTTGTGGTTAGGAAAGAACTACATATCTCTAAGGCGTGAAGCTAAAAGTGTGATAAAAAAGTCCAAGCGCGAATTTGAAATCTCCATAGCTCGTGACGGTAAAGAAAACCCCAAGCGATTCTTTCAATAAGTCAACAGTATAAATCCAGTAAAAAGTGTCTTCGGGCCGTTGAAAAATGTAAACGGAGATCTAGTTTTTGAAAACAAGGAAATGGCTACCTTGCTAAACGAATTTTTTACGTCAGTTTTTACTATAGAAGATGTAACGAATATCCCTACGGTCATAGAAATAATACCTTTTGATAATGGTAATATTTTGGATAATATTGTGGTTAGTGAAGGGGGAGTAATGCGCTATATTGATAAAATGAAAACGCGTAATTCAGGGGACGGATTCCATATATCCCATACAACTAGAAGAATTAAAAGATAGCATTGTTGTGCCACTAACAAAGATTTTTAATGCGTCTATTTCTGAGGGGTGCGTACCAGATAATTTCAAGTTAGCAAACGTAACACCTATCTTTAAGAAAGGGGATAAAGGTGCGGCGGGAAATTATAGGCCAATCAGTTTAACGTCTGTTGTAGGTAAGCTACTGGAAGCAATAATTAGGGATCGTATAGTCGAACACTTAGAATTGCATAAACTAGTTCGAAATACGCAGCACGGTTTGAGGCGAAACAAACCTTGCTTAACTAATCTTTTAGAATTTTTTCAAAGCGTGGTTGACGTTTACGGCAGTCATCGGGCGGTTGATGTAGTGTATTTAGATTTTCAAAAAGCGTTTGACACCGTGCCGCACAAAAGATTCATTGAAAAATCTAAGGCTCATGGAATCAGGGGTGTAGTAATAAATTGGATAGAAGAGTGGTTGCGAGGTAGGAAACAGAGGGTGGTCGTTGATGGAGCGGAGTCGTGTTGGGCTAATGTAGCGAGTGGCGTTCCTCAGGGTTCTGTATTAGGCCCCTTGCTTTTTCTTATATATATTAACGATTTAGTTGTCGGCCTAGTCAGTACAGTTTCAAAGTTTGCGGATGACACGAAGCTGGGTGGTAGGGCGATTAATGACGAAGATAGAGGTAAAATCCAGGAAGATCTGAATAAAATCGTTGATTGGTCGGTCACATGGCAAATGAGATTTAACGTTGATAAGTGCAAAATTTTGCATATAGGTTCGCGTAACTGTAATTTTGCATATAGTATGTCTGGGAAAGATTTAAGCGTATCAGCAGCGGTCAATAAGGCGAACAAAGTGTTAGGTTTTATAGCTCGAAATTTTGAGTACAAATCGCGCGATATTATAGTTCCTCTTTATAAATCATTAGTTAGACCCCATTTGGAGTACGCGGTCCAATTTTGGAATCCGCATATGTGCAAAGATATAGACAAAATCGAAAGAGTTCAAAGACGAGCAACTGAGATGATTCCGTCACTTAGGTCAAAGTCGTACGAGGTTAGGCTTAAGGAGTTAAAATTGACAAAACTCGAGACTAGGAGGCTAAGGGGTGATCTAATCCAGGTTTTCAAAATTATGAATGGGTTCGATAACGTAGATAGAGATAGCTTTTTCGAAATATCTCAATATAATAGGACTAGAAATAACGGGTGTAAGTTGACAAGTAGAAGGTTCGAGACAGCAGTTGCCAAAAACTTTTTTACGCATAGAATAGTAAATAGCTGGAATAGTTTGCCGGTAGAAGTAATTAGTAGCACGTCTATAAGCATGTTTAAAATCGATTGGACGCATATGTTGATAGATTGGGTATAGTTTAAGGTAGTAAAATTAAAGCTTTGTGGTGATAGATCCCACATGTGTTTACAATTAGGCTCCCCGTCTATAAAAGGGAGCATTTTCATATGGAATCCACAACAGCTGTATTTATCAAAGAGTGAGCACAAATATCGCCATGAGCCAATCACAGCAGCTTTACATCTCCCAGGAATTGTTTGAAGATGGAGATTTCTAAGCAGGGGCTACGCTCCACGTTTTTCGAGCAACTGACCTGAACACCCTACTTTCAACGCAAACTACTGCAGAAATTTGTGATGGGGAGAGAGAATGTACCGTTGATGACGACGTTGAAATGTAAGTAATTATTTTAATTTGTGAAATTTATAAAAAGCCATAATAAACGAGTTTTGAAAAACTAGTTTGCGATTTAAGTGGAAGGCCGGGATATGTATATTTATATCGCTTCATTCAGTGTAAGTGTTACAATTTATAAAAACTCGTAATAAAACGAAGTGAAAAGATATCTGCACAGGGGTCGAGGCCCATGGGGAGGCCGACGATGCGTAGCACACCCAGCTAAACTGCCTTCCTGATAACGTCATTTAGACAGTGAAATTTATTAATTTAAAGTGAAATTTTTATTACACGATTGTTACTGATAAATTTATAGAAAGTTCTACAGGTAGGACTTTAGAATTATTAAAAAATGTAAGATTACCCGGTGCTGGCAGATAATGCGTAGCGCATCCAATTAATTTTGCTTTGGAAAACTGTCAGGATATCTGCTTTGTGATTATAATTTGCTGGGCACCCTAATCGGCGTTTTCTCTTATCGTAACTTTTTAATTAAACTTTAATTTAATTTAACTTTAATTAAAAAAGATTCAGTATGGACTAATCATGTCAATTTCTCCTTAAAGGACCGATGCGGAACTTGATCGTGTTATAGCTACTTTTCGCGACACTTTTGGTGAAAGGCAAATCATTGACGACGATTTGGATGCTTTACCACACAGCCAGCACAGTCACCTGAATACCGAGGTCGAGGTATTGGCTCACATCCGGTCCAACGAATGCCAGGTCATCGAGGAACTAATGTAAGTTTTTTTTTTGTGGTTAAGAACAAAACATTACATTTTCATTCAATTTTTTAAATGGTACAGGATATCTGCTTTGTGATTATAATTTGCCAGGCACCCTAATAGGCGTTTATATATATATATATGGATGTATGTGTTAACAACCGGACTCGTTACCCGGTTCCGGCAGATGATGCGTAGCACATCCAGCTAATCTTACTTTTGAGCTATAAATTAATGTACTTGTAGCGCCTTGCAGCTCTCTCTCTCTTTTCATATATATATGTATATATATATATAATTTAGGGTGATTAAAAAATATCGATTGTTAGATTTTTTCCGGCCCACCCTCTAATTATGTTTAATTTGGTAAAAACGTAATATATACAAAATTTCAGGTGATTCTAATGTATTTTAGGGGTCGCTACCGTAATCTAAACTATTACTTTTCTGTTTACTTTCAGGAAATTGAGTTTTGAACTGTGACGTTTTTCTTATAATATCTGTTCCGTGTGATAAGTGCGTTAATGCACATAGAGCTAACAGTGCTGAGTAAACACAACACTCTTGTAACCATTTACACTCTGTTGTGACCGAATATTGAGGGCAAACGGCACTTGTACACTGTACTGTCTGCACAGCTATAATTCAGTAGTCGTCTGACTGTCGTGAGTGTATGAGGTTCTGCTGTCGACTCTCATCATGGAACCCACGCCATCTTCTAACAGTGGTACTGCTATGCACACAAAAAAAGATACTAATGTTTGGCTTATTGGACAACCATCAGATACACTTAAAACAACAGTTCTTCCATCAAAGCGAGAAACTATGGCTTTGTTTATGGATTACAGAAACAAAAAACAAACAATTCGAGAAGCCTGCTTGTCTACTGAAAATGATGTGTTGGCAGTATGGGGAGGAGCACGAATTCCAACCACAAAGAAGTCGCACGTTGTTGACAAAATTGAGAAACTGTTCAAAGAATGGCAAGGATTAAAGAAAAATAAAGAGAATAAGGTGAAACAATCAAAAAATCTATTAGATAAGCAAACCAAATGGAACCAAGAATTAGATAGCCTGTTTGATATAGCACATGCAGATGCTATGAAGCTCATTGATATTGAAGAAAATAAGCTATTTCTAAAACTCCAGCGAGAAGAGGGGCGAAAAAAAAAATGGATGGGATTGATAATGAGTTTGCAAAGAAAGAAAAGTATGCTAAGAAAAAGGAAGAACAATTAAACATAAGAAAAGCAAGAGAAATGTCGAGATTTGAAGAAACTGTAGTTCTCAGTGACTCAACTAGCAGTTCTGGTGCTGAAAGACAACATACAACATCTGATGAAGAGTTTACGGTTGATCCTAGTGAACCATCCACCTCAAAACAGACTGTACGAAAGAAACAAAAACTGCTTGATGATCTACAGAAGATCTACAGAAGCTAAGGCTAACAAAGACCCTAAGATCCACTCTAAGGTTAGCCCGAGAGAAAGAAAAGAGTAGGGGGTTAAGAAAAGAGAAGAGAATAAGGGGTTAAGTAAGGAGCAACACCTATCATTCGTGGGTTAACTTTCATTCAGAAAAAGATAAAAAAGACTCACCATCATCATCCGCCGGCCACTGCCGACAAGTCAGAAAAATAGTCGGAGAGAATAGGAGAGGGGTGAAAGATGAAAAGAAGTATAATAAGAACGCTTACAAACCATGCAAACACAGTCTTAACTCACTGTCATACCATGCAAACTACAAACATGCAAGAAAAGAGTTACAGGCATGCAAAGTAAAAAGGTAGGTAAAGTTAAACAAAAAGTGGGTTAGTTTACGCTGTGAGCTACATCTACGTTCGTGTTAGTCTAATTTTTTTTTTTTTTTTAAATTTTATTGCTGGCATCACACGCTGGCATGTCACAAGCTGGCATTCATCGTCAACAGACTCATCCTCGAGCACCACCACCAGAGCTCCTGTTGCTAACTTTTTTTTTTTAAATTAAACAACGTTAATACTTTTAAAATGTCTGTCAAGACGGTTCTTAAACACATTAACGTTGGTAGAATGAACGACTGACGCGGGAAGACTATTCCATTTATCAATTACTTTAAACGTAAAGAAGTTTTTAGCGATATTAGTAATGAAACGTCTGCCACGCAACTTAAATCCGTTATTGCGAGTATTACTATTATCGAAAGCGAACAATTTGTCAAAATTTACGTTATCGATGTTATTAACGATTTTGAAAACTTCAATAAGTTCCCCCTTAATCTTCTAGTTTCGAGTGAATACAGGTCTAACTCTTTAATCCTATCTCCGTGAGGCTTATTGCGCAATGACGGAATAAGTTTCGTGGCACGACGCTGAACCCTTTCTAACCTATCAATATCCTCACGCAACTACGGGCACCAAAACTGAACGGCATATTCTAAATGAGGCCTGACTAGGGATTTGTAAAGGGGCAATATAATATCCTTCGATTTAAATTCTAAATTACGCGCTATGAAGCCTAACATCCTATTAGCTTTTGCTTGCAGCCCTTGATGTAACAAAAATGAGCAATAGAAGTGCATCATTAGTGATGATACTAACGATTGAAGGTCTTGGAGAAAATGCAGAAGAATTCAATGTCAGTTATTCATCTATAAGAAGATCAGAAGAAAAATTTCGGAAAAAATTTGGAGAAAATTTAAAGAAAGAGTTTAAAGCTGATGTTCCTTTAACCATTCAATGGGACGGAAAACTAATAGAAGACATAACAGGACGAGAAGTTGTTGAACGACTTCCTATACTGATTTCAGGAGATGGCATTGATCAAATTCTTGGTGTTCCAAAAATCACTGCAAGCACAAGAGAATTAACTGCAAATGCCGTCCACCAAGCTTGTTTGGATTGGAATATCTCAGACAAAATAAAATGCATGTGTTTTGACACCACAGCATTGAATACAGGTCGTAGAAATGGTGCCTGTGTTCTTCTAGAACAGAAAATGAACAAACGTTTGCTGTGGCTGGCATGCAGGCATCACATATTAGAAATAGTGTTAGAAGCTGTTGTTTCGCAATCATTGCCTGCATCATCAGGACCTGATATTGCAATTTTCAAACGATTTAGAATGAAATGGTCAAAATTAGACAAAAAACTACAGAACAGCATTAGATAATCCAAATACCATACCCATTATTACTGATATAAAAGCAGAAGTGATTGAGTTTGCTACCACTCAACTTGAAGAACATCAACCTCGTGACGATTAAAGAATTGCCTGAACTGACAATCATTTTCCTTGGTGGAGTACCAAAGAGAGGAGTTTCATTCAGAAGACCAGCTGGCGTTCACCGAGCAAGATGGATGGCAAAAGTCATTTATGCCATGAAAATTTGGTTGTTTAAAACACAATTTAAATTAACACCCAGAGAAGAAAAAGGCCTTAGAGATATCTGCCTCTTTGCTGTACACATATATGTTAATTCCTGGTTTACAGCGTCAGTTTCAGTTCTCGCTCCTCGTCTCGATTTAGAGATGTTGAAGAAACTGCAACTATACAAACTAAAAGATGAACGCATTGCAACTGTTGCCCTGAAGAAAATGATGAATCATTTATGGTATCTTTCAGAGGAGTTAATAGCATTTGCTTTATTTGATGATGGCGTGCTACACCAAACTAAAAACCGAATAAAGCAAGCATTGCAAAACGGCGCCGAACCAAATCCAGAGAAAAAAGCGGTTATTGATCCTGAAGTTATTGAAAACAGAGAACTGGAAGACTTTGTTAGTGCAAATACAAAAGAATTTTTTAATAGACGTGGTTTACCATCAACGTTTCTTAATAAGAACTCTGAAGAGTGGAATGAAGATGACTGCTACAACAACGTAAAACAAGTCATAAGAAAAATTCAAGTTGTTAATGACAATGCAGAAAGAGGAGTTAGATTAGTCGATGAATACAACAAACTAATCACAAATGATGAAGAACAGAAACAGTATCTCCTCCAAGTGGTAAAGAAATATAGAGCTGCTCTTCCAAATAAAAGCAAGAAGACAATATCATCATTAAGAAATTAACAGTAAAATATCATGAACAAAAGGTTATTATTATTATTATTACGGAAGTCTTATTATTATTACAGAAGAACTGTCAATTTGAAAATGTAGTGGTTATGATAGGCCTACCGGGGAACTTCCACTTAAAAAAAAAAAAGGTAACGCGCCGTTTGCTTTACCTCAAGGGTGCTGTGGAAACAGCATATATTTCTTATTTGTGTGATTTTCAACTTATGGTAGTGACCCCTACAAATAAATTTTTTTAATTCCAAATTTGCATGCATTACTTTTTTACCAAATTAAACATAATCAGAGGGTGGCCCGAAAAAAAATTACAAAAAAAATTTTTCGGTCAATTTTTGAATCACCCTAATATATATATTGGGTTTTTAATTAGGGTCCATTCTGTATTTCCTTCGTGGATATTTCAATATATATATATATGTGTATAATATATATATATATATGTGTGTATATATATATATATATATATATGTGTATATATATATATATGTTGTGGTTGGTGAGGTAGGATTTCTGAATACAAATCGAATTATGAAAAAAATGAATTTAATTAAAAAAGATTCAGTATGGACTAATCATGTTAATTTCTCCTTAAAGGACAGATGCGGAACTTGATCGTGTTCTGGCTACTTTTCGCGACAGCCTTGGTAAAAGACAAATCATTGACGACGATTTGGATGCTTTACCACGCAGCCAGCCCAGTCTTCTGAATACCGAGGTCGAGGTATGGGCTCACATCCGGTACAACGAATGCCAGGTCATCGAGGAAGTAATGTAAGTTTTTTTTGTGGTTAAGAACAAAACACATTGTATTTTCAATCAATTTATTAAATCGTAGAAAGCATGTTTTAATACAATACGGCTTACAGAACTAGCGTCCATTAAATAAGACTAACATTAAAGGAGACATTTTACACAATATAGCTACAATTATATATACACACGTAAAACTTTACACAATATAGTTACAATTATATATATATATACACGTAAAACTTTACACAATACAGCGAGTGCGTACAAATGGGAACCTCTTTTTATCTGTCTGCATAACAATTCATCATTCATCTCAGTGTCGCACAAATCGAATAATTTTAAAGAAATTATAAATCAATTCCTTCCCACTTGATATGTGCAGGAGAAATGAAAGACAGTACATGCCACAAGTATTACTAAAATATCCTTGGAAACGGTAAGGATTCCAGACAATTTCAGGGACATGTCGCTGTTCGATAAATTTTACAACAACAGGGTCACTCCAGGGCTGAGTATAGAATGAATCAAAATAGTACATTCTTTCCCTTCTTTTTAAAATACACTGCAAACCAGTGAATCCCTTCACTACCAACAACGTCGGTATTCACGATAAGACTATACCAATCTCTCGTAGTTTGGCAATTTCAATGTTTCATTCTTCGCAAACACACCGATAAATTTGGAGCGTGTGACTCGGTCACTCTTCATTACTCTCTGGAGTGTATTCGCGTCCATTTTAAAAGTCTATGACAATGTTCCCGAAACGATCGAGCTCTATTAGAGCTTGTGATTCGAGGTACACGATTACACTAATAGGCGCTTCTATAGGGTTGGCAAATTCCAACCTGACTGAGATGTTCCCACTTTGTTGTGGACTTAAGTGTGTATTTACACTAGCAGATAGGTCAGGGGTAATAACAAATGGGTGAAGATTAAATTGATTGACAAATTCTCTCTGCGTTACGCCAATCCTAAGCTCGTCACAGGCACTGGCAATATAGGCCAGATTTCTATAAGCTCTCGTGCAGAGCGGGAACACAGCATCTGATGAGTAGTCCGTAACCATGGTCCAGCCCAGTGCAACGCAATTTACGAATAGAGTTATATTTTTAAGGCCGAAATTCTCGAAATTAAAGGCGCTCTTTTTAAATTTTCCATTCGTCGAAACGTGATCCTGCATTCCAGATAATATCCTTTTAGGTAGAACTCCCAGGGCCACGTTTTGTAGCTGCTTCGAGGCCAACCCGGCGGGCACCGTGTATAGTTTGATCTGTACTCTGTTAATTGGGTATTGCACTGTTGCGTGTATTAAATTTTTTTCACTTTCTACATATATCGGGGAATTAAATTTCACTCGCCGTACGCGCAGATATGTTTCCATGATGTGAATCATAACGACCTTTGCGCTCTCTTCTTGATCAGGTCCCAAATTTATGCAGATCTCAGCCTGAGCTGGCTATCGCGAATTCTATAGGGGTACTCGATGAACTAATTGTGTTTAATGGATTAATTGTAATAAAGTCGCTATGCTCAATAGAAACTTGTGTAGGGGCCATATCAAAGAGGGACAGTTCCGATTTACAACATTGTGAGCTACATGAATGGATGGAACGCGCCATGACGAGTCTGAAATAGTGCCACCTCTCTTGACAAGTAGCAATCAGCCTATGATTCGTGAGAGCAGTGTCCTCAGCTTATATAAGTTAAAAAAATGATCAGTCATAGCTTTCATACGCTTAGAACACTTCTTTTTTGATGTCCTTTTACGTTCAGCGCCACGTGTTGGTAACCCCTTCTTCCTGACAACCATCTTCTTCCCGCTACCACGCATTTTTTTCTTTACATCTTTGATGAGTTCGTCCCGTGTACGTTTTAAATGTTTTTAAGAGCTTCTTTATGTTTAATTCCATCCATTATGTCTTATATCGCGTTAAAACCTGATTGTAACGCCTTCCTCCCGAGATATCTATCACCCCTCTTCAACACTGGGACAGCCGTGCCTAGTATGGTTGAAAAAATGGAGCCAAGCCCACTCTCACGTTGATATCTCACCCCTCGATACACTGTGAAAGGCCTTCGGGTCATTATAATTGAATGCGACGAAAGTGTAGTTTCACTGTTAAGCTCCCATCACCGAATGGGAAACTTTTTCCCTCAATCGTTCTTATATATATTGAGATATTGGTTAATAGATTAGTCGCAACATTCACATAATGGGGCTTGTCCTATGTAATGCCCAAACTTTTCCCTCTATGGTTGAGCATGTGTACAATGCGCAGCAGGCGCGCCTGGGTGTCCCCAACAAATTGATGCTCACGATATTGCTGTAAATATAGTACAAGTCTCGGGATGGGTAGCTTTCACCCAATTTCTCCAATTTCAACTGATACATTAAGCTGGACAAGTCATGTTATGCCTCGTGAAAGGTATTTCTTTTGAGAAGTGCACCATATCGACCCTCGGCAAAAATTGTGAGCAGCTCTTTGTCTTTAATATTTCTACTAAGCGTTGATTTTAACTTCAACCTGCGTGCAAGCGTGTCTATGTTTACGACTTCAAAAGTAAATCGTTAGTCAGGTACCACTTTTCAAGACTCTTGTTTAAACCCGTCACACTGTCCGTGCCTGTGTCATTATGACCGATTCCTCGTGTTACATTTGTACTATAGTACTGTACCTCACCGAACAGGACTGATCGCATAGTATTGTCTAAGGTTATGCCTAATTTTTCACCCTCATCGACTCTTCTAAGCATCAGAAATATGATCAGCTCATTTTCAAGAGTTAAAAATTTGTTGGCTAGCTGGAATTCACAAAACCAACTTCGTATGAATCACGTTCCATCTCAATCGGCCCATGGACTTCTGTTACGTTGGTCAGGGTGTTGTTAGGATGTACAGAGAGAGAAGAAGACGACGGGAGTGTGACATAGAATTGGTAAGGCGCCATGTTGCATACTATTTAAGTGTCATTATTGCAGCAGCTTTTATATAGGTGTTGAAGCTTTCTGGGTACCCTAGCCATTTCACCAGGTACATTTTTCTCTTTCCTGAACCTTTACTGCCTAAATTTTTTTTCAATTTTAAACACATTTTTTCCTCAATTAAATGTCACTTTCTGCAACTCCTCGCGGTAAAAGCCTCCTGCGATTTCTTCCTAATTCAAATCTTCAACGTAATACACCATTATTTCGTCTTTAGGTCTCATAGCACTAACTTTAAAAATCTCACATGTCCATCGTTGCTCAAATCCCTTCGCGAATTTATTTTCCGAACATGATAGCCTTACATAATCGTTGATTATGAAACGCGTAGAGTGTGGTGGCGGTGCTCCATCTCTTCTCACATCTGTACCCGTACCTCTTTCTAAAACTTCGTTAGGTGTTGTACCAATCGTACGGCGGTGTGAACGGTTGTATGACGATGTCAATGACCCCAGAACATTTATATATCTTTATATGTTTTATGTGTAAAATAGAGATGCATGCGTTCCTTTACGGTACGTTGAACTCTTTCAGCTAAAGAGGCCTTATGTATAGAACTCAGTGGCGGCTCGTGACTTTCAGTTATGGGGGTGCTGCCTCAGAAATTGCGAACAATTGTGTCGATTATATATATATATGAGAGAGAGAGAAAGTCGAATAGATAAATAGATAACTACTCACTACTCAGTCATAAAAATTAAAATAGTATAAAATCAATTATAGGGTACTTACGCTTAACGGGTAATTTCGAATTTGCCAAAAATTTTATTTATAAACAAATTCCATTCTTCTGTTTTTATTCTGAGCGAAAAAATATTCTAAGAAATGAAAGCTATATATTGTAAATAATCCAATTATTATATAATTAACTTCAATCTCACGACAAAAAATAAATGATAACGAATCATTGATAAATGCAATTCGGAAATTAAATTTCGAATTAGCAAACGATACAGCAACACAACTACCACGTCAAACAAACAAATCGGAACTGCTCTGTCCACAGTGCTTTGGATCCTCTTAAACCCGAGATTCTGACTCGCTCTTCGTACGTCCGCCACCGAGGTTTCAAGCGCTTCGAACAAAATCTGGAACTGTTAAGTACGCAGTTCCACGGGAAGGCTGAAGCTACTTTCGTGATTCATTCGTTCGGCATTGAAATAGTTTAAGGAAAAAAGGATATAATCTGATTTAAAAACTCAAAGTTCATTGAAAAAAAACAATCAGAGAGGCTATTTTAAATATTTAAATATAAAGATCATAAGATCATGGGGGTGCTGCAGTTCCACAGTGCCTACCTGCGAGCCCCTCCTGATAGAACTGCTAGTGTAGTAACTGATATTAAACTCTGTCAGCATGTTCTGAAAAGCGCGGCCTATAAATTCTTTCCCCATATCCGTAAAAAAAATAGCCAGGAACCCTATCTTCTTTCAACATCAACGTTTTGATAGCTTTAGCAACTGTTTCAGGCGATTTATTTTTCAGAGGAATTAGCCACAGATATCTAGAGAATACATCTATTATGAATAGGACGTGGCGGTGGCCGTCATTAGACACTGAATATCTTTGCATGTCTGTTAAATCCGCTTGCCAAATAGAGACAAACGAAGCCGCTGTTGTCTTGGCCGTTTTAAACCTTTTTCTCACCGATTTATGAAGTGTACTGTATAAGCATCCTGCTCCAGCAAAAACCACTCAACATCTTTTTTCCCTACTCCATCATTGTAAGCACCTCGGCACAGTCTATTAACGCCGCCATAGGAGGCGGGGTTAGAAATGTCATAATACTGTTTTCTTAATATGTTAGCCATTTCCGTATTTCAGAGACACGTGGATAAGGTTGGCCGTTTTTTCTCTTCTTTCTCCACTTCAGAGATGCTAAAGTTGAGGGTGATGACGTACTCAGTTGTGACACATGCGAGACTTGATCCAAGTCGTTTAGCCTATTCAGATTTCCTATCAATGTTTTGGGGACATTTATTTGTTGTAGTCTTACTTTAATATGCTTCCAACCTGTTGGTGAGGGCTTGTCCCACTTTCTCACCAGATCATGGACAATTTCGACGATATTGGATCCCTGTACCCTTGTTCCTTGAACAGTGAACTCGCCTGTATCGGTCCACTGTATGATGGGATCCTCACTCAATAGATTATAAAGACTTAAGCCTTTATTCCTCGATGTATGTGGGAGACTGCTTTTTAATACATGCTCGATGTGTTGCGTTTCGTTTATTCTTTGGTTGGTTATTTCTAACGTCGGGCCCAGGTCCTGTGTCGCCATACTCATCGTTGCTCGCACTGTGCCTAATAACCACAGGGAGATCTGTCGGATACTTATAATCTTCGTACTCATGAAGAAATTTCCGCAGAGCCTCTTGGTACAAGATCCTTTTCTCATCAGGTGACTTTTCACTGTTTAATAGGGCTAACAACACGCTTTCCTTTCTTTTAAGCCTACTCTTACGGGGTTCTAGAACCGTGTCTGGAATCTTTTAACTTTGCAATGAAGCATACACCTCGTGCGGAATCACCACCACTTTCTTCATTAACGGCGGAAATATAGTCGATAGTTTAGAAGTAGGCGAGAGTTTAGGATGTAGTGATCATGAAATTCTTAGGTTTAAGTTATTGATAGAAAACACTAAGGATAGTAACGTAATAGAAGTCCCTGACTTTCGTAGGGCTAATTTTGATAGTTTTGAGGATAGGATGAGAGTAGTGGACTGGGATAACATATTTATGGGTAATGACAAAAATTTGCATTGGGAGGCGTTTAAAGAAAGTTTTATGAATATTGAAAGGGAGTTTATTCATCGTAGGTCCAAGCGCGCTAGAAATGACGGTAGGCCTAAGTGGTGGACTAGGGAAATAGGCGAGTTCATAAACGAGCGTAACAGAACGTATATACTTAATAAGCGCAATGGCACCGCAGCTAAATTTAATAGATATATCGAGCTTAGACGTCAGGTCCAAAGATCAGTTAGGAATGATAAGCGTAATTTAGAGATACTTATAGCTGCGGATAGTAAACATGTTCCAGAAAAGTTTTTTGAATACGTCAATAATCGTAAGCCGATAAAAGATAACATAGGCCCTCTAGTGGATGTTAACGGCGCATTGGCTTTGACGCTCAGGCGATGGCGGGTATTTTCAATAACTTTTTTGCAACAGTTTTTACCGTACAAGACGTAAATAATGTCCCTGACGTGGACGATATCGTTCCATTTAGTAGCGAGACTATTTTGGATGAAATAACTGTTTACGAGGGTGAGATTGCGCATTATATCGATAGGCTAAAAGTTAGCAAGGCTCCAGGCCCTGATGCTTTTTATCCCAGACATTTGAAAGGTTTGAAAGACGTTATCGTAGGCCCTTTAACGAAGATTTTTAATCAGTCACTCGAAACGGGGATTATTCCTGAAGACTTTAAATTAGCTAATGTCAAGCCCATTTTTTAAAAAAGGCAACCGCACGGTAGCTAGCAATTATAGGCCCATTAGCTTAACGTCAATTGTAGGTAAACTTTTGGAATCCGTAGTTAGGGATCGTATCATCGTTAACTTAGAAAGTAGAGATTTGATTAATGCGAGTCAGCATGGGTTTCGACGCCATACATCTTGTTTAACTAATTTGTTAGAATTTTATAACAAAATTGTGCGCGAATACGATAGGCATAGAGCGACTGACGTTATTTATTTAGATTTTAAAAAGGCGTTCGATACAGTTCCGCATAGAAGATTAATTGCGAAGGTTAAAACGCACGGTATACGCGGTCAGGTAGCTAACTGGTTAGAGGAATGGCTTCGTGCCAGGAGACAGAGGGTCGTTGTTAATGGTAGCGAGTCGGGGTGGTTGGATGTAGGTAGCGGTGTCCCACAGGGTTCAGTGTTAGGCCCATTGCTCTTCGTAATTTACGTTAACGACATAGATGTAGGATTGATTAGCAACGTGTCAAAATTCGCGGACGATACTAAAATAGGCGGTAAGGTTGTTAACGAGGACGATAGAAATAGGCTCCAAGACGATGTAAATAGGATTATGGAGTGGACGGATAAGTGGCAGATGCAATTTAATGTAGACAAATGTAAAGTTTTGCATATAGGGTCTCGTAACAATAATTACACGTACACGATGGATGATAGAGAGTTAGCGAGCGTTGGCGAGGAAGTAGATTTAGGCGTACGTGTATCTAAGGATTTAAAAGTTAGGAACCAGTGCCTGGAGTCTTGCGCAAAAGTTAATAGGATGTTAGGCTTCATAGCGCGCAATTTCGAATTCAAATCGAAGGATATTATATTGCCCCTTTACAAGTCCCTAGTCAGGCCTCATTTAGAATATGCCGTTCAGTTTTGGTGCCCGTATTTGCGCGAGGATATTGATAGGTTAGAAAGGGTTCAGCGCCTTGCCACGAAATTAATTCCGTCATTGCGCAACAAGCCTTATGAAGATAGGATAAAAGAGTTAGACTTGCATTCACTCGAAACTAGGATATTAAGGGGGGAGCTTATTGAAGTTTTCAAAATCGTTCATAAAATCGATAACGTAAATTTTGACAAATTGTTTACTTTCGATAATAGCAATACTCGTAATAACGGATTTAATTTGCGTGGCAGACGTTTCATTACTAATATCGCTAAAAACTTCTTTACGTTTAAAGTAATTGATAAGTGGAATAATCTTCCCGCGCCCGTCGTAAACTCTACCAGCGTTAATGTGTTTAAGAACCGTTTAGATAGGTATTTTAAAAATATTAATGTTGTTTAAAATAAAAACAATTAGCAAGAGAAGCTCTGGGAGTCGTAATCGGGGATGAGTCTGTTGACGTCTAATGCCAGCTTGTGACATGCCAGCGTGTGATATGCCAGCAAAAAAATTTATAAAAAAAAAAAATAGACTGACACGAACGTAGATGTAGCTCGTAGCGTAAACTAACCCACTTTTTGTTTAACTTTACCTACCTTTTTATTTCTTTTTCTTATCCTCTCCTGACTTGCATGTCTGTAACTCTCTTTACTTGCATGTCTGTAGTTTGCATGGTATGACGGTGAGTTAAGGCTATGTTTGCATGGTTTGTAAGTGTTCTTATTTTACTTCTTTTCATCTTTCACCCCTCTCCTATTTTCTCCGACTATTTTTCCGACTTTTCGGCAGTGGCCGGCGGATGATGATGGTGAGTCTTCTTTCTCTTTTTCTGAGTGAATGTTAACCCACGAGTGATTGGTGTTGCTACTTACTTAACCCCTTATTCTCTTCTCTTAACCCCCTACTCTTTCCTTTCTCTCGGGCTAACCGTAGAGTGGATCTTAGGGTCTTTGTTAGCCTTAGCTTCTGTAGAGCTGTAGACATCAATCTAGTCAATAAAGGTCCCAAAACCGAAAATAAGATGGGGAAGTATGATCCCCCTCTTTGTAAAATAATTCGCTTTTTCTTCCCAACAGTTTGGCTTTTACGAGCGAGCGCACGTATTATGTTCTTGTAACGACGTAAGCGAGCCTTCTGAGGGGGTTTCATTGGCACATTACATTTTATAACATTAAGACAGATTTCACAGATGCATTTTAAAAAGTCGGGAGTCGATATTTTTAACAAACATCTGTTGCAGTGCCCGGGGCAATCTTTGATAGATTTTATTAACTCACGATATTTCTTCAACCTATTTGTCATTCTGGATTATATACCGTTTCAGGCTCATTTGGGAATATATTCTTTCTTAGAAGCACCCTAAATGTGTTTCGACGGTGAAGGTCACAAAGTAAATGACCGTAACGCTGACTTGTGGCTTCTTTATAAACCTCCAAAAACTCCTGACGCTGATTCGGGAACATTTGATTGGCTAATACCCCAATTTGTGACACATCTCTACTTTGCGCGAATAAGACTAGATATTGTGTATTTAACGACACATCGCGCGTGTATCTAATTTTGAAAAATAGATTCTGATTGATGAAGAATACGCTCATGTTAAGATGGTGGGAGAACACTGTAAATGTCTCGGAAAACGTTTTATCCATTTCCAACATGAGATCGCCACTTACAATGACTGTATGCTCATTTCCTCTAATGAATTAACGTCAAATAGCACCATATTGCTTTATGCACAAATTTTCAGACATCTCCCCCCTTATCTTTAATGGTTTTAAGCATAAAAACAATTTTACCACATCCTGTCGGGCCAGGTATAATACATGTGGAGGGGCTTTTGAACAAGAATTTTTCTCCAGATTCCATCTCCAACACGTCACACCCCTAAGTGGGTCATTTACAAAATATAACAAAATTTCAGTGCTGCTCCTTCTATTTTTGTTTATCTTTTTCCACAGAACCGTGAATGACAGCGATGTACAACCCTCCATCATCGATATTACAGATGGCCCCGATGACCGTGTAGCTACAGACTCCATCCCCGCTGACGAACTCTCACCAGCGACATCTGTAGCACGCGGCAATTCAAAGCGACAGCATTATGAAGACCCCTCACGTCAGGTATAAAGCGCGCCAGGTTTGCGCCGGCTGTTAGATCTCCAGTACTAGAGCTCCAACCCTCTACGTCTACGACACAGCCCCCACAATAGTGCCTTCCTCAAATATACCCCATTATTCCTGTTCAACCCCGGGTACTTCCTCCACACCAGCCACAGCAAATTCTGTGGAAGAAAGTATAAAATTCGAGTTGGTGCGCACCGCTACCCCCATCCCTGCCTTGACTAGAAATCAGTACGTGTCAGGGTTGACCCTGGATCCATGTATAGCAACGGTGTTGGACTGCGACGCGTAGTTGCGTATTGTGGAGTTCGCCATTCAGAACCGTGACGAACGTGAAGTCCGGACGAGGTTGTCCTTCAGGTTCGGTTCAGATGACGATGATGTAGACGATTTTTGGGTAGTAATACCATTCGGAAGCTTGGCAACTGTAGACATAGAATATATCTTGGGTCGTAAAATGAGGGTCTCTCAAAGTAGTACAGACTTCAACATGGGCAACTTCACGATAGATATTGACAGAGTATTCCGGGTTGCTGGTCATAGTGCACACCTTATACTCTTAATTTCAATTCTCCGGTTATTTACAGAAAGTATTTAAACTTCGATCGTGGCTGCGAGGATTTATAGCAATAGTCTTAGCTCATATGTTCACTGTGCTAAATATATGGGCGCAAAAAATTTGGTTGCCGAAGGTTGTGCAGCATGCTCGTAAACTGGCTTCAGATTGCAAACTTCAGTTTGAGTGAATATGGGTCCTGAAGAGCTGAGAAGGGTAGAGCAGGAAATGAATGTTTGTATAGTTGTATTTGGAATGGATGATCATCGTAGGACTGTGTATTAGGGTGTGTCAATGTTGTCAACTTTTTTAAAATCAATTTTGGTAGTGAAAATATAGTCTTTTCATGTCAAAACTTGAAATTGGCCAACCAAAATGAAATAAAATAACCCTTACCTACATCAATTTTACCTTAAAGTTTCAGAAATTGACTCTTTTACTAAATAATAGGACATAAATTGATTAAGTATTCATCTGTCACAGAATTATCCCACTGATCGCATATGGAGTGTTTTCAAAGACATATAGTTGTACAATGTACAAGTCACAACATGAATAGAACTGTCCCTCACTCTCAGTCCTCAGTTGCCTCTTAGATGTCATAGACGGTGGTTTGCTGTTATTGCTCTTGTACCTACTTTATAATTATTCTACTAGACGAATACTACAGTTTAACTGTAAGTATGGATTATTGATTATTATAATTATTTATTATTATCATATTCTTCTGTCTAATTACGTTGTAATCCCATGAAATATTTTTTTATTGAATTTTAGAACATCGAATGACTAAACTTTGAAACATCGTAATTGATATAAAATACTTAAATGCTTTTCTTTCATTTCAGATATTCCTAAGATGCCAAAATTGAAGACAAGAGGTCAGTCGTCATGCCACTTGAGCCTGTTAGTCGGTACAGGCAAGGAGCTTCCCGTATCAGAACTATCAAAAGTGCGAGACATGCTGAGACTAGGGTTACTCGTTCGTGAACAAAATACAAAGGATAGAAGGAACAACACAGAGAAAGAACTCATAAGGGACATGATTCCCCCTCTTCTGCATCAGTGGAAAAAAGCTAATGTGTTATTCAAACCACCTGTACTCAATCAGTATAGAACTACTGAGCTAAAATTAACAAAGCTGTGGCACAAAGCAGTTGAGACATCACTTGGTAAAGGAAAACTAGGAAAGAAAAATAAATTTCTGCACACACTTGATACTCTTCTTGACATTTTTAACAGCCAGTGTCCCATAGAGTTGTGTTCTGAAGTCAATTGTTCTCCCTCATGCAGAAGAGAACCTCACCCTCACATTGATTGTCGCTGTCCTCGTGAGAAGAAAATCCGTTTTGGAGCTGGCTTTCATAAAGGCGCAGAGAACAAAGGCAGGAGGCCAAGGAAGTATGCAGATTGGTTCGGCAGATTATTCAGAAACCAAAAAACAGATTGTTATTGCTAAGAAAAAAGAGAAAATTCGAGAGAGGGAATAAAAGGAGAAAAAGAAGAGTGAAGAAGCCACCCAAAGAGATGAAGAGCTCTATCAAGAGGTTTCTCATTTAAAAGCTCTTCAGATGAACAGAAAGAAGCAACATCAGATGATAGCTCCAAAATGCCATCTGAACCTTCGCCGAAGAGAATGAAATACAACACTAAAGACATCTCAAACATTGCCCTTGCCAGTATTCGCCACCATACGGGGCTACGAGAGACTGCAGAGATTGCCACTGCCGCTTGGATAGATGCAGGCCTCATCAGCCGAGAGGATACATCCTTAGTGATAGATCATAATAAGATAAGAAGAGCACAAGAAAAAATAATGAAGGAAATATCTGATCAGCATGAAAAAGATTTGAAGGAGGAAGGTCTCTCTTGCCTTTTTTTGATGGAAGAAGAGATGACACAAAAGTTCTAGAGGTAGAGGGAATGGACAGAAAGTTCCCCGGTCTCAACAAAGAAGAACACTACTCTGTGTGTTCCGAACCTGGTGGCCGTTATTTGTTTCACTTTGTTCCTGAAGCAGAAGTAGAAGGCAAGAAACATGCAGAGGCAATTGCTGATCAAATAATATGTTGGCTTCAAGAAAGAAGACTTGACAGTTCACTGCAGGCCGTTAGTGGAGACTCAACTGCGGTGAACACTGGATGGCAGGGCAGTGTTATGATGCATTTAGAGAAAAAACTTGGAAGAAGGCTTGTTTGGATTGTATGTGATTTGCACACAGGGGAACTACCTCTTCGTCGTCTCATCCAGGAACTTGATGGTCCTACATAGAGCAACAACAAGTGGTCAGGCCCCCTTGGCAACATGCTAGATGAAGCAACGGAATTAGAAATAAATACAAAATTTCCAAAGGTCGAAGTAGGCCCTCCCCTTCCAGTGTTGTCTGAAGAAGTTATCAAAGACCTCAGCACGGATCAATCTTACGCTTATCGTATTGTTCAAGCAATCAGATCAGGAGAGTTGCCTCAAAATCTGGCTCTCTGGAGATTGGACCCGTAAGTCACAGTCGTTGGTTAACTACAGCGATTCGTTTCTGCAGGATTTGGGTTTCCAAACATGTACTGAAGGGCAAAATGCTACAGATTTTGATGTTGATTGTTGAATTTATTATTGGGTTTTATCTTCCTCACTGGTTCAATGTAAAACTTAATCCAATGTGGGTGGAGGGGCCCAACCACATCTTATTTTAATTACAGCTACTGAGAACCCAAAGGAAAGTAGTGGTGGACATCTTGTTACCTGTGGTGAGAAGGTCCGCTTGGTATGCTAGGCCAGAGGCAGTTTTGCAAGCAATACTCTGCAGCCAATGTACCAAAGAGCGAACTGAGGCTGTGGAAATCATTCTAAAGCTTAGAGGAACATCACTAGATGATGACCAGCTGGTAGACTGGTCTGTTCAGACAAGGAAGGTACCTCCGATAAACGTCAATGCCACGAAATTGTCAGAATTAGTTAACTTGAGTTCGGAAGTTTTGGAGCCACCACTGACAACATGTATAACAAACAAAGATTTAACACAACTTAAAGAGGCCCCAATGCAAGTGCCAAAGTGGCCTTCTCACACTCAGAGTGTGGAGAGATGTGTGAAAATGGTCACAGAAGCAGCTAGTCAAGTTTACAGTCACGAGAGGCGAGAAGGCTACATCAAAGCGCAAGTAGCAAGCCGAATGCTGATGTCAAGGAACCGCGGCAAAAAGGACATGACTGCATTGGTTACCTTCAAATAAATGTTGATAGGAGGTTTGCGCATATTTGTTATTTTGTTACGAATTTATGGAAAAATGGAATTTTTTAATTACAATTGATGTAGGTAGGAGTTATTTTTTATTGTTTTTGAAGCAAGGATATTATTTTGTATGCTAAATGATTACATTAAATTGCTACCAAATCACATGATTTCCAATTTAGTCATTTCACCCCCAAAATTGACACCCAACAGTGTATGCTTTTAAAAGCTGTGTGAGAGATCGTACAAGACCTCTACTTATTTTAGGATTGTCCGGAACATCGTATCTCCCCATCCGAAATATAAGGACTCGCTACACTAGTTATGATAAAAATAAAAAATACAGAATGCATCATGATTTGTGTAAGGGATGTCTCGAATTTTCAAATGATATAGTGAAACATTGTAAGGAGTGCTACATGGTATGTGAGCAGTGTAAAAGCTCCAAATGTGAAAGTCGTGTAGTTGAAACCGAGAATAGGGAATGTAATGTGTGTAGACATACATTTTTCAATAGTAAATGCTTTGAGTTCCATAAATCAGTTGGCACTTGCAGGAAAATGAGAATCTGTGAATGCGGTGTTTCATGTGATGGATAACTGGGGTAAGTTTGTACATAAATGCAATGAAATTCACTGTTCTACATGTCATGAAAAATATAAGGCGGATGGAGTGAAGCATGTATGTTATATGAGAGATGCCAAGCCTGAAAATAGGCCTTGTATAACCGTGTACTACGATATAGAAACATACACGAACGCTGAAATCAAAGAAGTTATTCCACATTTACTTTACATTTATAATTTATACATTTACAATTTGACACAGAGTTCCTTTATAAGGAGTTGCTTGAACACGATTCATCTGAGATATTTACAGGTGATCCCTTGAAAAGAGGCGACAAACTAATACAGATGCAGATAATAGGTAATGTACAGTCTAAAGACACCCTGCTGTTCACACCTTGTAAATTAGCAAAGCTACCCAAGGTCATGGGCGTAGCCGCTGAAGTTTCAAAAGGGTTTTTCCCTTAAACATTCCTCACTAGCGAAACTTTAAATTACGTAGGACTACCTCCACCCAAACATTACTTTAACTACAGAAACATGAATGATAGTGAGCTTGAAGATTTTGACCGCTACTACAACAGTTTTAATGAAGCTAGTCCATACAATATAGCTGACGAATGTGAACGTTATAACGTGAATGATGTGCGCGTGCTTAGGGTATGTTTCCAGGCCTTTAGAAGGATGTACATAGCCCGTTTCAAATACGATTCGCTGCAAGTCGCAACCACGATCGCTTCATTATGTTTTACGGTGTTCAAGAATAACTTCATGCCTAAAGACACCTTAGCCGTCATTCATAGAAACAATCCCCGCAGTTATGGGTACAAGGCTATTTACTGGCTCATACACCTACAGCAACAGACTGGGGTATATATAAAACACGCCCGCAACACGGGGGAAGTACCCATTAAGGTCGTGTTTTTTGGATTGATGATTTAAGTGAGGATCTAACCACTGGTGAGAAGACTGTGTACTCCTTTAAAGGCTGCTGGTTACATGGATGCCCACGCCCTGAGTGTGCCGTCACAGAGAACCTCCATAGAAGATCCCCCGCCGACAGCCTCGCATGAATCCATAACCGCAATCAACTTATAGGCTCCCACTTCACTCAGAAGATCGTGTGGGAGCATGAGTATGATGCACAGTTGGAAACAGATGACCAGTACCGTGAAGAAATAAGGGCCGTCAAGCGTTCAATGGTGTTGGATCCTCTCAAATGTGGCGATAGCTTGTTCGGCGGGCGAACAAATCCATTCAAGCTATACTTTCCACCTACGGAGGGCGTGAAATTCCACTACTACGACTTCTGTTCTTTATATCCCTACGTGATGAAGAACAATCCGTACCCCGTAGGTACCCCTGAAAAACTGGTGCGTCCCACCATGCCAACCATCGAGGAGTTCTCAGCTAACTTGAGTGAACGCTACTTTGGACTCTCTTTCGTAGACGTGCTCCCCCCTCGCGATTTATGGATGCCGACCTTACCCGTCGTTATAGATCACAAGCTCATGTTTCCCCTGTGGTTGTAATCATACAACCTACCAGCTTAAGATCAGAGGTGTATATACAAGCCCTGAGCTGGACCTAGCCGTTCGCCATGGATACAGAATATTGAAGATACGTGAGGTGTGGAGGTTTCAGAAGCTACCCAACCTTTTCACGCCATATATAAACGCTTTTTTGAAGGATAAGGTAGAAGCATCGGGGTATCCGCGAGGAGTTGACACCGAAGATGAAAAAACGGCTCATATTCAGCACTACCGTGCCCATGAAGGTATACAGCTTGACCGTTCCCAAATTGTTTAGAATCCTAGCAAGCCCTTTAGTGCAAAGTTGTGTCTAAACAGTCTTTGGGAAAAATTTGCACAGAATACTGGCAAACGGGACGTTCATTTGGCACAATGTTATAGTGAAGTCTGGGATTATGCCAACGCTCCCGATAAAGAGGTTATAGAGATCGTGAATGTAAGTAATACTTACATAATAAAGTACAACATCACCGAACTGGCCACAGATACCTCACGGGTTACAAACATACCTGTAGCCAGCTTCACAACGGCCTACGCCCGCATCAAGCTTTGGGGACTACTGCACTCTCTTGGGCGGAGGGTGCTGTACGCTGACACAGATAGCGTGATATTCACAGCGAGGGAGGGTGAATACATGCCAGCTATTGGGGAATTCCTCTGAGAGTTAACTGACGAGATCAAGGATGAGTATGGTGATGGTGCATACGCTGATTCATTTGTATCATCAGGGCCAAAAACTTATGGGGTACGGGTGAGGGTGGGGGAAGATATGAAATATATCGTGAAGGATAAGGGTATCACGCTTAACCATGCGAACCGACGAGTAGTTAACTTTGACCCGTTGAAGTATCAAGTGTGCTTGGAAGATGAGGGCAGCCATCCACCCACAATTTTCGGGCACAAAAACTGGGGGTGTAAAGGAACTTAGGGGCACGAAGGTATGATATATATATGTATTGTTGACGATATGTTTATTTATTAAGTATACTTGTTTCAATTAGGGTTTCATTTTCTCCTTTGCATGCGTGCGTGTGTAGAATCCTAAGCTTCGCCCACTGTAAGATCGGTCACGTGACTCCTGCCACTACCTGAGCATATCTCTATCCCTGCGTGCTCATTGACCGCTGCATGACCAGGTGCTCAGACGCGTATTTTCTCACGTACACGAAAAATAGTGATGGCTACTTTTGATATTGCATGTTCGACGTTTATGAAGTGGTATTTGGTAAAGTCGGAAGATGTAGTGGATACTGAAAGACTGCCTACCCCCCCCCCTTCCTTTGAGACTTTTAAGGATACATTGAATCGCATGAAGGAACAAGATGTTCAAATACTCTATGGATATTCTGGCGAAATTATCCGGATTTTGTGGCACAAACGATGTAATGGACTACGTTGTAGGGATAAACTGCATAAAGGCGTACATATACCGTGAAGTGAAAGAAACAACGCGTGCAGAAGAGAAGCAATGGATATGGATAATGAGTCTTGTTGATGAGTGGTGTGACAGGCTGTATTGTGTCATGCTGCATCATACTGATTACGCGTACCCTGCGGCTGAGAATGTAAACCTTGTCATCATGGACAATCTAAAGTACTTTTACCACTACATTCATATATATAATGACGAGGTTCGCAGTGAGGTTGTGGCTAAAGGGGCCTGTGTGAGTTTTTGATAAAATTTAGAGACGAGTATCGATTCTTAAACAAGGATAAATACGGTCACATGTTTCTCTTAAATATTGCACCGGATTGTGATAAAACATTAAACCCGGTATTGCTTCATGCACCGGAAAATTTCTCAAAACACTCACACAGTATAATGGGATACAAGTATTCACGTTGGCACAACGCTGTACACGTTTCAACAGCTTATGGTGTGACTCGCTCCCCCGTCGAGCCGTTCCCCCACCCGTGGCTCATACTCATCTCAGAGTTTGAACCGACTGGACGTGCACTCCTCGAATACGATGGAACTTCCTTTGAGAAGCATTCTCAATGCCGCGTACGACGTGTCCGTGACAAAGACATTGCGCGTGTTCAGGCGTGAAACCGGAGCCATTAACTATGTACTTGAAACGACTTGCAGGCAAGCAAACTCTCGTAAACGTAATGTTTTTTATTTAAGTGTTGAGATGAATAGAGTCTTCATGACAGTTCAGAAGTGGGGTGAGGACCGTTATGAAATACCTGCAGGTGTAGGTACAAGAAGAGAACAGATTAGTGATGCCCCCTCATATGCCGTTGTTTGTACGTTGTGTATAAATAACGATCAGCCATGAATTGATATACGACTGATCTTATTTAATATAACTACACTATATTATATATATATATATATTTCTCCTGTACTGATATACTGATGGTTATACTCCATCGTTTTGTATATTATTTTTTATTTTTTCATTTTATATATATATATATATATATATATATATATATATATATATATATATTATATATGTTAACCCCTCCGTCTATGGCCCGGGTTGGTTCGAAGTGACGGGGGTTCTAGTTAGGTGGCAGCAACGGATGTGTGACTTGCAGTAGTTTTCTTCTATATTACTCTCCGAGTTCTTCTATAGTGGCTCGGAGGACTCTGATAGACTTACTAAAAATGCTGAAGGTTCCGGACTCTTCTTATAGCGTATCCGGAAAGTTTAATGACTAAGTTCTTCTGAAGAGAGCAAGGCTCGAAGGATAAGATAAAAACTATCTTTTACTGTAATTTACTGCTAAAATGTACAGGTAGTGCTCAGCCTCTGAATTAGCTTCTGAATGACAATGGAAGATTTTTACTGGGTTTATATACCCAAAAACTGCTAACATCATTATTATTAAATGCTAAAAGGCTGTATTATTTTTGTACAATATTCGAAAATAAAGTAAATTTTCAGCTGTGGTAAGGCTTGAACGAGTAAACAAAATATTTGAAGACGAAACCATATTTTTATCTTAAACCGCGACTTTTCAGATCTGATGTTATCATGATCTGCCAAGTTAACTAAAAGTGGAAATCGGACTATGCATCTTTACACTAAAATATGCATATGAGTAAAATTTTAAGGTTTAAGATGTACAATTTTAATGCTTAGGCAAGACATGATCTCATCTTTTATAACGAAAGAGAATGTATACAAAATATGAACATTGCAAAGCTTAAGCAGGATTCCTTATTAAGCGAAATCTAAAAAAATGATTATGAGATTTTAAAAAAACAACAGGTCACCAATTATTTAGCAAAGTAGAAAGCAAATCAAAATTTTATCCAAACTCGCGTTGGGCGATTTTGGTCCTTATGTAAAAATGAATACACACACGTACATACATATGAGTATAGGCATTATATAAAGTTAAATATATAAGAATATACAGGATTATATAAATACATGAACCATATAACACATGAATTTTTAAAATGGATACTTTCTTAAAATGGATACTTTTTCTTAAAATGGATACAAGAACTATATAAATGAATACAAGAATTACATGAAGAATAAGATAATATAGGAATATGGGAATTATTTATGGTTCATTTTTACAGGGCTCTCCCTCTAGAATGATATTAATATAATAATGTAACATCCTAACTAATGCTAACTAGATGATAACTATGGGTTTTATAATACAGATTTATATATACAACATAAGTCGGGTGGTTAAGTCTAGTTCACGTGGTCTGGGTACGCACTCTTGGTCGTGCATAAATAGTTTCATGTTCCGTGTCACTTGGTTTTCTTTGTTCCCAGAATGATCTTTTCACCACAAATATACCGAGGATAATAGCACATACAATAATGATACTAACGGCAGATGTTGAGAAAATGGTTACCGGTTGTAGTATTTGTAAGAGGTTATTTTGGTTATCATCCGAAATTTTAAACCGGCTCAATTGATCATTCCATTCAGGGGCATGTAGTTCGGGTAGGATGGTTACAGGTTTTATGGAGAGATTTAAGATCTCTATGACGGGTTTAAATTTAATTTGCGACGGGAATGGGTATGAGTTATTAAGGGTAACCTTGTACGGGTTGTATATTTGGAGGGCTTTTGAACGCAAGGAGCAACCAATTGGTAGCCGAATAACCATAGGGATTGTGATGAGGGAATAATTCGATGGACACTCGAGAGTAGCGGCAGTCCTGTTCGCGAAGAAACCCAGATGTCTGGTCCAATTCGTAGTTGGATGGTTTTAGGGGAATGAAATTTTTTAAATGAACATACGGGGCATGCCGGTCACGAATTAAGTCGATAAAGCAAGACCTAGTAGTTGGAAGAATAACTGGTTTGAGTGGAGGGCAGACGAGTTGTTTATTTGGTTGCGGGAATCGGCAATGCCGGACGTCGCTATCTGACATCATAGAATAAGCTGACAGATCTTTGGTGAGGAAAAGGTAAGGTGGTACGGTGGGTAAATACAATCGATAGACATTAGAGTTGTTTTGGTAGGGTGTTGGGAAAGGGTGAAATTTATATACGTCATAAGTGAGGACATCGAAAAATGGTATAATTATGAGGTATGTGTAGGGGCGTGGTCCATGTACAGTCCAGGTGTATTCTAGAAATTGAGGGTAATTAGTGTGGTTGAGTGGGAATATGGGTGATAATTTTAATTGTGACTGGGCGGTGTGAATCAAGGACTGAAGTATTTCCCATGGTATTAGGGTGGAAAGAGTGATTTTTCCATGGGCTAGCTGGGTTGCACGCAAAACCTTGGAATGAATCGTAGTTATTCGTTGTAAGTATTTATCGATTAGGGTTACTTGTAGGTTCATTATCTCTATTAATTCTAGATATCTTTTGTGTTCTTTGTATTGAGCTAACATGGATTCAAGGTATGTGAATCTGTCCGAAAGGGAGTGGAGGAAGCGATTGTTTTCGTGTAATGACCTAATAGTTTGTTCTAACATGTGTCCATTATATTGTCGATTTCGCGCGAAGAGATTCAATTTAAGTTCAATTCTTTTAATATCTTCTTCGGTTGCTAATCCGAATAAACCTTTGAACAGTTTCCCTCCTATATCTATCAGTCCCCTTTTACTTCTTTGGTTAAAGTTTTCTGAATTTTTAGTTTCAGTTTGTATCCATGGTAAGGCTAATATTTCTGATAGGGCGCGTGCTGTAGTTTGAATATTTTCGAGGGTATTTTCTAACAGAACGCGACTAATCTGATCTTTTCCTTGGAAAGAATTCTGGACTTTACTTTCAAACGTTTTTAATTGGGTTTGTATCTGAAGGAGATTGATTTTAATTCTAGCAGGGGGTTGCAAATTTATATAAAGGTCTGCGTGCCCTTTCAAAAATTTACCTTCTGCAAGTTTTTCTATAACAACTCCGGTAGAAATTTTAATGCTGGGCTACAAGAGTAAATAATTTGGAAAATTATAAGGGGGACAATTTTATTCATTTCTACGCCTTAGGTTATACGGAGCTGGGGTGGTTGTGTGGATACTTGTGTTTGTGGGCGAAGGGGTCGGCCTCGTTTTGGTGGCAATGGGGGTCGACCGTTGAGCTCGGATTCTGAGCGGGTTCGTTTCTTATGTGAAGGTTCTAGTTCACGTGGGTGATGCATTTGCGGGCGGTATGTAGGGTCCGTGCGTCGATCATCAATCGGTGAGGGTGGTGACAGAGGAGATGGTGGAGTTGGAGGAGATGGTGGAGTTCCACTGAGTGATCCTCTCGAAGGGGTTTCTCCAGGGTCTGGGTCCGATGGGACGCTTGGCTCTGGGGCCTCCTCTTGTTCAGAGATTGCCTCGAGTACTGGTGGTATTACGAGGTACCAATCTTCGTCATGGGTAGCGGTTCCCGCGGTGACCACTTCAGTTTTTTATCCCTGCCCGATTTGTTAATATCTTGACCTTTTGAAGGATAGGCGGCTCGAACGCCTGGCAGCTGTTTTTTGGGAAGGTGTTGTTCGGAAGCTATCTTCAAATTGTCAGCGTGAATGATCTTTAGTTTGGAATGATCCCGGAGGTCGAGGATTTCATAACGATTTTTTCCGAGGTTTTTCATAATCCTATATGGGCCATCCCATTTTGGGTATAATTTGCGATGAGCACCTGGCGGTTTCACGCTCTTCAGATAACATCGCATACCGACGATTATAGTCCGTTGACGGGGATGACGCCTATGTTGCTCTTGCTCCATCTGTTGGTTTCGTTGGTCGAGGGCATAGCGGATTATGTCAAAAATCTTGAAAGATCGTTCAGCTAGTTGCTGATTTGCTTCTGCCATTTCGGAAGATGTTAGAACTGCCGGGTCGGTTTGGTCGGGCAAATCAAAAGGTAGACGCTTGTCGTAGTGATAGAGGACGAAATGAGGGGTGTCCCCGATGGACACATTATAGCCATTGTTGATGGCTGTTTGTACCATGGGAAGGGAATCATCCCATGTACGGGAGGATGCATCGACAACGTGGCGCAGGGCTTCCAAGATCTTTCGATTGTGCCTTTCCACTAAGCCGTTTGCCTGCGGATGGTATGCCACAATGTGTGTATTTTTAATTTTACACATGTTACAGAGTGACTCGAACAGTTTGGAAGTGAAACTAAGGGCGTTATCCGAGATTAGGATGGAAGGAGTGGTATGATTTTGGATGACGCGTTCCACTAGGGCTCTTGCCACAGTTTCCGAGGTCTGGTCTGGAATGGCGGCTACTTCGCTGTAACGCGAGAAGTGGTCCGTAAACACAATGATGTACTGATTTCCCTTTGACGTTTTGGGAAATGGTCCCAGTATATCCATTCCAGTTCTTTGCCAGGGCCTTTGGCATACTGGATATTTATGCATCGGAGCTGTGGATGGTACGTTGCCCTTATGCTTTAAACACGACGGACATTCGGCGATGTATTCTTGTACCTTTCTGTTCATCTCGGGAAAGTGGTATCGCTCCAAAAGACTCTTGATGGTGCGATCCGGCCCCATGTGTCCATACAAAGGTGAGTCGTGACAAAGTCCAATGGCTATATCGACGAGATCCTTTGGTATCTCCACGAGGTCATTTCCATCTTCGTTCCTGAAATGTACGAGCCCATCTTTGAGGTTGTACTGTTCTTTTACCTTCGATGGTTCCTTTTGTTCCAGGCGCGCCCGAAGGTTTTGGGTGTGTTGGTCCTGTTGTTGGGAGTATTGCAGACACTCGTAGTCGAACACAGGAAGAATTCCTATTTTATTCACTTGGGCGTCGGGCTTGAGTCTCGACAATCCGTCTGGAATAACTTGCAGTTTTCCCGGTTTGTATACGATTTTTGCTGCAAAGTCCTGAATCAACAGAGCCCATCTACTCAATCGTCCTTCAAGTAGCTTGTCCTTGAAGAGGTACGTGAGTGGCTTATGATCAGTCTTGATGGTTACATCGTAGCCATAGACGATATTTCGGAATTTTTTCAAAGCCCAATATACCGCTAGGGCCTCTCGGTCCGTAGTGGAATAATTCCGTTGAGGTGCAGAGAGAAGTTGACTGGCATAAGCAATGGGTAATTCCACACCGTCTACGTCCTGTAACAGGACGGCTCCTAGTCCATAGGAGGAAGCATCTGTGGCTATGATGAAGGGTCTTGTGTAATCAGGATATTGTAAAATGGGATGACAGGTTAGTTTATTAATTAAAGTTTCAAAGGCATGTTGGTGATCGGATTCCCAGTTAAATTTCGAATTTTTCTGGAACAAATTAGTAATGGGTTTAGCAATATTTGAAAATTGGGGGATAAAGTTCCGATAGAATCCGACAAAACCAATAAATGCACGGGCGTCGTCGATGGTTTTGGGTACAGGGTACCTTTCCAGGGCTTCGAGTTTGGCTGGATCAGGTTTAATTCCTGTGGACGAGAGTAGGAATCCTAGGTATACCAGGGATTCTTGTAAAAAATTGCACTTTGCAAGCTTCAGTTTAAGGTGTGCTTTTCTCAAGTGTGATAGCACATTCTGAAGGCGTTGAAAGTGTGTTTTTATGTCCGAACTGTAGACGATAATATCGTCAAGATAAACGAGAGCTTCGACACCTAATAGGTCGGAAAGGACTATATTCATCAACCTAGAGAAATTAGCAGGCCCATTTCGGACTCCGAAAGGTAAAACCTGGAATTCGTAATGGCCTCGGTTAGTGGAGAAAGCAGTCAATGCCCGAGATTCGGGACTGACCTCCATTTGCCAATAACCCGATGCTAAATCGAGGGATGAAAAAAAGTTCGCTTTCCCTACGTTCAGAATTGTTTCCTGCATGTTTGGAATCGGGAAACGGTCTGGGATGGTAATGTTGTTCAGGCGTCTAAAATCTATACAAGGGCGAGATGTTCCGTCCTTTTTGGAGACGAGAATCATAGGAGCGGACCAGGGACTAGCTGAAGGCTGAATGACATCCTGCTCCAACATGTCCTTGATGTGTTCCTCAATAGTGACTAATTGGGAATGTGGAACCCGATAGGGAGGAATGAAAATGGGTTTGGAATTGGGTTCCAACTTGATTTCAAAAGGGACCAAATTAGTTCGGCCCAGAGGATCTCCTTTTAGGGCAATCACATCTCTATTTCTTATCAGGAAATCGAGAAGTGATTCCATTAGTTTGGGATCCTGTAAAGCTGGTGACTCCTGAAGGGAGTGCTCCAGACATTTCTTATATTCTTCTTTTAATACTGAAGGATTTAACTCTAAGGAACTGGAAACACGATTTATCATACTGATGGGGAAATCTGAATCTACTTCTACTGTGGAAACAGTTCCTATTTTCTGATTTGAAGTTAATTCTATAGGACTTTTTCCTTTGTTTAAACAAACAACAGGGATAGCTGAATTCTGACTCTGACTAAGGACTTGGGCAATAAGAACATCTCTTTTGAAATTACTTTTCTCTGTAATCAGAGTACGCTCTGACTCTAATAATTTTCCTTGACTGTAACTACTTTTGCTAGGAAACAAATCTTCTCATAAGGTGCTACTGTTATATGCTCGGTAGGGCATATGAAAAATTGTGAATCTGATTCTGGTTCGGCGACTAAAATTTGCCTTATTGGCTGAACTGAAGCTGGCTGACTGGAAACTGGCTGACTGGAAACTGGCTGACTGGAAACTGACTGACTGGAAACTGACTGTGTTGATCCAACTGGATTCAACAACTGGAACTGATTACCCTGGGGTCTGATTTCTGGAGCGGTTGTCCCTCTGGATGCAACCGGCTGACTTGAACTGCTATCAAGTGGAGGGGGTTTCCTATTTCTTTCGGAAATCTGAACTGAACTAATTCTATTAGCATTAAGCTGTCTGTCATTCTCACGGAGATGGTGTGTCCTATTTCGACACTTTACTAACTTTCCGGCTGGGTAAATCTCCCATTGATTCCGGTTAAAAAAATCCATACCTAGTAGGATGTCTGTCTGAAAGGTGGCGACTGTGTCCACTATACAACATTTCGCGGGTATACCGCGTTTCCAACTTCTAAATATAACTCAATTTCTCCGTATGTAGGTATGGGTGTGCCCGTAACTCCTCTGAGTTGGCAGGATGGTGCCTTAAGTTCATATTTGTAATTTGTATTCTCTAATAATTCATCTACACATTGTTTCTTAATTAACGTCGCGTGTGCTCCTGTATCTAGGAGAGCAGTTAAATCTTGGTTATCGGTGCTACAATTTATTATTAAATCTAGGAGGTCCGCACCTATTATCCTGATGGGGAGTTTGTGTGCGTATCTGGGTTCATTACTGTAATTTAGGAGGGCGGAGGTTGAACTGCTGCCTCCAATGTAGGGTCTAAAAAAGGGCTCGAATGGTCTTCTATGGGAGGACCTGGGTCATATTCTACGGGATTACCATACGCTGGAGGGTGTTCTTCAAAACTGTACTCTGGGGAAAATGATTCCTCCACGGGTACTTCTACGTACCGAACTAGCTGACCTTGCTGGTTGTACTGAGGTTTGTACATGGGGTAAGAGTGTGGTTGACCCTGTGGTCGTAATCTATTGGGTTGGTAGTTCGACTGAGGCTGGGAATGGACTGGTTTCTGGGGATTGGATGACTTTTGGGATACGTTTTGGGAACGTGGGTGGTTTGGTTTCTGAAAGTGGGGTCTATACCCTGCAGGGGCTTTATCAGCACACTTTTGGCGATCGCCACGGCGATGACCATGTTCGTGACAGTGGGAGCAATAAGAGGGATAATTACACTGACTTATCATGTGCCCAAAGCTATCGCAGTTAAAACACTGTGGAGGAGGGCGTGTATTCTGGGTTTGGGGGGCTTGTTTCTGGGGTGGTGGTCCCTGCATTGGCCTCGATTTATAGGGTTGTTGTTGTTGTTGCTGTTGGTGTTGTGGCTGCTGCTTGAATGTAATGTACGGGGGTTTCTCTACTCTTCGGTAGTTTTGGTTTGCTAAATCGGGGTAATGTTCCCGTGTTTTGTTTATGGCTACACTTACAGGTTTGTCAACATTTAAAAACTCCTGAAACTTTTTTTTAGGTGCTCCGGGTAGGTTTTGGTAAATAGTTGTTGCTACTATTAGATTTCTTTGTTTCGAAGTGAAAGTTATGCCACATGCATTTTCTGCGGCACGGAGGGCTTCTCCTACAAGTTTATGTTCGTGTAATAAAATTGTTTAAATCTTCGTGTTCCTCTTTCTTCCATTTAGCTTGGAAGACTGCTTCTAACGTGGCTAAGGGTTGTGCAAGTGTTATTTCTTTAAAAAATTCTAATAAGTTTTGTTTAAAATCGTCCCATGTTGTAGCTTCGCTAATTGATGGGACGTAGGTGACTGTGTCATGAGCATTCCCTCTTTAGGGTCGATAAATCTTTTTGCTTCTAATTTTTATATCATCATCGGTGATTTTCGCGTAAGAAATGTTGCTCTAAAGATTCAATCCAAGGTCTTACGCGTGGTTCAACAAAGCGATTATCTATGGTCCCCTTAAAAATTAAAACAGTATGAGGAAGGTTTACTAGTCTGCCTAAGTTAATGTATGCTGGGGAGGGGGTTTGAGACTGAGACATATTGGCTTGTTCTGGATCTGAAGTTTGTGTGTTTGGGAGTATGTTTGAAGGGCGCGGGGTAGGTGGAAAAATGGGTGTAGGTAAATTTTCGATGTCAGAAAGCGCACCGTCTGAATCGCTCATATGTGAAGGTACTTATTAATGTGTTCTAATTAGGTCTGCTTGACCGATCTTAATTTATGGAATGATCACTTAAGGGGTTTTCCTAACTACACTATCTAAAAAAATAAATGCACAACAATTTGCCTACTAGGGGAAAATTTGAAAAGATTGCAAACAAAAATAAAAAATGTAAACAAGATTTCACTCAAATGTACGTGAAGGTATGGTAATACTATGTTTGGTACATTAAATAAAATTATACTATACTAACTACTAGAATAAAAAATGAAAATAACTGAAAATAACTGTGAAATAACTGTGACAATAATTCTGTGAAAATACTGTTTTCAATAAAAAAAATGTATCACTGGTGTCTGAAGTGTTCACTGTGTTTTGTGTTAATTCTGGCTCAATACTAAATATTAACTGTTAATAATACTGACTTTTCAAATGTTTAGAATTATTTAAAAAGAGTTTTGTACTTAACAAGATTCCTACGGCGAAATCCTTAGAGACGTGTCCTGAAGACGTGTCTTGCTGGCCACTTGTTCTTGGATGAAAACTAGGCGTGGAGAACTTGGAGTCGTGACGCACCGGTTCAAGGGTGGATGTGACGAACTAGAAGTCGTGACACGCCGGTCAACTGGGTGTTGGTTCTGGTTCCAGGGTCTGGAAGACTGGAAGAATCCTGGATGGAAGTTGTCAGGTGAAGATCCTGGTTAAAGGGTCGCCAGTTGTTAACCCCTCCGTCTATGGCCCGGGTTGGTTCGAAGTCGACGGGGGTTCTAGTTAGGTGGCAGCAACGGATGTGTGACTTGCAGTAGTTTTCTTCTATATTACTCTCCGAGTTCTTCTATAGTGGCTCGGAGGACTCTGATAGACTTACTAAAAATGCTGAAGGTTCCGGACTTCTTATAGCGTATCCGGAAAGTTTAATGACTAAGTTCTTCTGAAGAGAGCAAGGCTCGAAGGATAAGATAAAAACTATCTTTTACTGTAATTTACTGCTAAAATGTACAGGTAGTGCTCAGCCTCTGAATTAGCTTCTGAATGACAATGGAAGATTTTTACTGGGGTTTATATACCCAAAAACTGCTAACATCATTATTATTAAATGCTAAAAAGGCTGTATTATTTTTGCAATATTCGAAAATAAAGTAAATTTTCAGCTGTGGTAAGGCTTGAACGAGTAAACAAAATATTTGAAGACGAAACCATATTTTTATCTTAAACCGCGACTTTTCAGATCTGATGTTATCATGATCTGCCAAGTTAACTAAAAGTGGAAATCGGACTATGCATCTTTACACTAAAATATGCATATGAGTAAAATTTTAAGGTTTAAGATGTACAATTTTAATGCTTAGGCAAGACATGATCTCATCTTTTATAACGAAAGAGAATGTATACAAAATATGAACATTGCAAAGCTTAAGCAGGATTCCTTATTAAGCGAAATCTAAAAAAATGATTATGAGATTTTAAAAAAAAAACAGGTCACCAATTATTTAGCAAAGAAGAAAGCAAATCAAAATTTTTATCCAAACTCGCGTTGGGCGATTTTGGTCCTTATGTAAAAATGAATACACACACGTACATACATATGAGTATAGGCATTATATAAAGTTAAATATATAAGAATATACAGGATTATATAAATACATGAACCATATAACACGAATTTTTTAAATGGACACTTTTCTTAAAATGGATACTTTTCTTAAAATGGATACAAGAACTATATAAATGAATACAAGAATTACATGAAGAATAAGATAATATAGGAATATGGGAATTATTTATGGTTCATTTTTACACACATATATATATATATATATATATATATATATATATATATATATATATATATATATATATATGCCTCGTTCGTATTTCTTATATGATTAATTTTTATTGCAAATATTTCTCGTTTGTATAGGATTGTATATTTATTTTCTATATATTTCGTGAAATTGATTCCAATAATTCGTCTAAATAAACAGAATGATGTAATGGTATTTTATTTCATTCTTTTGGTTGTATATATAAATAATATTATTATTTATTTATATATATACCAAATGGCTGGTTAGGCCTTTTAAACCGACTGACGGATTTCTAAGCCAACTGTCAAAAATATCTGAATAGCGCAATCTGGCAGGTGAAAAGTTAATTAATATATACACCTCCCTTCTAAGTCTTCTACGTCAACTGGTGGGTTAAGCCAACTGGCGGATTAAGCCAACTGGCGGAAAGCCAACTGTCAAGAATATATGCTTTAATTAAATAAATAGCGCAATCTGGCAACTCAACCCTAATAATGTACACCTGAACAAGCCATTTACGTCTTCTAAGAAGCCTTCTAAGCCAACTGGCTGATTAGGACCTTATAAGACAGCGGGCGCTCAGACGAACTCTCAATATGCGTCTGGCAGGAGCCAGGCGAACACTCCTCTCTTCTTCTCCTTTCTCTCCCTCTCTTAGGTTAGGTATTAGGGTTTCTGTCCCGGGATCTCGGCCAAAATAATGGTGAAAATATTTCCCGGGAAAAATTCTGAATTCCTGGGATATCCAGGGATGCATAAAGCGCAAGTCTTCATGAGACTTTTGCATGTAGCATCAAATAAATGCACACTGCACTAAAATGCATACTGCACTACACACCGTTACCGACGCAATTATACACAGGGCTGCGCATGCGCAGTGCGCTATTGCCGCCTGTCTGGCAGTGACTCATTATAAATGACAGCACAACACCTCCTGACTCAGTAGGTGTTGTGCTGTTAAGGGGTGTGCATCGTTCTCTGTCGCTCGTTCTCTGCACTTGCTTGGCTTAGCGTTTGACAGACTATCGTTTGAAAGTCAAACATTCTCATCATGAGTGACCCTCCCAAAAAAGAATCGTTCGTTTGGGAACATTTTGAAAAGGTTGTTAATGATTCTGAAAAGTGCAAAAAATGCAAGACAGTTTTATTGTGTAAAGGTTTATCAACAAGCGGTCTAATTAGACATTTAAAAAGTAAACATTCAATTGAAAAGCCGGTGCCAGTAACAGCTAAGCGTGCAGCAGATGAAGATGTGCCAGCATCGAATGACGCTAAACGGAAACTTTCTCAGCAGAAGGTCACTGCTTTCATGAAGAAGGACACGAGAGGAGAAATTATAAGCAAACTAGCTGCTGTAGATGGATTTTCTATTAACGCCATCACCAAAAGTGAATTTATAAGGCAAGCAATTTCTGATAGGAGCCATTTTCTTCCAAAGTACCCGAGTGATGTCATGAAAATAGTCTATAGCCAATACGATGTGACAAAACAGTGTGTGATATCGGAAATAAGTGAGATGCTGAACGAAGGTTGTAGATTTAGTTTGCCACTCGATGAGTACACTTCGCTGAAAAATTGTCGGTATCTGAATGTAAACCTTCATGCTGGAGATGGGAAGTTTTGGAATCTAGGAATGGTCAGGATTCATGGAGCCATGCCTGCTGAAAGCGCTGTCACTGTGGTCGAGAAGTTATCTGAGTTCAACCTATCAGTGGAGAAACATGTAGTTGCATGTGTGACAGACGGAGCCAGTGTTATGGTAAAGTTCGGCAGATTAATGGGTTGCAACCATCATTTGTGTTATGCACATGGCATACATTTAGCTGTGTGTGATGTACTCTACAGAAAGACTACAGCGACTGTAGAAGTTTCTTCATCACGAACAGATCTGGATACAAATGACGGACTGGAAAATGATGGATGCGGCGAAGCCGGCGATGATGCCAGTAGGCCCAGTACGGACTCTACGGAGTCTACGGACATGGAAGACTTCAGTGCAATAATCGATATAGAGACGGATGTTTCTGAAAACAGCGTAGGTGAGCTCGTCTCTTCAATATAAATATCTGATGACGGGATCGAAGTTAACATTTCAGAATCTATCGACAAAATAAGAAAAATTGTCAGAATGTTTCGAAAATCACCATTAAAAAATGAAAACCTTCAAAAGTACGTCAAAGCAGAACATGGCAAAGAACTAATGCTCATATTAGATTAAAAAACTCGTTGGAACAGCCTGCTGTCAGTGCTAGAACGATTCCTTGAAATTAAATCATCTGTCGCCAAAGCAATGATTGACCTCAAACTTGATATGAACATCAGCGAGTTAGAATTTAAAGCAAGTCAAGATATCGTATCAACCTTGCAGCCAATTAAGGTTGGAGCTGAAAGTTTGGGCAGTAGAAATGCAACTTTGTTAACTGCCGAAGGTGTGTTTAAATTCATCCTTGATGAGCTTAGTGAACAGAGTTTAGCATTTTCCAGAAAAATGAAACGCTCTTTAATCGTGAGGATCAAACAAAGAAGAGACAAAGTATTGGTGGGCCTTCTTCAATAAACAAATAGTGGGAAGCAGTCTGACAACAAAGAAGGTGGCCAAGGTCTACCTGCCCTTGAGTTGAAATCGTCTTTATTAAATCATGGAAATGCGGTGTTCAGGAGGATATTTGGTTACAGCGAAAGCGAGCTGGGTGATGAATCCAGTACATCAGACGAAGATGATGTGATATTGACACAAAAATTAATGACTCTTTCCGACAAGCTTGATGCAGCAATTAAAAAGGTACAGTCGAACACATGTGACACAAATGACAACTCTAACAAGAAGGGCAGGCTTCTAACAAAAGAGTTTGAAATTTTTGAGGCAACGGGGGAGCGAACAAAGAATATATCTTTACTCTTGCGCGCGCTGAACTCTGTCCCTCCAACATCTGTCGAGTCAGAGCGAGCATTTTCAGCTGCCGGTTTATTTGTGACAAAACTAAGAAGTCGACTGAACGATCACAGCATTGACCGGCTGTGCTTTTTAAAGAGCTACTACACAAATGCCAAGAAATATAATGGAGAAAATAATGTCTTTTGCTAATGGAGAATATAATTTGTTAATGGAAATATTTTTATATAATTTGAAAGGAGTTTTTGTTCAAATATTGTCACTGAAATAATATTATTTTTTGTTTTTTTTTAATATACACTTATTGAACTAAACCTCAACCTTGTCCATTATTAACCTTCCTGCAGGGGGCACTGGTACCAAACCAGTGTTAAGAGATCTGCAAAGCGCTCTCTCGGGTCCCCGAGCTCTTTAAAAAGTAAAAGTACTTGAAATAAATATCAAGAAATTTCCCGGGAAATCTCTGGATCCCGGGATTAGGCTTCATTATTTCCCGTATTCCCGGGATTGTGTGCGCTATCCCGACCCAGAAACCCTATTAGGTATACCTCTTTGGGGGGTGAGGCCGTCCCGCCTTCTCCCCCAAAGACCCTCCTCCTTTCTCTCCCTCTCTTAGGTTAGGTATATTCCTTTGTGGGGTGAGGCCGTCCCAACTTCTCCCCAAAGAGGTTAGGTGGACTCCCCAGCTTGCTGGGAGTGTTCCCCTTCATTGCAGCTTGGGGGATAACCCCCCCTTGTTGCATAACCCCTCCCCCTTTGTTGCACACCCTTTACAACATCCCCTCCCCCTTTGCAACATTGAACAGAATTTGCAATTGCATTGCACTCTCTCCTTTTGCGGTCATACTACTAAGTCAACGGGTCTCGATCCCGGGGCCGATGGATTCGTAGTCAGCGACGCTAACCACTATACCACCGATGCGCATAGGAAAAGTGTATAGGAAAAGATAATTATAATATAACAAGTGTGTTTAAAAATAAGTTTTGCATCTTTCCTTGATTCGGATATTTGGATACAAGTTCCAGAATAAATGGGAATGCCGAAAATGAAATAGTTAACGTAAAAATGTATGAGCGAAAGTATGAGAAAATAATATAATTTTAATGCAGAAACCGCAAAGAATAAAAAGGAGAACCTTATTAGTGTAATATTGGTGTTTTCTGACTGCAACACAAATAAAATTACATTTTTCAACTGCGTTTTCAAAATATGCGAAATTGTCTAAAGGAAGACTCATTGTTATTAAATTTTTTTATTATTACACATATTATACAGTATTTTATTTGTATTTATATGGTTTAAATTCACACATTCATTTAATTTTCAATTCCTGAATTATAGAAAATTACAAAATCATCCCCAAATTCATTTTTATTCATTTATATTGTATGTAACTCTTAATTGTTTGAGTAAGGCGTTTGATGTAATAGACCATAATATTCAACTTAATAAATTATATTGTTACGGATTTAGAGGAGCAATCAGTGATTGGTTTAAAAGTTATTTGTCCATTAGATATCATTTTGTATCAGTAAATAAGGTTTGCTCAACTAAAGCGCTTGTCAAATATGATGTGCCACATGGCTCAGTTCTGGGTCCACTGTTATTTTTATTATATATAAATGACCTTCCACGTTCATCTGATATATATACTGAACTTCATAATGTTTGCAGATGATACAACTGTCATTTTCTTGCAAAGATGTTAATTCAGCTAAAAATATATTTAATTCAGAATATAAACTCTTCCTAAATACCAGTAAAACAAATTTCATGATTTTTACTAATAAAAGAAATGTATATCTTGATGAACTTAATGTTAATAAAATTGCTATAAAGGAAGTACTGTAACAAAATTTCTTGATGTAATGCTAGATAAGAATTTGCAATGGAGTGATCATGTAAATTATATCGCGAAAAAGATTTCAAGGAGCGTTGCTATAATGTTAAAACTTAGAAATGTAGTCCTTAAACAGGTTTTATTGACTCTTTATCATACTCTTGTTCTTCCTTATATAACGTACTGCACCCTTGTTTGGGGAAACTCCACTAACAACGCATTAAACGGTAGCTTTGTCATCCAAAAAAGAGCAATAAGGTTATTATCTGATGCTAATTTCCTTGATCACTCTAGTGCATTATTTAAAGAGCTAAACCTACTAAATTTCAATGATGTAATTAAGCTGGCACATTTTATTTTTATTTACAAGTGTAAGAACAAAATCATTAATTTACAATGGGTAAATAGATACTCTGCAACTCATCAAGAAATCGACTTGTATCAGACCAAAAATAAATCAAAGCATGTTATACCTCAATTTAGATTGTCTTCATCTCAAAAACTACCCATTTTCATTCGATTGAAACTATGGAAGGATTTAAATGCTGATATAAAAATATTGTGAATGTAAATTCGTTTAAAACCAAGTTGAAATCCCGATTAATAATGGCATACTAACAAAACTCTAGGATTAATGTCCATTCCTATTGTTTTTTAATTTTTTGTGTGTAATCTAGTATTAAGGACACATTTCTTGTGATTGTTCAGTTCTTATCTCTCATGTATAATATTGGTTTCTTTGCATGGTATTGGTATAATACCTTCAATAATGACCTTGCATTTGTCATATCAATAATGATAATTTAAGATTAATACATACTTTAACTATTAATAA
Organism: Bathynomus jamesi; assembly: GCA_023014485.1. Classification (NCBI taxonomy): domain Eukaryota; kingdom Metazoa; phylum Arthropoda; class Malacostraca; order Isopoda; family Cirolanidae; genus Bathynomus; species Bathynomus jamesi. Next base: position 473,545 of record JAJOZX010002009.1, on the reverse strand, counting down.
TTCTTATTTACTTATATATTTAATTATTATTAACTAATAATAAGTAGCTGCTTATTTTTATTAAGAGCCCAGTAAAGCCTAAAGCTTAAGGGCCAAATTGAATAAAATAAATAGTCCAGCTTCACAATTATTTATGTCATTGTAAATTGTAAAACCAATGTATTTATTTTATTATTAATAAAGGTTATTCAATACAATTCAATTCAAATTCAATTGTATCCAAATTCATTAGAAAAGGATTTAAATGCGTTTGAAATTTTAGTAATCGTAATAAATTAATAATAATAATAATAATAATAATAATATATAATTTTATTGTTCTTTGCAACATATATAACGCATACAATAGGTATACAGAGAGTAACATGAACTTTATATATATATATATATATATATACAGTATATATATATGCTGCAAACCACAAGGAAAAAGAAAAACGATTCCAAGGCCTTTCGTGTATTCAGAGCTACACCTCGTCAGGGAATGAAGAGAAGGGGCAAGATGCCCATAAATATATACAACGGAGCGGAAACCAAAGCAATTAGCACATACTTAACAAGAGTTAATGAGAGGCAAAAGGAATTTTAACAGGATATTGTCAATTTTATACATTCCCGCACTGTTATTGAAATTGTTTTTAAAATGAATAAATGCACATTCTAGAATATTTCTTTCTATTATATCTGTTTTTAACAAGCGCTTTAGAACTATCCCACTTGATGCTATGATTGCATCTATACATATGGTTAAACAAAGCATTGGAATTATTAGCTGTTCTACACGCATATTTATGCTGTTTTACCCTAATATCTAATGTTTAACCCGTTTGGCCTGGCCTATATATACTGAGTTACATTGTGTACATCCAATCGAATACACACAACCAACAACATTTTTCTGGCTATTTTTTATTAGGCATGATTTAACAGTATTATTGTACTTAAAGACTACATTGATGCCAATTGCTTTAAATAAAGACGGGAAATATTGAAAATTAACATGGTAAGGTAGGCTAAGGATATTTTTACGCTCAAATTCCTTTCCAGTTACATTATTATAATACCTATTCTTGGCTTTCCTAAGACAGTTATCTAAAAATGAAATAGGTTAACATAATTTAGTACCAATATTCATGATATTGCATAACTCGGAATCTAAAAATTCAGGACTGACAACTCTCAATGCTCTAAGAAACAGCAGAGAAAATAGAAGATTTAATCGAGGAATGATGGTCAGAATAAAAATGCACATAAGAGTTATTGTTAGTAGGCTTGCGATAGACTTCAAATTTGAACTGATTAGAGCATCTCCAAATTTTTAGATCCAGAAAAGATAGGCTTCCATCATTTTCTTTTTCAACTGTGAACTTAATAGATGGGACTAAATTATTGAGCCTACCAAGAAATAAGTCATCATCCAAATTATTATGCCAAAGGCATAAAATATCATCTATATACCTGTACCAAACCAGGTTAAAATTAACAATCGTAGGCAAAATTCTACTTTCAAAAATTTCCATGTATAAATTAGCTAGTACAGGTGAAAGGAGATTTCCCATCGCCAATCCAAACGACAGAGCATAAAACTTATTTTCAAACTGAAATTTACAATCTTTGACGCAAAGCCTAATTAACTCAATAAGAGTGTTGTGTTGAACAGGGAAAGATGATATTTTATGCCTTTGGCCTAATAATCTGGATGTTGACTTATTTATTGGTAGACTCAACAATTTAGTCCCATCTATTAAGTTCACAGTTGAAAAAGAAAATGATGGAAGCCTATCTTTTCTGGATCTAAAAATTTGGAGATGCTCTAATCAGTTCAAATTTGAAGTCTATCGCAAGCCCACTAATAATAATTCTTATGTGCATTTTTATTCTGACCATCACCCCTCAATTAAATCCTCCATTTTCTCTGCTATGTTTCTTAGAGCATTGAGAGTTGTCAGTCCTGAATTTTTAGATTCCGAGTTATGCAATGTCATGAATATTGATACTAAATTATGTTATCCTATTTCATTTTTAGATAACTGTCTTAGGAAAGCCAAGAATAGGTATTATAATAATGTAACTGGAAAGGAATTTGAGCGTAAAAATATCCTTAGCCTACCTTACCATGTTAATTTTCAATATCTCCCGTCTTTACTTAAAGCAATTGGCATCAATGTAATCTTTAAGTATAATAATACCGTTAAATCATGCCTAATAAAGAATAGCCTGAAAAATATATATGAGATATAATGACTTACTTGACTTATGTCCCTTCTGAGGTTTCAGGTAGGGTCCCATCTGATATGTCGGTATTGCCTCCACTCGTCTCGATCCCTCGCCAGATCCACCAGCTCTCTGGTCGTTAAACCTTCATTAGCCTCGCCGAACCCCCGCAGCCATATCCGTCTCGGTCGTCCTCTCGGCCGGTTTCCGTGTACTCGTCCATGCAGCGTCAATCTTGGCCATCTCTCCGCCTCCATCCTCTCAACATGCCCGTACCATCTCCTCTGTGGATCGTGCACTCTCTGCACTATATTCCGTTCCACTCCAGCCATTTCCCTCACTCTCTGGTTTGTCACCCTATCCTCCCATCTTATATTCAATATTCTCCTCAGACAGTGCATCTCGAATGCCAATAGTTTCTTCTCTTCTCTCTTTTTCATTACCCAGCATTCTGATCCATATACGGTTGCAGGTATCACTATTGTTTTCAGCAATTGCAGTTTAAGTTTTCGCGTGATGTTTCGGTCTTTCCATACCTTTGTCAACCTTCTGAAGGTAACATACCCAAGTCCAACTCTATCACTCACCATCTTGAATGAATCTCTGTCTTCCGTGAACCGTACTCCCAAGTATTTGAACGAGTCCACTTGTTCTATCGCTCCTGATGACAACCTTACCTGAATAGCTTCTCCTCTTCTTCCTATCTTCATTGACTTTGTTTTATTTTTGTTAATAGTCATCTTATACTTTGTACACGATGTTTCCAATCTGTCCACCATTTCCTGTAGTTGCTCCACCGATTCCCCCATCAGCACGATGTCGTCTGCGTATCTCAGGTTATTGAGTCTCTGTCCTCCAATCCCCACACCGCCCTCAAATCCCTCCAAGGCTTCTCTCATTACCATCTCAAGGTACAAGTTGAATAAGTGAGGCGAGAGGGGGCACCCCTGAATCACTCCGCTTTCCGTTCTAAAGCTTTCTGTCACTAGTGTTGCCTTCCTCACCACTGCTTGTGTCGACTCATTCAATCTTCTGATCAGTTGGCTCACACCATCGTCCAGTCCATAAAACTCCAGCACTGCCGTCAATGCCTCTCTCCAAACCAAATCAAAAGCCTGTTGAAAATCCACAAACACGCAATATATATCCCTGTCCATCCCTCACATCTCCTTGATCTGCGAAAACATGAACACCTGATCAATCGTCCCTCTACCCGGTCTAAAACCTGCCTGTTCTTCTGTTAGGATTGCCTCTTCTCTGTTGCTAATTCTCTTCTGCAGTATCTTGGCTAGCACCTTGCATGAGTGAGGCAGCAGGCTGATGGGGCAGTAATTCCCACAAACTGTCACATCGCCCTTTTTATGGATCGGTAGTACCACTGCCTGTCGCCATTCTTCGGGTGTAACTCCCTCTTCCAGTGCTTTCTGGCACAGCTTCAGCAACCATCCAACAACTGCCTCCTCACCAGCCTCCAACAATTCCTGCGTCACCCTATCCGCACCCGGGGCTTTGGATCTCGCCAGCGATGCTATAGCACACATCACCTTTGATTGTAAAACTTCTGGGGTATTGTCATGGGTTAATTCCTGTCTCTGTAGCTCAGGAAAGTTTTCTAATGTGAACTGTTCTCTAGGCCTCTCGTACAGGCCTCGGAAATGATTCTTCCATGCAGCCCTCACCTCATTCTCACTTGATACCTTTTCATTCCTCTCGTTTCTTACTGCTATAGACTGGTGTCTCCATTCCTTCGTTATCTCCTTCACTGTTTTGTATAATATTGCTGAATTACTGCCTCTGTAAGCGTTTTCACATCTCTCGCATTTCTCTCTGATCCATTTTTCCTTTGCCTCTTTACATCCTCTATCCACTTCCCTGCAGATCTGCCTATATCTTCTCATATTCTCCTCTGTTGGGTCTTTATTCTTTAATTTCTTGGTCTCTCTCCTTTCATCGCACAGATTCATCACATCTTCGGTTATCCAAGCCTGTCTCATGTTCCTTCTTCTTCCCAGCAAGTTCTCTGCCTCCTGTAGTAAGCACTCTCCCCCCCCTCCTCCATAATGTCTCCACATTCTCTTCCTCTTCAGTCAGTGCTGCGAGTCTTTCCTCCGTTCTTGTCTTGAATTGATGCTTAGTCTCATGATCTTTAAGCTTTTCTAGGTTATATCGTTTTGTTCCCTTCCAATTACCGTTTCCTGCGCGAAACTTGATCTTTATGTTTGATAACACCATTTCATGGTCCGATCCAAAATATGCTCCTCTTGCTACTCTTGTATTCCTGACAGATGTTCTCCACCGGTTTCCCATCAGAATGTAATCGATACAACTCCTGTTTACACCATTTGGATGAGTCCATGTATATTTATGGTTGACCCTATGCTGAAAGTACGTATTGGTTATGCACATTTCCCCAGCCTTACAGAATTCCAGCATTCTTTCTCCTCTTTCATTCCTTTCCCCTATTCCAAATCTGCCCATGATGTCCTCGTATCCGTTGTTGTCACTACCTATTTTACTGTTAAAATCACCTATTATGAATAGTAGATCACCCCTGTTTGTTCTTTCCACTTCGCTATCCAATTGTTCATAAAAATCCTCCAATTCTTCTTCTGTATGCCTTGTGTCTGGTGCATACACCTGTATTATTTTCGTGTTTTTGTGATGACCTCGTAATGTGACCGATATTACGCGCGATGATACAGCGCGGTGTTCCAAGTATGCCCTTTGAGCTTCCTTGTTGAGGAGAATTGCCACTCCTTCTTTATGCATATTATCCTTTCTTCCTGAGTAGAGAATCTTTATACCCTCCGCAAGCAGCTCACCCTCCCCGGTCCAATGCGTCTCCGCCACGCCCAACACGTCCCATCTATAACGTTGTATCTCCCTCAGCACACATCCCAGTTTTTCAGTCGAGTTCAGCGTTCTCACATTCACCGTCGCCACCGTGGACACTCTCCCGGCAGACCACAGCGCATATTTTCCACCGCAAGCTTGTGGCCGAGGAACCTGCGGCGCGTCGGTTACCCCGTACGCGGTAGCCGTGTTCGCAATACCTTTTATTCGACTTCTCATTATGGGTTTCTTGGCTGAGTAAGGCAACCGGTAAGCCACTCCTCTGTTGCCTGTTTGGTCCACGGCTCCTTATTGGTTATCCGGAGCGGCCCTCAGAACAAAGTTCTGAGGGTCCCCTCATCCGCCACCCGAGGGACGCGCCTGGTAGGAGTTGTCTCTCCCCCAGGATATAATAGAAAGAAATATTCTAGAATGTTCATTTATTCATTTTAAAAACAATTTCAATAACAGTGCGGGAATGTATAAAATTGACAATATCCTGTTAAAATTCCTTTTGCCTCTCATTAACTCTTTTTAAGTATGTGCTAATTGCTTTGGTTTCCGCTACGTTGTATATATTTATGGGCATCTTGCCTTTTCTCTTCATTCCCTGACGAGGTGTAGCTCTGAATACACGAAAGGCCTTGGAATCGTTTTTCTTTTTCCTTGTGGGTTTGCAGCATTCATTCATTTCACGTGTTTAATTGTGAAATTCATCCCATATATATATATATATATATATATATATATATGTGTGTGTATATACGGTATGCCAGTGCGACAGTTAATGTAATCCTAAGGAAACGCAGCGTAGTAGAATAAACAACAAAAAACAATAGTAACAACAACAACAATAATAATACTAATTTTACAATTTATTATATACTCGTTGATGGTGTAGTCTAGGGCATATCATACTTTTCCGAGTCCGAATTTCACTCTGGCTAATATGTATTTTTATGTAAAATTTAATTATAAGAGGGAGGTTTCTTTTCTGCAACTTTTCCCAAAAATCGCGTTATCATGTTCAAAACTGCGGTTTTCTGTTCTACCTTGAAATACCAAATATTCAATTGAACACAACCTCATATTTTTAACACTTTGTCGTAATTTGTTGCCATTTAGACACATTAACTTTGCTTAACTCTTACACAGGTTTAATACATACATACATACATAAGAAAAAAAATCTACTCCATTTGAATCTTTGTAACCATTTGGACGCAGAAGGCGAAGTTCAACATTCTCTCAATAGATGGCTCTGAGCAATTACGCCAGTTATAATTGTGAAGTAGAAGTGAGTGGACGCCATTTTTTTCGGTAAGTGTTTTTTGTAATTTTCCTAAGTTTAATCACCATTATTATATTTGTTTTGACTATAATTTCATTCTAGAAGTATTAAGGAAGCTCCCTGTTTACTTTGTTTAAGTAATATTTTTAATAACTGTGAAGAAAAGACTTTATTCAAAGTTCGTTTCGAAATGGACACAAAGTTTTCATAGGGTAAATTTCTGTCTATGATAACACGTGTGTCCAATTGGATACATGAAATGAATTTTTCATTACGATTGTTTTATTATATATATATATATATATATATATATATATATATATATATATATATATATATATATATATATATATATATAATTATATATATATATATATATATATATATATATATATATATATATATATATAGAGAGAGAGAGAGAGAGAGAGAGAGAGAGAGAGAGAGAGTACTAACTACCACCCACTAATTACCTTATTAGACCTTTGTTGACTAATGGACACATAAATTATTTCATTTAGAAATGTTCTTACAAAAAAAGATTGCTAAAAATGCTTATATATACCTCCTATGCATATTTCAAGTAAAAAAATGAACCTACGCTAAAATTAAATGGTACTGAATGACAAAGGGTTAAGCTTATGTTACACCATTATTACGAATTTTAAATTAAATTTGCAATGCCAAATTCAGTTTTCTATTACCAAAATAAATATTCATTACCAAATTTAGGTTAATTTGGTAATTAAAAATGCCGGTTGGCAACCCTGATTATAACCAAAAATTATATTCCTTGTCTATATTTATGGCGAAAGAACACTAAACATACTGATATGAATTTGTTACAGATTGGACAAGAGCGAGAATAAGCACCGACTAGACGTGATGGCCGAATCTGCCCCCAAAACCAGGAAAATGTCAGGTTCAAAGCTCTCGGATGTTGTGGGCCCGGGGAAGGAGTTCATTCCCAGCGAGGTGCCGACTTGGAGAGCCGTTCTTCAGAGAGGGATTCGTCTGCAGGAGGAAAAGTTCCTCATTCATGACATCCAAAGGTCTAAATACCCTATCCGAGAGATGACTGACGAGCTGGCTTCACTCGTGATGACTCAGTGGAGGAAGTCGAATGTAAAGTTCTCCCCCCTGTGACAATCACGGAAAAATCGCTCTCATATAAGATCTTGTTGAAATGGAAGGAGATGACAGACGTTGTGAACGGGAGAGTTAAGTCTGCTACCCAGGAGAAGAGGATGGCTGATCTGGATAAACTCTGTGAAGTCTGCGTTTGCAAGCATCAGATCTTCTTGTGCGGCTCAGAGGGGAGTGGATGCTCAGGATGCTCCCTCAAGGCCCATGTGAACTGTAACTGTCCTTTGGAGGTGAAGATTCCTAAACTGGACCTTCAGTGGCTGTACTACCAGAGAGTGAAGACTTCCGAAGCTTCAGGAATCCAGATGTCTTCTGTAGACTTCGAAGACAGCAGGAGACAGATCAAAGCAGCGAAGAGGAAGGAGGCTGAAGAAGCTTCTGCTGTGAAGAGGAAGAAGAAAGAGGAGGCTACTAATGAGGAGCTTCTCATGAAAGACTTTGAGGAGGACGAAGAGCCAAACTTGGAAGAAGCTGCAAAAGAAGCCTCTGGCAATGCTGAGGCTACTGAAGCTCCTATGGACGTTCCCGCTGAAGTACCTGCCGAAACTCCAACTTCTGCTACACGAAACTACATGAAGATCCAAGGGACAGCTTCAGCAGCTTTGAGGTACAGGGTGGCAAATGTTCCGGCAGCTGCAGTTGCCACTGGCTTCCTGAACGACCTCATCAAGGCCGGTCATCTTTCCAAAGACAAGGCTTACTTGGCCATAGATGGCATGAAAGTCTGGAGGGCCAAGGAGGAAGTAATGGCCTCATCAGTTGAAGCTCTCACGCAGAGGTCAGAGGAGAAGATCTCTGGGATATTCTTTGATGGCAAGCAGGATAGGAACACAAAGGTGTTGAAATATGACGAAGTGACAGGGAGATTTCATCCTGGCAAAGTGATCGAGGAGCATTACACTATCACGTGGGAGCCTCAAGGAAAGTACCTCTTCCATTTCACTCCCGAGGAACCTGAGGAAGGAGAAAAGCCTGCTCATAAGATCGCTCAGGGCCTGCATGAGTGGCTTCTGGATCACGGAGCTGACGAGAGCCTTGTAATGATTGGAGGAGACTCTACCAACAAACACGGGGTGGTCTGGAGGCGCCATAGCCCTATTGGAGAAGATGCTGGGTCGCAAGTGCCACTGGATGATCTGTCAGCTCCATGTGAACGAGCTCCCCTGAGGCACTTAATCATCAAGCTGGACGGCCCTGTAACTCCCCGGTCAGGCTTCAGTGGGCCTATTGGAAAACTTCTTGAGAAAGTGAATGAACTTGAGGTCAACTTCAACTTCAAACCAGTGGAAGGAACTGAAGATATCATAGAGCTGCCAGTAGAGATAGTCAAATCTCTCTCCACAGACCAGCACAACTGCTATCTTCTGATCAAAGCCATCAAGTCTGGAAGTCTCAGTCCACAGTTGGCTGGTCTCAAGTGCGGACCTCTGAACCAATCCAGGTGGCTCACTACTGCACAGGCCATCTTGCTGTTGTGGATGAGGGAGCACGGACTGAAGGGGGAGGTGTTGAGGAGGCTCGAGGTCCTCGTGAAGTTCTGCCTTAACTTCTACTTCAAAATGTACTACGACATCAAAGTGAAGCACCACCTCAAATTTGGTCCTGCACACGTTTTTTCAAGCCTGAGGCTGCTGAGGAACCAGACTACCGAGGTCAGGAACATCATCTCTGCTGCAGTGATAAGAGGAGCTTACCACGCACATCCTGAGAACATCCTGGCTTCATTCCTGTGCAGTGAGGATGAGCATCAGAGAGCTTTTGCTGTGAGCCAGATAGAGAAGATCAGAGAAGGAAGAGACTTTGGTGATACGACAGTGAGGCCCCATAAAAATCCCAAAGTCAATCTGCAAGCCACTTCACCTGAGGATCTCATCAACTGGGAATCAGAGAATATTTACGAGCCTATTTTCACCTGCAAGATGACCTTGACTGAGCTCGAGGATCTCAGGAAAACTCCACTCAAAGTGGACGCTTTCTCTGTTCATACTCAGTCCTGCGAGAGAGCTGTACAGGAAGTCTCAACTGCTTCCCAAGCTGTGTACGGTCACGAGAGGAGAGATGGGTGGGTGAGAGCCAGGATAGACCATCGAGAAATGCTCCCAGTGTTCAGATCGAAGCAGGACATACTTAAGAGCTTTTCAGGTTCGAGTGGCTGATGAAGAGGCTGAAGCCATCGTTAATGTTCATATGAGCTGAAAGTCCTCATAAAATCATAATATAAGATCTTATGAGGCCACGCTTTTCAGGGATCCAGGAAGAACAAGTGTGTAAACCTACACGTGGAGGTGGCAAGTCTCCCGCTACTCTATCAGAGTAGAGCTGGTGAGCCGCGCCTATTCTTTGAAGAAAATCTTAAAATTCTTAAGTTTTACGTGAAATCTAAACATTTTTTCAGCACCCAGAGGTGTTGAAACACGCAAGAAAGCAAGGATGAGGTCAGAAAAGCAGCTTTTAGACTAAATCATATGCAGAACAGCTGCGCGCTTTGGTTTGGGTGCCCTGAGGCTGCGTTAGGCAGCTTTCAAATCAGGAAATCGCGATTTTGACCATGAAAATGAGATTTTTCGGAAAAGTTGCAAATAATAAACCCATCTTAGAATTCATTTTTACATAGGAATACATATTAGCCACTTTGTTTTTCCAAAATTTCAACCCTGAACCCAGAGTATGATATGCCCTAAATTGGTGCACATCACTTGCTACCAGAGTAGCAACATATATACATACAATTTAGGGTGCAGTGACTTTGCTAGTATCAGGAATTTTTTCTTGAAATTTCTTGACATTACATGAGGAAAGAATCTATAACTATTAAAAAAAAACCTTCATTTTTGGAAAAATTTCTTTCAAAAATTAAAAAAAAAATTAAAACTATTACACAAGCTTCCAAAGTACTAGTAGTATGACCGAAAAATGTTCGAGTGCATATGCAATTGTAATGTTGATCAATTGTTGCAAGGTTCCATCCCCTCCCCCTGGGGGTTGGGTGGAGTAATGGGGAGAGGGTGGGGGTAATGGGTGATGGAGTAGGAAGGTTATGCAACAACAGGGTGGGGGTTAGCCCCCCAAGTTTCATAAAGGTGGTTGAGCGTTTTTTTAGGGGAGAGGGAGAATGACTTCCCCAAAAGGGGTAACTCTAACGTGCCCTCGCCGTAGGCGAGTTTGCGAAGCACAATTCCCGCCCGTAGGGCAGGGAGCCGAAGGCTCTGCTTGCGTAAAAATAAAATATGTGTCAAAGTTAATATCTTGAGGATTCACCAAAGCTCTGAAAAATGAAAAAAAGGAATTTTTCCAAAGTAATCAAATATGATGCACCTTCACATAATTTTGCCATTTTTATGCCGATTGATAAGATAAAACACATTAACTGTTGTCTTTAGTCTTAATACCTGTGCAATATTTTGCTGATTAAATCATTACTACAATTGAAGTAATGTTTTAATCACCCAGAACTCACCACGAGGAGGTAACTACACGTCGAGTTCCACCACAGCCCTTCTCATCCACCCAACCTTCAGAGCTGTACATTGTTGAATTTAATCAGATGTCCTTAGTTTTCATTTATTTCAGTTTATAGTCTGCTTTAGTGTTAAATTTCTTCATGGTCGCTCGGAATCTAAGCCTAGAATGGATGAAACCATCTCTATTTTTTGCACCACTGAGAGCACGGGAGGCTTCATTCACCAATTTCACACTTCGTTCTACTGCCTGGGTATGACAAGGAAAATGTGGAAAAGTCACCTTAGGTACGTTCTGAGGTTGGATCCAACCTTGAAGCTCTTCAGTTTCAACTTTCTTTGTTATTGAGGGTTCGAAACACTGCTGTAAATTCCATTCAATCAAGTCACTGTAGTCTAAAGCTTCAAATTTGAGTCTAGGTACCCAAAACGTACGCACATTTTCATCTACTGGGTTGTTTCTGGCAGCTATTATGAGTCTAACTCATAGATCTCTAACAGCTGGACGATCATCAGTCAGCATTGCTACCAACAGATTTTCGCTGTGGGCAAAAAAGGCATTTCTCTGAATTATCGGATCAATAACCCTGCGAACTTCACCGTCACAGCCTCGCGAATATCTAATCAGCTACCAAATATAACGAGCTCCATCTGTGAAAGAAGATTCTACTTTAATGGCAAACTATCTAACATTAAAAGTTGTGATGAAGGTTTATCAGTGGAAATATACAATCTTAGAATTCTGCCAGCTGTTGTTAGCTATCTTGAATTCTGGTCGCGTTTTTCGCCAAACTGTTTTTATTGTACAGAAGTTAATTTTTATTATTGTTTAGTAACAATATATTGTTTCATTCAAACTATAAATGTAATTTTCATTATGGGGTCACATAGACCCGACACCAATCACTATATGTGCGATCCCACACTAGCCTTCTAGAATTAATTTCTTGTACTTCCTCTTTTGGTTTACTTCTCATTTTGAAACTAATATCGGTCGACTGATTGGGGCTTTTGAGCTGGAATTTCCCCAACTTTGGTTTATGACATTAAAAGAATATGTTGATTCTGTGCACACAATTCGCAGATTATTAGGTGAACTGTGCTAAAATGATGTTGAATAGGACAGTTAGACGGGGTTATTATTCAAACTACAATATGTACAAAATCCTATCAGACCTTCATGCTTCAAGATTTTAAACATAAGACTCCCACCCACCTTACTCAAATGTAGTATAAAAATTTATGTATGGTACGTTGATGAATGGATTGCTACTTGGAAGAGCTATAAAAAGCGGCTAATATTTTAATCTTATTTTCTGAAGAGTGGCCTAGAACTGCGATTCTGTATGAAGAAGGGAAAACCTTGGGTGTAATAGATTGCATTACTTGAATTTCAAGGTGTGCTTGCCTAAACATTAACAGTTAGTAGGGAAATATCTTTTGTAATTAACAATCTCAGAACTGGAAAACCCGAAAAGCTGTCTAACAAGAATGAACAATGCCTATAGTCATTATCTTTAAGAAATAAAAAGAGGTTAAGCAAGGAATTGAAAATAGAACAAGTAGATGGTTTGGACATCATTGCCCAGCCATCAACAGTACGAAGAACATTTTTGAAACCAGGATTTGAAAGATGTTTAAAAAAATGCTATTAAGAATGGGGATAGGTGGTTGAAAGGCTGAATTATATACAAGGACGTTTAAATTGGACTATGATAGAAGTGATCAAAAATGATTTCGAAGGATGGGTCATGAGAAGTTTCAATTATTTGAATGTAACTGAAGACGGTATGTGTGGTGGACAGACAACGAACATATGAAACCTATAAGGATCCTTGCTTGAGGTCGCTAGTTAAGCATGGATGTGGCGCAATTCAATTTTTTTTGGTGTGTGCATCTCAGATTCTGGTGGTTGTAAAGCTGAGTAAACTGTCATGATTGCATTAAAGTAATTAAATCCCTGAAATGGGTAATGAACGGCGTATAAAATAAATAAAAGATATGTAAGAAATAAATAACTGGAAAAATAAATAAATAATTACGAAGTCCACAGAGGTAGAGCAGACCGTGATTGCGAAAATTAGTTCTAAATAATCAGATTGTAAGTTCAGGCGTAAATTGACTAGATATGTGATACCTTTGAAATAAATAAACTTGTATTTGCAAGCCTGTTGAGTCCCTTCAGTTAAAATAACATAACTAAACGGTCGTGGATATCGCTTATTTATTTTACATGAGATATGACGTTTCTGTAAGTCAATTCAAGTTGATATACCACATCTGACAAATTGCTCATATTAACCTAGACCAAGGTTAGAATGGAAATACCGGGTGTACATAAAGTCAGGATCTATTTTTGTGAAGCACTTGGAAATTATATGGAATTCAATCATAAAATGATAAAGTGGTAACATTTATTAAATAATTAAGAGTAGGATTCGACGTGACGCCCATCAGTATCCCTGCACAGCTCAAATCGTTCCGCAGCATTTCTAAACACATTCTGGAGCATTTGCGGGGTTATGTTATCTGCAGCAGTTCGTATACGTGTACGTAAGTTTTCAAGACTCGTAATCTTCGTCTGATAGACGTGCGATTTGATAAAGCCCCATGCAAAGAAATCTAAAGGGGTTAAATCTGGTGATCTCGCTGGCCAAGGTCTGTTGCTTCCGCGTCCGATCCAACGATTTGGAAAATCCATTTAGATAATCCTGAACAATTTTGGCGTAGTGACAAGGAGCACCATCATGTTGATAGACGACGGGGATAGGATTGTTAGTACCGTCGTCTATCAACATGATGGTGCTCCTTGTCACTATGCCAAAATTGTTCAGGATTATCTAAATGGACGTTTTCCAAATCGCTGGATCGGACGCGGAAGCAACCAAAGACCTTGACCAGCGAGATCACCAGATTTAACCCCTTTAGATTTCTTTGCATGGGGCTTTATCAAATCGCACGTCTATCAGACGAAGATTACGAGTCTTGAAAACTTACGTACACGTATACGAACTGCTGCAGATAACATAACCCCGTAAATGCTCCAGAATGTGTTTAGAAATGCTGCGGAACGATTTGAGCTGTGCAGGGATATTGATGGGCGTCATGTCGAATCCTACTCTTAATTATTTAATAAATGTTACCACTTTATCATTTTATGATTGAATTCCATATAATTTCCAAGTGCTTCACAAAAATAGATCCTGACTTTATGTACACCCTGTATAACAACTGACAAATTATCATGCTGCTGCTATACGCTGATCATTGTCGAGATTCAATTCAAGGGTTGGTGGTGGTAAAGTCTTTATCTCTATGGTTCTTAAGTTAAGGTTTGTTTGTTATGCGTGCAAATATAATGGCGTATTTGATTCATGGTTCAGAAGAAAATTCTAAATATATTTCTTTTTGAAAGAAGACTGAGTGTAGACGCTGAACAGAATGCTGAGATATCAGTAAATACAGCTTCGGTGGACGTAGAGGATGTAATGATCCCACTTACAGATAAGTGTGAAATAGACAGACAGGAAGAAAGCCGAGGGCAATGGAGCCTCTGGTGTAATACACTCCATTTCAATTGCTGGATAATCGATAAGAAAAAAGAAAAAAGAAAAAATCTGAAAGTTGTTGGCATATTGACGCTTGGTACAAGAGCTTTTGAACCTTGATGCTCCCTCTAACGATGCATGATTAATTGATTCAGACTTTAACCTACAGCAAGATTGATTTATTGATTTTATTGATTTTAAAGCAAACAGATAATCTCTATTTTTGCAGTACAAAGAGTAAACTGCACGTAGTGGATCTACAGAGAGGAAAAAATATTTTATAATATACAGCCTATCATTAATTAAATTTTCGCCCTTTACAACTAGTTTGTTAACGTTATGAATGAAGGACAACTTGTAAATTGTGTAAATAATGTTATATAACTTATTTTGGTCATTCAGGCAAACTATTCAAACTACAATATGTACAAAATCCTGTCAGAACTTTCTGCTTCAAAATTTTAAAGCAAGATTCAGCCCCCTGACTCGAATGTAGTATAAAAATTTGTGTATGGTACGTTAATGAATGAACTGTTGCTTGGAAAAGCTATAAAAAGCAGTTAATATTTAAGGGCTACGTCGTAGCCAATGTCGTAACACCGCTTCCCGTTGATCAGCGAAGTTAAACGACATTGAGTCTGGGTAGTAGTTGGATGGGAAACCGTCCTCCGTGTCCAGATTATGTAGCGACCCGTGGTTCGGATCCCACGAAAAGCTGTAGGTCCCCTCCGTCATATGACCTTAGATGTTGCGAAGGAGGTTAAACAACCCCAATCATTATTATTAGCTAATATTTAAGGACATTTGGATAGTTTTAATCTTATTTCAAGTTCACAACATGGATTTAGACTAAGAAGGGTTTTTAAATGTTCAAATTTTTTATCTGATCAGGTAGATGATGGACATAATCTAGCCTACACATTAGTTAACTGGAATTTATTAAGACACTTGACAAGGTTCCACATAATTCCAAGCCATCCTTACCGATAAAATCCTCCTTATTAAAATTATTCCCCAAACCTATGAGCTCATTTAAGGTTAAAATTCTACTTGTAAACTTCAGTCAGAATCATAAGTTTTTGGGGGCTCTCAAAATTTTGGAAGTATAGCTTGTCAGTTTAGTGTTAATCGCAAATTACCAGATTCTCTCTCTCTCGGTGCTGATTTATGTAATAACTAATAACGTTCGCCCTTGCCCTAAAGGCTTGACATTCTTAAATCATTTAGTTGTTTTAAATAAGCATAAACTCCAACCGGTAAGTTATTTCGTCAATCCTTAAGGTTGTGTCAGTGAAAAATCGACTGGAAGAGCTGTACAGATATTCATTTCCCTGTAGAACTCTTAATATACCGGTCAAATAGGCCCTTTAATAAATAAAACACTACAACACACACTTCCTGGAATGCGCACCATACACCTTCTACAACGTTCGGGGGCGACCGTAGTTACCATTTTACTTTCTCGAGCTATACGCATCTATTAACACTCTGGCGACCTATTTGAGACAAACATGTGTCCATACTTGTCCTTTTTGTTGGACAAACTATACTCGTCCCAAAACTCTACTAAAAATTCACATAAACCTTTGGCTACAATTTCATCGCGCACCTCGTCATGATATACATAGATGTAGTGGTAGAAATATTTTAAACTGTCCATTTACTAATATTGCCTTCAATGTTTTCCACATATACAAATAGGAGTGACAATAATTTCGTTTTTATACATTATATATATATATATATACAGTATATATAACCAACTTTAATTAGTTACAGAATTAACATCCATCATATTTTAAATAAGTTACAGAACATGATTCCCATCTTTAAGCGTTACACAAATCATTATTAGGGATATTTTTAAATTTATTCAATATATTACTAAAAGCTATTTTGTACATGTTGTTTCAATTTAAAATAATTAACTGATGAAGTTACAATTATATATATATATATACACGGTGTCCAAAAAAAACTAAACACGCAAATTAATAACATGTATGCGTTCTCATAAGTTTGAATATAATAATTAAGATTTCTTATTCCAATAAATTTAATGCAAATTTATATTATTATTTGAGAAATTGTTCAATATGGGAACCATTTTGTTCTATACACTTAACCAAACGCGATCGCCACTCGTCCACGCACTTGTCTACATAATTTTGTGAAACTCTTTCCCAACCATCTATGAGTCTCCGTCTTAAATCATTTAAATCTTCAATATTCTGCCCAGGTATGTAAACCTTAGAAGATAGAGCTTCCCATATGCCATAATCCATTGGTGTAAGGTCAGGGCTATTTGCTGGCCAATTTTTGGGCTCGATAAAACTAACCTCCTGAGCTCTGAGTACTCTATTGTCTGACGAGCTCTGTGTGCTGGTGCGCCATCTTGCTGAAAGGTGAAATCATTACCACATCTGGCTTGCATATCTTCTAGATAAATCGGCAAAACATGATTAATGTAGTAGTTTGCATTAATCCTGGCTCGAGGTGCAATAAAAACTAAACGAGATTTGCCCATCTTCGATACGCACGCACCCACCATCACACCTTGAGAAACTCTTGCCGTTTCTTTCAACAAACGTTCAGGACTAACATCTTTTTTTCTATCCGCCCTTGAGTAAACCCTATCATTTTGATTGTTTATTGGAGGAGTTATATGGTAGATCTTCTCATCCGAAAACCAGATTTTTTATACCGATCTGTCATCTGGAAATCGCTCTAAAAGTTCTCGTGCACACATATTACGTCTCTGTTTATTAGCTTGTGTCAATTTATGTACACGCTGCCTTTTATAACTGAAGATTTAAATCATTTTTAGCAATGTTGAAAACACTTCCACGAGAAATTCCAAGTTCATGGGAAATCTTACGACTGCTGAGATGTGTACCAGGATTATTTTCTTGACTAAGAATGAGTGCTTCGAGCTGTCGAATATTTTCATCAGTCCTTGCGGAACGAGGACGCCCGCTTCCTTCACGTCTATCTGCCGAACCAGTTTCATCTATTTTTTTTATCAGATAGTTAGAAAACTCTTGCATCATTCTTCTTGCACCCCATCTTTTAGATAATCTTAGTTTTTTTATTAAAATTTTGTCTTCTTCATCATATGACGGCATCAGGGGTTACTCAAACCTATGGAAAATAAAAACGTTAATTTGCAAGCTCCATTTATATTATACCAAAATGATAAATTATATGAACATATCTCAATAATTATTAATTATTATTATAAATATTATTCATTATTATTATAATTATTAACTATTATGTTCACATTTCAAATTATAAAAAAATTATAGCTTATTATGTATATATGTATGTAATATATATATATATCTGTATATATATACATATTTATTATCTATATATATATATATTTATTATCTATACATATATATATCATAAAACTTCACACAACACATCCACTGACTACAAACGGGAACCGTGTTTTTATCTGGCTTCATACCAGTTCATCATTAGTTTTAGACACAAGTCGAATAATTTTTAAAAATTTGTAAATTCATTCCCGCAGGCCATATGCATGATAAAAACCAAACAGTACATACCACAGACATTGCTGTAGTAGCTCTGGAACCTGTAAGTATTCCACACTATTTGTCGAAGTGCAGTTGTTCGAGAAATTTTACAATGATAGTATCATTCCATGGATGTCCGTCCAGTGAATTAAAGTAGTGCATTCGTTCCCTATTTTTAAAATAAACGGCTATACAATGGATCCCTCCACCACCGCTAACAACCGTATTGAAAATAAGTGCGCCGCAGACTCTCGTGGTTGGAAGTTTCAACGTTTCGTTCTTCGCAAACACGCCGATAAATTTGATGCGTGTGAATCGATCACTCTTCATCACTCTCTGGAATGTAACCGTGTCCATTATTAAAAGTCTGTGACTACATCTCTAAACCTGTCAACTTCGATTAGAGCTTGCGATTCGAGGTAAACTACTACGCTAATAGGTATAGGTGCGACTAGAGGCTTGTCGAACACTAATCTGACTGAGATGTTTCCGCTCTGCTGGAGGTTATGTGTGTGTTTATACTCCCACAGAAATCTAGCGAGAGGTCAAACGGGTACAGGTTCGAACTCTGGACGAATTCGTTCTGCGTTACATCGGTCCCTAAACCCTCGTAAGCGCCGACACTATGTACAAGATTGCTATACGCTTTCAAGCAAAGTGAAAACTCGTCATTTGTGGAAATATTCGTTTCCAATGTCCCACCTAAAGCCACCCCGTTCATGTACAGAGTAACATTTTCAAGGCCGAAATTTTGAAATTTAAACGCCGGTTTTTTGTATTTACCATTCACAGAAGTGTGATACTGTATTCCAATTAATATCCTTTTAGGTAGAGCGCCAAGAGCAACATTTTCTATCTGCTTCGATGATAAACCTGAAGGAACTGTAAACATTTTAAGCTGGACTCTATTAATTGAGTATTTTAATGTGGCATGTAGTAGATTTTTTCAATTTCCATCTGCTTAGGAGAGCTTAAGTTCACACGACGCACGCGGAGATATATCTCCATAATATGAATCACCACAGGCTTCGCGCCCTCTTCTTGGTCAGCATCAGATTTAAGCAAATCTCAGGGCTCGTACGAGTGAGGTTTAATTTCATATCGACCCCATTCTCAAGCAACTTCTTCTGGAACGTGAAATCTGTGTGGAGGTGTTCATAGCAGTCATATATCTTCTTTTTAGAATTTTTTAATTTGTTCTTTATATTACTTTCATCATTAGCTTGATAATAACCTTCGGCAGTTATAAAGGTATCCTTCGCTTCTTTTGAAAAGTTGAGGACATTTTTCAGATAGGATCGTAGGTGATATTAGCCAGACCCTGCTCTGGGTATACGACGTAGTCGTTTTCACAATCCGTTCCATCTGAATGTGGTTTAGCATACATGAAAACACAGCTTGGGTCAAAAAAGTAAAGGCCTGAGCTCGGGTTCACGAATTCTATAGGAGCACTCGTCGAGCTAATAGTGTTTAGAAGATTAAATGTAATAAAGTCCCAATGATCTAGAGATATTTGTGTCGGAGGCATGTCAAAGAGGGCCAGCTCCGATTTACAACATTGTGAACTACATGGATGGATGAAACATGCCACGGTGCGTCAGAAATAGTGACACCTCTCTCGACAAGTAGTAATCAGTCTATGATTCATGAGAGCAACGTCCTCAGCTTATATCAGTTAAAAAAGTGGTCAACCATAGGTTTCATGCGCTTAGAACACTTCTTCTTTTTTTGATGTCCTTTTACGTTTAACGCCACGAGTTCGTAACCCCTTCTTCTTCTTCTTTCCCCGTACAGTGCACTTCTCCTTCCCGCCACCACGCATTTTTCTCTTTGCATCTTTGAAAATTTCGTCCCGTGTGCGCTTTAAATGTTTTTCTAGAACTTCTTTAGGATTAACACCGGCCATTATGTCTTCTACCATGTTAAGGCCTGATTATAACGCCTTCCTGCCGAGATATCTGGCACCACTCTTCAGCAAGGGGACAACTGTACGCATTATGGTTGAAAAAATGGACCCAATCCCACTCCCGCGCTGATCTCACCCCTCGATAGATTGTGACCTTCCTTTGGGTCATTCTATCACAGAACGAGGGAAGTGAAGCTTCACTGTTAAGTTCTCGTCACAGAATGGAAACCTTTTTCCCTCACTCGTATTATATATATTGAGATACTGGTTAGTAGGTTAGCTGCGACTTTGACGTAATGAGGCTTGTCGTATGCAATGCTCAAGCTCTTTCCTCTATGATTGGGAATGTGGGTGATGCGCAGCAGCCGTGCCTGGGTATCCCCAACAAACTGATGTTCCACGATATTTCTGTAAATATAGCACATGTCCGGTCTCAAGCGTTCAATTTTTCCTATTGCAACTGATACAATAAGCTGCACAATTCATGTTGTGATTCGTGTAAAGTATCTCTTTGGAATGCTGCCCCATCTCTGCCCTCGGTTATAATTTTGAAGTGTTTTGTCTTTAATATTTCTGTTAGCCTTTGATTTTAGAGTCAAAGTATGTACCGGGGTATCTTTGTTTACGATTTCGTATACTAAATCAAACGTAAGATTTAAACTTTTCAAACTACCACTTAAGTCTCTCACAACATCCTTGGTTGTGTCATAATGACCCGGTCCTAGTGTTACTTCTGTAGTGTAGTACTGTGCCTCTCCACTCCGGGCGGAACGCATGGTATCGTCCCGAGTTACTCTGGCCTTTTCACACTCATTACGGTTTCTAAAAACATAAAAACGGGTTCTTTTTTGTCAATACAAACTTGGTGGTCAATTGAAATTCTCATATTCCAACCTCATATAATTCACAACCCAATTCAATGGGCCCATGCAGTTCTGTTATAAATTTGGCCGGTGTATTGTTAGGATGTACAGACAGATAAAAAGTGGACGAGAGTGTGACGTAGAAGTGGTTAGACGCCATGTTGTATACTATTTAAGCTTCATTACTACACCAGCTTTAATATAGGTGTTGAAGCTTTCTGGGTACCGTAGCCGTTTTACCAGGTACATTTTTCTCTTTCCTGAATCTTTGCTTCCTAAAATTATTTCAATTTTAAACACTTTTTTCCTAAATTAAATGACATTTTCTGCAGCACCTCGTCATAAAAGCCCCCCTTCAATTTCTTCCCCATACAAGTCGTCAACTTAATACAGCATCACCTCGTCTTTAGGTCTCATAGACCTAACTTTATAAATCTCACCTGTCCAACATTGCTCAAATCCCTTCGCAAATTTATTCCCCGAATGCGACAGCCTTACATAATCATTGATTTTGAAACGCACAAAGCGTGGTGGCGCGCTACGAATATCTTTTCTCACCTCACGTTCTGTATGCGTACCTCTTTCTAAAATTTAGCTAGATGCTGTACCAATCGCTCGGTGGTGTGAACGGTTGTAGGATGAAGCTAGCGCTTACAGAATGTCTCTATATCTGTATGTGCTTTTGTGTGTGAAATAGCAATGCATACGTTCCTTTATGGTACGCTGGACTCTTTCAGCTTAAGATGTCTTATGTATAGAAGTGCTGTGTAATAACTGACATTAAACTCTGCCAACATGTTCTGAAAAGCTTGGCCTATAAATTCTTTCCCCATGTCTGTAAAAAACAGCCAAGAATCCTGTTTTCTTTCAACATCGACGCTTTGGTGTCTTTAGCAATTGTATCATGAGATTTATTTTTCAGTGGAATTAGCCACAAATATCTAGAGAATACATCTATTATGAATAAGATGTAGCAGTAGCCTCCATTATACACTGAATATCTCTGCATGTCTGTTAAATCCGCCTGCCAAATAGAATCAACCGAGGCTGCTAATGTCTTGGCCGTTTTAAACCTTCTTCTCACCAGCTTATGAAGTGTATAAGTATCCTGCTCCTGCAAAAACCTCTCAACATCTTTTCTCCCTATTCCCTCATTATTTAAACACCTCTGTACAGCCTATTAACACCCCTGTAGGAGACTGGATTAGGAAGGTCATAAAAACGTTTTCTTAATATGTAAGCCATTTGTGTATTTAGAGGCGCGTGGATAGGTTTGTGTGTTGCTGCTTGGTCTCTTCTTCTTCTTCTTCAGAGATGTTACCGCTCGGGCGAAGGCGTGTTCAGATGTGGTACATGCGAGGCTTGTCCCAAGTCTTTTAACCTGTTCGGATTACCTGTCAATGTTTTGGGGAGTTTAATTGCTGTAGTCTAGCGTTAATATGCTCCCATCCTGCTGGTGAAGGCCTATCCCACTTTCGCACCAAGTCATGTACGATATCAATGATGTTCGACCCCTGTACCTTTGTCCATTCAAGAACAACCTCACCTGTATCGGACCATTGTATAATGGGATCTTCGATTAATAGATTATAAAGACTGAAGCCTTTATTCCTCAATGTATGTGGGAGACTGTGTTTTTAATACATGCTCGAGATGTTGTGGACTCGCGCCGTTCTTCTGTACTTGTTCAGGTTCGCCATTGTCAGTATCGTCCTCATGTTTAATACTACGGGAAACTCCATCGGCTTCTTATAAGTTTCGTACTCATGAAGAAATTTCTGCAGAGCTTCTTGATATAAGATTCTTTTCTCATCAGGAGACTTTTCACTGTTTAAAAGGTCTACCAATTCGCTTTCCATTCTTTTAAGTCTGCTTTTGCAAGGTTCTAGAACGGTATCTGCACCCTTTGTGCTTTGTAGTGAAGCATACTGTACACCTCTTGTGGAATCACGACTACTTTCTTCATTATATTAAACTAGACAGAAAAGGCCCAAAAACTGAAAATAAGATGGGTAGGAATGACCCTCCTCTTTCTACAATAATTGGCGTTTTCTTCCCCACAGTTTGACTTTTACGAGCGAGTGCGTGTATTATGTTCTTGTTTCATTGGCACATTACATTTTATAACGTTAAGACAGATTTCACAGATGCATTTTAAAAAGTCGGAGTCAATATTTTTAACAAACAGGTGTTGGAGTGCCCGTGGCAGCCGATGATAGATTTTTAATTAATTTACGATATTTCTTCAACCTCTTTGTCATTCTGGGATATACACCGCTTCATCCTCGTTTGGGAATATATTCGTTCTTAGAAGCACCTAAACGTGATTCGCGGATGAAGGTCACAAAGCAAATATCCGTAACGTTGGCTTGTAGCTTCTTCATAAACTTCCATAAACGCCTTACGTTGATTCGGGAACATTCATTGGCTAATACCCCAATTTGTGCCACATATCTACGTTGTGCGAATAAGACTAGATATTGTGTATTTAGCGATACATCGCGCATGTATCTATTTTTGAAAAATAGATTCTGATGGATGAAGAAATACATTTGCGTTAAGATGGTGGGAGAACACTGTAAATGTCTTGGCAAACGTTTTATCCATTTCTAGCATGAGATCGTCAATTATAATGAATGTGTGCTCATTACCTATCAAACTAACATCATAAACACCTTCGTGGAACAAAATACCATCTTGGTACTCGTTGAATGCGGCTGGATGGTCGAATAGCACCATATGACTTTATGCACAAAATTTGAGAACAGCACCCCATTATATTTAATGATTTTAAGCATAAACACAGTTTTGCCACATCCTGCGGGCCCTGATATAATGCATGTGAAGTGGATCATGAACCTGAAATTTCCCACAGAATCCATCTCTAACACGTCATACTCTCAAGTGGAACATTTACAAAATATAATAAAATTTTAAGTGATTCTCCTTATATTCTACAGTTTTGTTTTTCTTCCCCAAAACCGTAAATGATGACGAGGATGAGGTACTGTGGCAGCAACATGTCCCCACAGAGATATTGCAAATGAGGTTGATGATACCGATGGCAGCATAGTTGTTGTTGAGGCTACAGACTGTACCATCAACCCCACTAGCGTTCCGGAACCCCCAGCAACGACGACTGTAGCACCCTCACTCGATAAATCGGGGAGAAAATGAGTGCATGACGATATTGCTGAATCGATTTCCACATCAGGTGTAAAGCACGCCAGGAGCGCATTGGTTGTTAGACCCACAGTAATAGAGCCCCAACCATCTACGTCTTACGACACAGCCCCCACATTAGTTCCCTCTACAAATAAAACTGTGCCCCCTTATTCCTATTCAATTCCGTCTGTGCCCTCCACATCAGTATCTCATTCTGTAGACAGTCGTATAACATTCGAACTGGTGGCAACGCCACCCCCACCACAACCCTGACTAGAAACCGTTATAGTCAGGGTCAATCCGCGATCCATATATAGCAACGGTGTTGAACACGGACTGCGGCGTATACACTGCGTTCGCACTTATTAAGCAGATTACATTTTCTCCAATATTTTCAAAAGATTTCCCTGATTTCAATGAAATTTGTAGCAAATAATCACTATAAATAGCAGCATTGATGGTATTCATTTTGATAATTAAAATAATTATCTCATTTTATTGAAAAATATGTAAAATATTGTGTTCCGAATTATTAAGCAAGTATTCTATTTACTGATCTAAATGGTGAAAATGGGTAAGAAGAAGGGTTTAACATTAACTGAGAAAAGAAAAATAGTCAAGTTACTCGCTGAAAATATAAAATCTATTGAAATTGCGAAGCAGTTTGGCAGAGCTTATCGAACTGTAAACAAGTTTGTAGCGGAGGGTACAAAACTGAGGCAGAGAAGTGATAAAGGAGCTATAAGAAAAGTGACAAGGCGGCAGATATCTGTAATCAAGCGCAAATTGCAAAGCATCCATTGTCCTCAAGTAAAGATGTTTTTGAGCAGGCTGGCATACATAATGTACCAAGAACATCTCGATGTGGAATCCTCCAAACAATTGGCAAGACGTATAAACCTACGATTTAGTCACCATTAACACCCAGGTGCAAGAAGCAGCGTGTTGAATGGGCGCGCCAGTACGTGAAAACAGATTTTAATACTGTATTGTTCACCGATGAATGAAAAGCAACCCTTGAGGGACTTGATGTTTGGTCAAGAAGATAGATTGCTGAGAGCCAATTTCTACCATCGAGATTAAGACGCCAACAAGGTGGAGGTAGTGTCATGTTTTGGGCAGGATTGATAGGCGATGAAGTAGCTGTCCCATACAGAGTGCCTGATGGTGTAAAAATGAATGCCTAGTCTTACACAAACTTTCTGAAAGAAAACCTCATTCCATGGTAGAGAGTGACCCTTAGCAATCCATCTTCTTGACCAACCATCAGATCACTCAAGGAAAAGTACGGACACATGTTTCTCTGAAATAGATCAACGGAGTGTTAATAAAATGTGCATAGTTCGAGAAAGTACAAAGGTGAATACCCCTGAACGTAGATGTATGGTACGCATTTCAGGGAGTGGGTGTGATAAAACATTAAAACCGATATTACTTCATGAATCACAGATGGAAAAATTCTCTAAACACCTACCTAGTATAATAGGATACAAATATTCGTATGATTCATCAGTGCGCAACAAATCTTTCACGTTGGAGCAATCTCGTACATGAATCACTAACGCCTGGAATCGTTCATGACGCAACCCCGTGTGACTCATACCCACCACGCGCCTCCTTCCTCCCAGCCGCCCGCACGGTCCCTCCTAGTCCAAAAACAACGAGCCGGCGGCTCATAGTCGCCTTAAAGCTTGACCCGTCTGGACGTTCTCACCTTGTAGGATCAATAGAAAACTATTAAAAGATGGAGCTTCCGTTGAGCAGCATCCTCATTGCAGCATACGACATGTCCGTGCTGAAGTCTGTGCGTGTATTCAGGCGTAACACCGTGCCGTTAATTATGTACTTGAAACGAAATGTGTAGATAGTCAAACTCTGATAGACGCATGACATTTATTTAAGTGTTGAAGAGATGAATAGAATCTTCGTGTTGGTTGACAAGTGGGGCGAGGACCGTTATAAAATACTTGCAGATGTAGGCACAAAAAGAGAGCAGATTAACGATGGAATCTCCTACGCTATTATTTGTACGCTATGCATAAATCATGACACAAACCAGCCCTGCGTTGATATACGGTTGATGTGGAAGAATGCTGCTGACAATAACACCGTTATCCCCACGTGAAGCCGTTTCATTCTCGACAGAATTTTTGAAGTAGTCGGCTTCCTATATTAGATGCTCGTGTTGCTGATATGCGTTATTTTCACATAGTGCTTGAATACGCATACACCGTCCTGCTCGATGATTTTACCAAGTGTACAGCCGAACAAGGCGTGAATGGTTTGGAACTGGCTGCGTATTTAGAAGGTGCAGACCCCTCGAAATATCATGAACTTTGGTACACCCTGAAGAATTATTTATTTATATAAGACACAGTTGTCGGCACGATTTAGAAACGTACTTCAATTGCCGATATGAGTTGTGAAGAAGAATTTACAGTTGAAAAGGTCAGCGCTGAAAGAATAAACTCCCGTTTGGAAAGGAGTGTTTATAAACTTGAATTTAATGGTGATGTTGTAGCAAACGATGTCATCTTTGTGCGTGCTTTTTTGACTGTATTTTATTCGTGTTTAAAGAGCGTGATAGTTTGACTCACAATTGTAAACTAGGATCTTTTTGGTTTGACGGAATGTAATATTTTTTAACAATACATATTTTTCATTGTCCAGTTTTAATCGAGGATTTAAACAATAACATTCATGTTTTAGAGAAACAAATAGTGAGGCAGTTATATGCAATTTAACAAATTTAAAATATATATTTTTAAACCGTATTAGGATCTTTTTGGTTTGACGGCCAGCGGAAAAAACGAGTCATGGCTACGGGACCGTCAAATTCTAGACTCTACCAACTGGTTAAGTTAACTGAATGCCCAGTTAGGTTAACAGAATGCCCGGTTAGGTAAATTGTACGCCCTTAACGATTGGTTGTTTAAGTCATGATATTTTCGTTACTTTCAAAACAAACGAAAATATCATGACTTAACCTAACCAATCGTCATGAGCGTACAGTTGACCTAAAACTTTCAGGGATTTTGGAATATTAAAGCGCATATGATTTTCTCTAAACTAAAATGTATAACTACCTCACTATTTGTTTCCGTAAAACATGAACGTTATTTTTGAAATCCTCGATTAAAACTGGACAATAAAAAACAAGTGATGTTAAAAAATATTACAGGCCGTCAAACCGAAAAGATCCGTAAAGTGGGTACAAAAATAGTGTTAAACTATATGAAAGCCCTTTATATTGAATATAGGTATCCACATACTTTGAGTGGTGAATTAATGTTAAATGGCATTTATTGTGTAGTGCAGAGTAATGAGGATGTAAGTGTGGACTCGATTACGTGCGAGTTTACTATTTTATTTAAGGGTGGTAGAACTTAAAGCATGTATTTCTATTTCACACGTATATATATATTAAAGATATGTGTATTTTGTTGTATATAGAATTCTTCTGTACGAGCTGTATTATTTTTTGTTTTGATGCATATGTATATATTTTAAACGTGTTGTGTGCTTTGTTGTATATACTGTAGAATGCTTCTGTACTAGCTGTATTATTTTTTGTTTTGATACGTATATATACATATGTTAAATAACACCATTTATTCTTGTTTTTGCGTCTAATGTAATTCTCGTCTACTGGGTGTATTGTTTTTGATGTAAATATATATATAAATCATGTATGAATTATGCCTGATTTGTCCCTAATGTATATTAGGGTGGAGTGAAAAAGCTTCTTTTAGAATTCAGTTCTGTAGGTTCACCAAGAAGTTAGTCTGTCGTACAAATAAGAACTCTGTAAAATATTAGCTACCCGCGACATCAACTTCACCGGCCCAAAGGAGGTCAAAGATTTTGCCTTTCAGGTGCCCCCAAAAATTAAGGAAAAAATCAAAGATTTAAGCATATCTTCCGTTGTGTTTATGCGAGGAAGATCATTTTTGCTTCATTTCATTTGTCTATTTATGTTCTTTAGCTTTACTCTTATACACTTTTTTCCCATTCCTCACACAAATTTTAAAAATTTGGTATTTCATGAAAAATACTAAAAAAAATTAGGAATTTTTATATCTTTCGTTGAGTTTCTCAACTTTAGTAGATGTTTTAGCACCATTTTAAGGTTTCCACTTGTTAGATTTTCACAGATTTAAATTATTTCACAATTATATTATTTAGAGTTTATTATTTATACTATATTACATTATAATTTATATTTTTTTCAGATTATTTGATTGCTTTGATAAATTTTTATATTGAATCTGATTTACTAAAAACATTTACAGTCACTAATATAGTCTAATTCTATTCCGACGCACAAAGCAAAATTAGGCATGGCTTCCCTGGCCGCGAATGAATCAGCAAAAAGGAAGGTAAGGAATACTCAACAGCTGAATCCAATCTTTGGACCACCAAAGGATCTCACTGATTTATTTGTCTTCGTCCGAAGATATACCTCAGTGTTTCCTTTATGTTAGACAGGAAAGAATTAAGTCAGGAGAAGCTAATCCAAAAATTTATGATGTTGCGACAGTTGTTGCCCGAAAAATAAAGACTATGGGATTGTGCTTTTATTCCAACTAGCCATCATAAGACCATAAGGCAGCGCATCTAAGGTTTGTACGAAAAATATCAAAATGTTTTGAAACAATTCAAAGGGCGGAAAGACCAAGCATCCTATCAAGCATTGCTTCACATATTTAAACTTGACTCACTGAAGCTCTTTAATATAGCTTCTTGTAAATGTGAAGACTTCCTGACATGTCGTTGTGAGAAAGACCGAAAAGTTCCTGTTCTGGAAAGGGATTTCCTTAATGACCAACGAACTTCTCGAAAAATGAAGATTGGATCCGTAGATAAAGTGGTCACTAAAAAGATGGAAAAAAAAGGTTATACAAAAGTATGAGGAATATACAGCACGGATCTCGAAAGGAATGAAAGAATTTGATACTGCTGCAACTGTTTCGTCAAGTACCAGCGAAACGGACGAAAGCAGTGAGCAGTTTAAACTCACGACAATTAATTAATTAATCCCAGACCTTCACAAATGAGTATGCGGTTGCCAACAGTGAGTAGAGAATGCGACCGAAGAGGAATATCTGACCGTGCTGGGGCAGCTCTTGCATCTGCTGTTTTACAAGATTTAAAATTAATTTGTAGTGAAGATACTTCTTCAGTGATCGAAACCAGATAAGACGAGAGAGGAGCAACATTGGAAAAGATCTCTCTGAATATATCTCAACTTTCAGTTCAATTGATCATGTTATGGGTCTCTACTTTTATGGAAGAAAAGATCGAACAAACGTTATGATAATGAAAGGTAGTAAGTATTATTCTAGGATTACTATAGAAGAGCATATTGTCCTTTTGAAAGAACCAGGTTCAGCTTACTTAGGCCACATATCTCCAGAATTGAGCACAGCAAAAAACATTTATAAAGGCATTTTGGAGTTCTTGGGATGCAAAAATATCAGTGCTAGAAATATTGTTGCCATTGGCTGTGATGGCACTGCAGTCAATAATGGAATAAAAGGAGGCCTATTAAAAAATTTGGAGCAGAACTTAAACAAACCCTTTCACTGGTTTATTTGTCTCTTTCATTTTACTGAGTTACCATTGAGACATTTGTTAGAACACCTCGATGGGCCCTCCCGTGGTCCACGAGAAATGTCAGGACGAATTGAAAAAATCATTAAAATCTGTTGACCGACCAATAGTTAAGTTTGAAGCGGTGGGAGGAAATCCTCTTCCAATTGCTGATTCTAATGATCTAAATACAGATCAATTGTACCTCTATAAAGCCATAAAGTGATGGGTGGGTTTGGGTGGAACTCAAAGAGCAGCCACCTCCACGTGGTGAGGTTCTGGGTAATTTAAGCCGAGATATGCATGGCTCGTATCTAGCTTAAATTAGCGGAGAGCTGCTCCAATAAACCAATATATTGAAAGCCATGCAGCTATTTTATGATCTTCTAAAAGAAAACTGAATCACTGAATGACGCTTAACATCAACCAATCAAAGAAAGCAATAAAAACTCCTATTTTTTGTTAGTATTTTTCATGAAATATCAAATTTTCCAAATTTCTGTGAGGAATAAAAAAAGTGTATAAGGGTAAAGCTAAAGAACTAGTGATGGATCGAGTGGTCGGTTTTTCACAACCGCGGTTGCGGTTGTGTTTGCGGTTGTCGAATTTTTTCCAACCGCGGTTGCGGTTGCGGTTATCATATACTAGGAAAAATGCGTAATTATTAACTGGATTTAGCCACTATAGTGCGATTTAGCCACACTTGATACATAATATATACTAAATAGTATTTATTTAGTAAATACCTTATGTTGAACACAAGTTTTGCAATACACCGCTACCGCTATTTGTGTGTTGCAAAACGTGTTCAACATAAGGTATTTACTAAATAAATACTATTTAAATGAAGTATATTCTAAACTTATATAGCTATTATGAAAGAATAGGTCAAATTAATTAAAACCATATTTTGCACTAAGTGTGTTACCAGGATGAGGGACGAGGACCCATCGCACTGTTCATCCCACCTACCACTTTCCCCAGCCTCCACCCATTGGAAAGTTATGGATTATTATTCATTTGAAAAACTGATGTCAAACTTAATGACAGGCAGTGTGAATTTCAAGAATAATATTTTTGCTGCATTTTCACCTTTCAAGCGGCAACGCCTCTCATCGTACAACGTTCCCGCTCCACGCATAAGGAGACCCATCATTTTCTTTTTAAAAAAAGAAATATTTCTAATTAACCTAAAATTAAAATCAACTAAGCTTTTACAACCGCAACCGCACTTATGGAACGGCGGTTGCGGTTACGGTTGCGGTTGTGAATTTTTGTGCGGTTGTAGTGCGGTTGCGGTTGCGGTTGCGGTTATTCGATCCATCACTATAAAGAACATAAATAGACAAATGAAATGAAGCAAAAATGATCTTCCTCGCATAAACACAAAGGAAAATACACTTAAATCTTTGAATTTTTCCTTAATTTTTTGGGGCACCTGAAAGGTAAAATCTTTGACCTCCTTGGGGCCGGTGAAATTGATGTCGCAGATAGCTAATATTTTACAGATTTCTTATTGGTAAGACAGACTAACTTTTGGGTGCCCCTACAAAACTGAATTCTAAAAAAAAGTTTTTTTCACTCTTTCCTAATGTATTATATATATATATTTTGTACTTCGATATATATTAAATAGGCAGAACGCTGCAGTTGTGTTTTATTTACACCTTTTAAACAAACAATGGAAATGAAGGGCATATATATATATATATATATATATATATATATATACACACACATGTGTATATATATATATATACATATACACGATAGTGTGTGTGTGTGTGTGTGTGTGTGTGTGTGTGGTGTGTGTGTGTGGTAATTCACCTTTATATGTACGTAAATAACTGTGTACGGCAAATACGACTGACTACCTTTTAAGTCTGATGGCGGTGATGATGAGGAATTCAAAATGCATCGAGACGTCGCAGCGAAAGGATCTCTCGCCTCATTCTGGTGTTTAGGCTACCCACATTTACATACCGTGCATGGAAGAAGGAACTCTTCTGGGATAATTAAATCCACTATAGTCCGAATAAGTAATGGTAAATGACAAATACCATAGTTTTTCTTTTTTCATGATGCAAGCCCGACGTGGGCAAAGGGAAAAAACTCAGGGAACCATTCTGAGTTCATTCCCATACCTACATATATATTTTTTTTTTGTGGGCCTGAGCAGCCAGGTTAGGTTACCCCTTGGAGTTCACATACATACAACTCATATATATATATATACTGTATAAACGAAGCTTTTCTATACATGCATGCACACCCACATATATACATTTTGTGGGCCTGAGCAGCCACGTTAAGTTACCCCCTGGAGATCACACACACACACACACACAAAAACACAGATATATATATATATATATATATATATATATATATATATATATATATATATACAGGGCCGGATCTAGAAGTTGCGAGGCCCTAGGCAGATCTAGAAATTGCGAGGCTCGCATAGACAGAACTATGCCAGCACTTAAAAATTAAACCAAACCAAAATAATC
Source organism: Bathynomus jamesi (assembly GCA_023014485.1). NCBI lineage: Eukaryota > Metazoa > Arthropoda > Malacostraca > Isopoda > Cirolanidae > Bathynomus > Bathynomus jamesi. Next base: position 441,469 of record JAJOZX010002009.1, on the reverse strand, counting down.
ACGCATGGAAATTGTATAAGAAATATAAATAAACCATACAAATAAGTATAAATTATAATATGAATCAAGATTTGTATCGAAAATATAAGACAATGATTTCTAAGATTTATATAATATTGTAGGTAATGACTTTCCATAGTATACAAACGTTTTTCATATGTGATGTATAAGAGATGTTGACATTTCATTTTTTATAATAGTGAGCGATCGACTTATCAGGCTAAATATTAATGCTTTAATATTTGGTTCAGATGCTCCTTGAATATTACAGCAATGCTTTTCTACTTTTCTTCGAGCTGAGCTAAACTCTTCAATTAATTGAGAATAATCTAATGAATTTGTTATATCGTTTTCTATTGATAACATAGCTAATGATTGCAATCCCGCTTGAGACATGGTGGAACGCAAATATGTTTTAATAAGTTTGAGACGCGAGAAACTTCTTTCAGCCGAAGCAACAGTAACTGGGATGGTTAATACTATTCGAAGTGCAACATAAACATTAGGATAAATCTCACTTAGTTGTTTTTGCACTATATAAACGAGGGCATTTCAAAGATCTGTTTTCTCAGGTATAAACCTGCAAAGTACTTTAAGTTCTCCATAGAGTTCTAAATCATTAATATCACTTGAACAGAACGCGCAAAACGGCTTGAGCGAGCCCCCCTTTGGCGCGAGGCCCTAGGCGATCGCCTAGTTCGCCTATAGCTAAATTCGGGCCTGTGTGTGTGTATATATATATATATATATATATATATATACTAGGGGCACTCAATATATTTTGCCCCACCCTTTTTTCTTAGCTAAATAATAGGCTATGGGGCTGAAATGTCTTTCGGGCCGTACGTTTGAACTTTCTGCGCTTTACATAACCGGATTTTTCCAGTTTGAACCTCCCCTCATTGTATAAAACCGCTTTTAAACACCCTTGTATAAAACCGATGGTTAACGCAGTTTCGAAAATGGCGTCTGACAGTGATGTCCGTCGTAAACAGAGAGCTGTTATTAATTCTTAACCGCAGAGAAGGAAACAGTTGGAAATATTCACAAACGTCTACAAAACGTTTACGGAGATGCTGTTGTTGATCGAAGCACAGTTGGGCGCTGGTCTAAACGTGTGTGATCATCGGAGAGAGGGAGAGCAAGCCTCGATGATGAGCCACGCAGTGGTCGCCCGGCATCGGCTGTGACATCTCACACTGTGCAACGTGCTAACAGCATCATTCGATCAAATCAGTGCGTCACATACAAGAAGCTATCACTGGAGCTAGGAATTAGTGAAGGAAGTATGAATACGATAATTCAGCAACTGGGATACTCAAAAGTGTGTTCACGGTTTGTTCCTCGCGAACTGACTGAAAATCACAAAGCCCAAAGAAAAGAAATTGCTGTCGTTGGCTCGATACGAGACAGAAGGGGATGACTTCCTTTCACGAATTGTGACTAGGGATGAGACTTGGGCACACCACTTTGAACACGAAACAAAACGCCAATCCATGGAGTGGCATCACGCAGACTCCCCACGCAAGAAAAAGTTCAAAATAGCTCCCTCTGCAGGAAAGGTTATGCCCACCATCTTCTGCTGGACATTATAAAGAAAGGACAAACAATCAACTCAGAGGCATATATTGCTACCCTACAGAGACTCCAGAGATGTATAAAGCTAGTTCGACCGGAGGCAAAACTGGAAGGCGTCCTTCTTTTGCACGATAACGCAAGACCACACAACAGTTTGAAAATAAGAGAGGCCATCACAAAAATGCTGTTGACTGTGTTACCCCACCCTCCATACAGCCCGGATCTGGCACCTTCAAACTCCCATTTGTTGCATGCAGTTGCATTACACTCGACATTTTTTCTGGCATACTACTAAACCAATGATTCATCACCTTCAATACAGTTTTAATGGTTATATGTATATATATATATATATATATATATATATATATATATATATATATATATATATATATATATATTTATATTATATTATATATATATATGTGATCTAAAATCACAGAACAACACGTGATCTTATTAATAAGCAAACAACCACAGGGGAAAAGGAAAAAGAAACACGAAATCCGAGCGCTTTCGTGATATATTCACATCTTCAGGGAAAAACAAGAAATAGGCAGATTTTACAAAGTAAATGAGTTAAATACACAAACGAAAAATTCCCAATCGGCAACTCAATTTAAAAACCATAAAACACTCAATGGATTTTTTCAATAGATAACTTAATCTGAAGACTGCTAAATTACTGAATATAAAAGAACTATATAGATGAAATTAGACAATTACCATGTACAGAGAACAAAAATTGTTATAAGAGTAGAGAGCGAAAATCAAGGTCCAAGGATTTCGATATACCTGACCACTTTGCCTTTGAAAGGTTGGAGGTCATAGACAAGGCGAAAGATAGATTGAGATAGATTGTTCCATTGTTGACCGGTTGAGTAGATGAAAGATTGAAAATACCGATTAACCCTTGCGTTAGAGAGTTGGGCAGAAAAGAAATGAGAACGTGTAACAAGTCTGGTACTACGTGCTCTCATTAAAGGAGGAGGCTTGCAGTTAGAGAGTTTAGAAGAGCAGTGTTCGTTATAATAGTGACAGTAAAGAGAGTGAGGCAACACTGCAACGAAGAGAAAGGGAAAACCTTTGATTCCACCCGGTCAAGTACAGCGGTGTGGGTTGAGCCATCCCACACATGAGAAGCGTACTACATACAGGGGGTGGACAAGACCCCTGTATAGAAACAGCAACTGAATGGGGGTGAAGGAACTGTGGAAGCAGTACAGCACATCTAACTTCTTAGAAGCTGTTTTGGAAAGAGAGTACATGTGATCTTTCCAGGAAAGATCACGGGAAAAGGAAACGCCAAGAATGTTAAGAGAAGAAGGTGTAATTTGTATATTGTTGAAGGTAACGAGACAGTCATGTGGAAGATTGTGAGGGGTAGACAGATGGAGGAACTGAGTTTCTGAGGCATTGAAAGCCACAAGATTTTCTCTGCACCAATCATAGTAGGAAGATCAGAGGTCAGGTATATCATAGCCGTCCTACCGTAAGAATGGAGTGACTGTTGAGAGGGATGCTTTGTGAAGTGGGTGGAGAAATGAAGAGTAGAATTATCGGCATAGGAGTGGATAGGACAAGAAGTGCGACTTAAGAGATCATTGATAAATAAAAGGAAAACAGAGGGTGACAGGAGAGAACTCTGAGGAACACCACTGTTAATAGCTTTAGAAGAAGAACAGTGGCCATCTCCAACCGCAAATATAGATTGGCCAGAAAGGAAATTAGAGATGAAGGCACAGATAGAAGGATAGAAACCAAAGGAGGGCAGGTTCCAAATTAAAGATTTGTGCCAGACTATCAAAAGTTTTGATATGTCGTCTAGCACAATAGCAAAGGTTTTACCGGAATTCCAAAAGGAGGATGACCAAGAGTCAGAGATATGCAACAAGATCGCTAGTAGAACGTCCCTTGCGGAATCCATATTGACGAACTGAGAGAAGATTGCGAGAAGAGAGGTCTGTTCCAAAAATAAAGATTGCGAGAAGAGAGGTCTGTTCCATAAATAAAAAAACATCACAGGTTACTGTGGTTTGTGGTTATTTTTTATCCGCCGTTACAGTGGTAACAGACTTATGAATCACCCGAATATTTTGAAACTTTAAAAAGGCAAGAACTCGATGCAATTGGACGATAGTTGGAGGGTTGAGAACGGTCACCCTTCTTTGGAACAGGCTGAATAACGCGACTTCCAGCAGGAAGAAAGGAGTAGCAGAGACAAAGAGACAAAGACAAAAGAGCTTGCCTAGACAGGGTGTCAGCACAGAAGCACAGTTCTTGAGAACAATAGGAGGAACACCATCAGAACCAGACGCCTTCCTAGAGTTGAGCGCAAATAGGGCAGAATGAACATCTTTGGAAGAAATTCTAATTTCACACATACAGTATGTCAGAGGGAGGCGGGGATGGAGAAACAACACTTGAATTGTCTCTGGTTGAGATGGAGGTGAAAATTTGAGCAAAGAGTTCAGCTTTGTCAGGAGAAGAAACTACAACTGAACCGTCAGATTGTAAAAGAGGATAGAAAGAAGAGGAATAAAGTTGATGAAGAGGTTTTTAGCTAGATGCCAGAAAGAGCGAGAATTAAAATGAGATAGGTTTTCACATTTTTGTCAGATGAAGGAATTTTTGGCAAATCGAAGCAAAGATTTTGCATGATTGCGGGCAGAAATATAAGCTGAGTGAGAGACAGGAATTGAATAGCGACTGCACCTTCTGAAAGACTCCTCTCTGTTACGGATAACATTAGAAAAAGTAAAGTTAAACCAAGGCTTTTTGACATTAGTAGTAAGAATAGAATATGGAATGTACGTCTCCATGCCCGAGAGAATCACCTTCGTGATGCGCTCAGCACACTCGGAAGGGCTCCGACCACGAAAGCAGCATGGAAATCACAGAAGTACTGCCAAATGGCCTCCCAATCAGCGACACCATAGTTCTAAAAGCGTCTCCTCTTGGAAGGATACAAAGACCGAATTGGAGCGATAGAACAGGAAACAGATATAAGATTGTAGTCGGAGGAGACCAACGGAGAAAAAAGTTTAACAGAGTAAGAAGGATGAGAGTAAGAAATAAATCCAGAATGCTGAACCTATCTCCAAGGCAATCGGGGATACGAGTAGGATGCTGTACGATCTGCTCTAGGTCATTTACGGTCGAAAAGTTGTAAGCCAGTTCACCAGGGATGTTAGTGAAATGGGAGGATGGCCAAAGATGGTGGTGAACATTAAAATCTCAAAATGGCGATTTCAGCAAAAGGAGAGTGGGATAGAATGTATTCCACTTTGGAAGTGAGGTAGTCAGAGAATTAGGAGAAAGGTAGACAGCGCAGATGTATTTAGTTTGAAATTGGCATATAAGCCGTAGCCAGAGGGTAAAGAATTCGGAGGATTCGAGTTCAGGAATACGAGAACAGGTTATTGCGTACATATACGCAACATCCACCTTTGCAGTGAAATTGAGTATAGAGAAAGTAAGAGGGTACAGAAAAGTGGTTGCTGTCAGTTGTCTCAGACACCTGAGTTTCAGTAAGGAAAAGATAGTGAGGTTTAGAGGAGGAGAGGTAGTGTTCAACAGATTGAAAATTTGAGGAAAGGTCACGAATGTTGCAGAAGTTTATGAAAAGTGAATCGGGCAGTGGCCCAGAATAACTCGAATGCATGAATATAATATACATATATAATATTTAATAATTATGCCACATTTTTAAAAAGTAATTAAGAATCACTAGATTAATGTAATGTTCGTGAAACGGCACAATTATTGTGGAAGGATGGAAATTTCTTTCACAGGCACATAACATTCTTAAAGAAAGTTTGAGGAATCAAAGAGTAATTTTTTATTTCAACTTCCAGCATTTCGAGTAAATAGAGTAGGTTTCGCATTCAGTCGCTGCTTTTAGATCTATCAATGTTCTGAGATTTTCTTTGAAGAACCTATCTTTTAAATATCACACTAAGAAGAAATTAATAGGGTTTGAGATCATGTGCGAGAGATTATGCTAAACCACAAGACGGTGATGGAAGGGGTGTACCTGTTTGATAGGACTCGAGCCAAAGATTTCAGGCACAAAGTCCAAAGTGACATTCGTTGTATGAGGTTTTGCACCATTTTGCTCAAACTAAACTGAACAAAATTTTGATTTGTCCTCCAAAGAAAATCCCAGTTCGGTGAAAGCTCTAAATCAGTGTTTCTCAAACGGTGAGTCGCGAACCCCCGGGTCGTAGTTTGTTTACCCATGTAGTAGTGATTTGTTTGCAAAAAAACAACAAAACCGCTTCGTGAATTTTTTTACCCCATAGGATGATAAAGGGTCGTGGGTAAAATCCGACAAAGAAACACTAGTCTTAATGCAGCAATTAAGAAGAAAACCAACTCCAAGTAAGGAAGAACTCCCGACGCATGTTCTTTCGAGGGATTAAGAATGAGTAAAGATGAGTTCTCTTCAGTAAAATTATATTTACTTTAGTTCGGTAAGTGTCATTTCTTGATTTTGGAGAGTATGCAATATATTTTAACCACTTGACTAATAAGACTGTTTAAGGAAGCTTTCCAAATGGGAGAAATTGTAGAAATTGCCTTCCTGGACGTTAGCATGCCACATGGAGATTTTCATTTTCATGGCTTCTGTTTTTCCAAAAACATCATAAACATCACCGCCTTTCCCCTGAAGTGACAAGTTGAGTTGGTTCAAATGACCGAAAATAGACGCCATGTATGACAGTTTGGCCAGCCAAAAATCGTCGTTCAAATGCAATGTTTTCACGTCATTTTCTTTAGTAAAATATACACACAGCTCATTTCTCAGAAGCATGATTCTTTCAAGGACTTTTCCACGGGACAGCCATCGTACCTCAGAATGCAGGAGGAGAGTTTCGTAGTCAGCAGACATATCCTCGCACAGCATTGAGAACAGCCGACATTTTTTTGCATGTGGGCGAATAGCATTGACAATTTTCACCACATCTTGCAACAGTTTTTGAAGTTTATTTTTTTGGTCATTGCAACAAGTGTTCAACTTATTTGCTGACAGTGCTTCACGGTGCAGACAACAATGTAAAAATGTGCATTTGGGAGATTTTTCTTTGAAGCGAGCAGTGACTCCTCTTTTACTTCCCATCATGGCTGCAGCACCGTCTGTTGTGAGAGCAATGCATTTGCTCCATGGTAAATTTGTACCTCTCATGATTTCGTCTATCTTAGAGAAAATAGCCCCACCTGTTGTTTCAACTCCGACTGGCAGGCAAAAGAAATAATGCTCTACAATTTTTTTTAGCTTTTGGTCTGGGAAACAGCAATATGCAATGAGTTGTGCAGCGTTCTTTATATCTGTTGATTCATCAAATTGTACAGCGAAAAATGGCGCTTCCAACAGTTTTTCTATCAGTTGCTGCTTCAAATCTTCGGTGATCATAGTAGATCTTATTTTCATTGTGTCGTGGAGAGAGGAATTTGCACAACCTTATCAACTGCCGGTTTTCCGCCATGTATGAGATCGGCGACGATCTTCAAACACGGCTTGATCACGTTCTCAGCATCCGTGTAAGGTTTTCCCCCTTCATGAGGGCATGAGATATTTGTAGAGATGCCAGAAGAAATGGTTTTCCAGTGTCTTTTTTTACCATCGACTGGAAGGAATTTTGCTGCTAACACAAGTGCTCGTGGGTGCTTTTGAAGAATTTTGTAGACTTGTTTTGATGAATGCAATGCTTTGTTCTTAAATGAGTCTGTAATTTTGAAAGAGCAAGGCACTGGTTGCTATACATGACACTGCAAAATATGCACTGAGCTGAAGGAGTCAAACTTGTCAGCTCCTCTTTGGGAAGAAAGAAACCATACCTGATATAATCTTCACTCCATCGTCTTTTCTTGGGTTTTGAGAAGAGGTTACTTCGATCTTTCCATTTTCTCTTCAAAATAGGTTTTTCCTTGCCGGAATCATCATCCGAGTCCTTAGTGGTATCATTCCGAGCTTCAGCTTCTAACTCCTCGTCCTCAGCTTCATCATTTTTCTTTGCAGATAACTTATTTCTTTTTGCACACACTTCCTCTTGAGCTGTTTTCTTTAAATATTTCAGCAAAGACATTGTACTTTAATCTGCAAACAAAAACAGAAAAACAATGAATAACAAGCAGTAGGGAGATTGTCATTTTTATAACTCTATCAAACTTACAATCGCATTGATGACATTCAAATTTAGCGATTCAAAAGTTAGGTTAGCTTATATTAAGTTAAAAATTACTTTTATATATTTTATTTCACCATTTATAAATAATTTATTAACTAACATAGAATTGATTTATAACATGTCAGGTGGCCTCACTACAGTCAGTGTAAGAATATGTTGTAAGTTTGATAGTAACCCCAAGCAGTACCTCATAAAAATTTTTAATTTTCTATAATAGAATTGTTACACCTAATTATGCATCCTTTGTGTTTTATATGTGAAAAACTCAGCACTTATTACATGCATGAGCCAAGCAATCAACAGTACCTAATTTGTTTTCTTAGATAACATTTTTATAAGTGCTCAACTCAACTTATGAAGCAAAAATACGCCAAAAAAACTTAACCTCTCAAATTAGATTAAGGATAAAATTGTAATGCAAATATAATTAGACAACTAATTTCACTGGTCTACAACCAAAATGCTTCGGAAATAAAAGTAGTCAATCTTTACTAATTTTGGGTCAATGAATACGAAAATGATGCCTAAAATTGCCAATTGGCTCTATTTATAAAGATATCAGGCAACCCTGCACCCTACTAACTGGACTGCATCTGTCGCGTAATATGTAGACGCCTGTGACACATCGACGCATTGACTCTACTGCGCATGCGCGTAGTTATATTTTTTTATTTTAATAAGTTAATGTAAATATATACATATATATATACAATAAAATGTAATTTTAAATTTATCTATTACATTATGTATTTGTAAATTATTTATTAAAAAATAGATTGGATCATTTTAACATATTGCTTCCCATAATGTTTTTGATATTAATATAAATGGAATGCTAACCTAACTTAACCATACCTAATTTAAAATTATTAAAATGCAATGTAATTACATTAATTTATTAAAATAAAAAAATATAACTACGCGCATGCGCAGTAGAGTCAAGGCGTCGATGTGTCACAGGCGTCTACATATTACGCCACAGCATCAGTTCATTCGCGGAAGTCATACAGTGCATCCTTGTCAAACTCTTTTTAGTGTTTGCTTTTGAAACTGAATTTTTTTAAGCCTAATTTGAACAAAGATGCCTCGTAATTGCGTGAACAGTGTAGATAACTTCTGTTATGTTTGTGGAGAATTGACTTTTGCATCACAAAAGCGTGCTATAACCGCCGTGATTAGGAAAGCCTATCACCTTTATTTTGGCTGTAAGATTGGAGATCAGGACAAGAGCTGGGCCCCACACATATGCTGCAATACTTGTGCAACAAACCTTCGCCAGTGGTTGAATCGGAAAAGGAAATCTATGCCTTTTGTAGTGCCAATGGTGTGGAGGGAACCAACAGATCATGTCAGCAATTGTTACTTCTGCATGATGCCTCCAGTCAAGAAAGGTATTTGCAGGAAGAAAAAGTGGATTTTACAATATCCAAATATTCACGGCGAAGGACTACTCGTTCCTGAGCTCCCACACTCATTCTCCCTGGAGTCAGAGGACGAGGAGAATGAAGGAACCTGCGAAACTTGTGAGCCTTCAACTTCACAAGACCCTGAATTTGTTTATAACTTGACATCTTCTAAACCGCACATGATAACTCAGAATGAATTAAACGACCTTATCAGAGATTTAGAACTGCCAAAGAGTAAGGCAGAGCTGTTGGGATCCAGAATCTCCTTGCTGAAAATGTTAGAGTGTGTAAGTTTCGTGACCGTTAAAAAGATTTTGTCCCATTCTTCATCATGGAAGGTGACCTTGTAGCTTGCAACGACATCGATGGTCTGATGGCAGCTCTCAACATTATTCACAATCCTGATGAGTGGAGACTGTTCAGTGACTCATCGAAGTTGAGTCTAAAAGCTGTTTTGTTGCATATTGGCAACGTATTGCCATCAATTCCAGTTGATCATGCAGTCCACATGAAGGAAACATATGACAACATGAAGCAACTTTTGAACTGCATAAACTATGACAAACATCAGTGGCAGGTTTGTGGTGACTTGAAAGTTGTTGCTATCGTGCTTGGACTGCAGGTGGGCTACACTAAGTATTGCTGTTTTCTGTGTGAATGAGATAGTCGGGCTAGGACTTCTCATTACATCAAGAAGGATTGGCCACTCCGACACTCATTGGAACCTGGAACAAAAAATGTTCAGTATCCTCCACTTGTAGAATCGAGCAAGATTTTGTTACCATCCTTACACATCAAACTGGGCGTCATGAAAAATTTTGTTAAGGCTATGGATAAAACGGGGGCAGCTAGTAAGTACCTCGGTGGTAAATTTCCAAAGCTCAGTGAAGCAAAAATCAAGGAGGGTGTATTTGTTGGTCCACAGATCCGCGAGCTTCTTAGAGATGAGGAGTTTGACCGTATCCTAGGTGGTGAGAAGACAGCGTGGAATGCTTTCCGGTTAGTAGTAACCAATTTTCTCAGAAATACCAAAGCTGACAATTATAGGGAGCTGGTGGAAAACCTGCTGTTGTCCTATCAAAAAATGGGCTGCAATATGTCTTTAAAGATACATTAACTCCATTCGCACCTGGAATTTTTTCCGGCCAACTGCGGAGCAGTCAGCGATGAACATGGTGAACGTTTCTACCAGGATATCTCAGCGATGGAGAAACGCTACCAGGGGAAATGGAGTCCATCATTGTTAGCAGACTACTGCTGGACAATAACAAGAGATGCTCCAGAAGTTGAATACAAGAGACAGAAGAGTTGTGATCAGTCTTTCCTTGTGAATAGATGTGTTTTATCGAGTGTCCAGTGTTACCACTTGAATAAGTGGTTTTCGTTGAAGTGTTTTAAAAAAAATAGGGTTGGTGCATTCTTCACTAAATTACATAGTGTCACTAATCATTCATTAACGAATATATTTCATTTATTGACTTTATTCATTACTATATTATTTGATTAAACCAAGGCTAGTGCACGTGGCTTGCCTTGTTTGTTTCCTGAATCTATTACTAACCGAGGTTTCATGAGGTTAAAATTCCCATGTTTTGCCTTTTTTGTTTTTGAAATCTATCAGAAAACGTGCTTTCATAAGGTTCATTTACCTTTCCTTCAGGGGATTAAGTAGAGTGTGGTCACCCACCGTGGGAAAAAGGAAAAACGGAAAGAAAACAGTCGGTCGAATAGCGGACAGATAAGTTTTAATAGTACTTTTTCATTTACAGAGCTTTCGTCTGTAGCTTAATTATATATTCATTTAGTATAAATTTGTGTTACAAGAACCTGTTTCTGCGTTTCAGGAACATTTTTGCGGGTTTACGCAGGTGACGGCACAATAAGCACGCGGTAGACCTACGTTGTAATTTATTAATTTCCAAACGCTTTTTTTTTTTGTTTTTTTTTTTTAACTAATTAAGAGCATGGCACCCCCGTCAAGTACTTGCAGTCGCTGTGAAGGGAAATTTGCCGCTTACGCGTTTACAATGGCTAATAATAATGAACAGTTAGTTTGCAGGTGGTGCTCAAGCATGGAAGTCCTGAGGAACGAGTTAGAACGTGAGAGGGAGGCCAGAGTGAGGCTTGAAGAAAGCGTGATGCTCCTGACGGCAAAATTAGAATCCCTTGAGACTCCAGTTACGACCCCTCCTGCCTCAGTTTCTACTAATAATATAAATAGTACTAATAGCCCTCTCTCTTCCCCTAGTTCCCAACCCTTCGTTCGAGTGCGTAATGGAGCCCCATTGAGGAAACCTAAGACTTGTCTACCAGTAATAACAAACAATAAGTTTTCTGTTTTAGGTTTCGAAGATGCTGATGAACCGGAAATACGACTCGTTGGCGATTCCATTGTTCGAGGGCAGCTCGAGGAATTCTGTGGGAGAAACCCTCGTCGTAGGCGCCGTTACTGCTACCCTGGTGCAAGGGTGGAGGATATAACTAATAGTGTTGACCATTTCACAGACGGTACCGCCGAGGACACAACGTATGTTATTCATGTCGGTACTAATAACGTTTTAAATTCTAGATCGGAAGAACTGCTGGCTAGGTACAGGGACTTACTAGAGCGACTAAAGGAAAAAACTAATAAGATTGTTTTAACAGGTATACTTCCTCGAATTATCCAACGTAACGATTTCTACAGCAAGGCGACCTATATTAACAATAACCTAAAGTCTCTTTGCCAACAGGAAGGAGTGCATTTTGCGAATTTTTGGAACAGTTTCTACGGCAGGAGGGACTTGTTCCTCGGAGATGGACTTCATCTTAATGACGTTGGAGCTGCGCGTTTAGGAAGACTATTTCATAATACTGTCTCTTCTTTTCAGGCTGCCGTAACTCGAACGGTCCCAGCGTAAATTCCACAAATTTCCCCTGCGCTCGCGAAGGTGTCGCAATTACAAACAATTTGAAGGTTCTATCCTTAAATGCTCGTAGCTTACGAAATAAAATAAACGAATTTTTTTCTTTAATTGCTTGTAAAGACTATGATTTAATTGCGATAAATGAATCGTGGCTTAGCACTGAAACACGTGACTTTGTAGGGGAGTATCAAATTAGAGGTTATAGACTTTTTGTTAAAAACAGAATAGGTAGGCGAGGAGGCGGTGTTATGTTGTATATCAAAGATAATATTGCGAACGTTATAGAAGTAAAGCACACAATTCCAGAACCAATAGATTCGACTATAGCAGAACTTAAATTGAACGATTTCAAACTTGTTGCGGTTATATATAGGCCCCCTAATCAAACAGCTGATACGGACGAAGCGTTATATCGTGAACTAAAGAGAATAATAGGTAGTGAGCAGGCTTTAGTTATGGGTGACTTTAATTGCGCCAACGTGAATTACGATACAATGCAGGGAGACGCGGAAGGTAATCGTTTAGTTAATTTTCTCGAGGATAGCTTTCTTATTCAAAAGGTTGGGGAACCTACGAGGTTGGACAGTATTTTAGATTTAGTAATAACTACGGATGATAGGCTAATTACTGATCTTCAAGTAATAGAACCGTTAAGCAATAGCGATCACAATATGGTAGAGTTTGTCCTCTCAGTAAGTCACTCGAAACCAGCTAACTCGACTAAAATTCCTAACTTCCAGCACGCAGACTTTTGTAAATTTCGAAATAAATTGTCACACGTCAATTGGGAAACTCCAACGCAAAACTAATGTGGGAATCGTTTGAAACAGTATTTAGGACTATAAATGAGGAATGTGTACCGTACAAAATTAAGCGTGCGAAAGTAAACAACAAGCCCTTGTGGTTTACTTCTAGAGTAGGAGACATTATAAAGAGTAGAGAGGGCTTATAGGCTACATAAGTGCGATAAAGACAATTTGTGGTTACGAAACAACTACATATCTCTAAGGCGTGAAGCGAAAAGTGTAATAAAAAAGTCCAAGCGCGAATTTGAAATCTCCATAGCTCGTGACGGTAAAGAAAACCCCAAGCGATTCTTTCAATACGTCAACAATAGAAATCCAGTAAAAAGTGTCTTGGGGCCGTTGAAAAATGTTAACGGAGATCTAGTTTCTGAAAACAAGGAAATGGCTACCTTGCTAAACGAATTCTTTACGTCAGTTTTTACTATAGAAGATGTAACGAATATCCCTACGGTCATAGACATAATACCTTTTGATAATGGTAATATTTTGGATAATATTGTGGTTAGTGAAGGGGAAGTAATGCGCTATATTGATAAAATGAAAACGCGTAAATCACCAGGGCCGGATTCCATATATCCCATACAACTAAAAGAATTAAAAGATAGCATTGTTGTGCCGCTAACAAAGATTTTTAATGCGTCTATTTCTGAGGGGTGCGTACCAGATAATTTCAAGTTAGCAAACGTAACACCTATCTTTAAGAAAGGCGATAAAGGTGCGGCGGGAAATTATAGGCCAATCAGTTTAACGTCTGTTGTAGGTAAGCTACTGGAATCAATAATTAGGGATCGTATAGTCGAACACTTAGAATTGCATAACTTATTAGAAATACGCAGCACGGTTTTAGGCGAAACAAATCTTGCTTAACTAATCTTTTAGAATTTTTTCAAAGCGTGGTTGACGTTTACGATAGTCATCGGGCGGTTGATGTAGTGTATTTAGATTTTCAAAAAGCGTTTGACACCGTACCGCACAAAAGACTCATTGAGAAAACTAAGGCTCATGGAATCAGGGGTGTAGTAATAAATTGGATAGAAGAGTGGTTGCGAGGTAGGAAACAGAGGGTGGTCGTTGATGGAGCGGAGTCGTGTTGGGCTAATGTAGCGAGTGGCGTTCCTCAGGGTTCTGTATTGGGCCCCTTGCTTTTTCTTATATATATTAACGATTTAGATGTCTGCCTAGTCAGTACAGTTTCAAAGTTTGCCGATGACACGAAGATGGGTGGTAGGGCGATTAATGTCGAAGATAGAGGTGAAATCCAGAATGATCTGAATAAAATCGTTGATTGGTCAGTCACATGGCAAATGAGATTTAACGTCGATAAATGCAAAATTTTACATATAGGTTCGCGTAACGGTAATTTTGTGTATAGTATGTCAGGGAAAGAGTTGATAAGCGTAGAGCAGGAAAAAGATTTGGGAGTTATAGTCACTGGTGATTTAAAAGTAGCGAAACAAAGTACAGTTGTCAATAAAGCGAACAAAGTGTTAGGTTTTATAGCTCTGAATTTTGGGTACAAATCGCGCGATATTGTAGTTCCTCTTTATAAATCATTAGTTAGACCCCATTTGGAGTACGCGATCCAATTTTGGAATCCGCATATGCGCAAAGATATAGACAAAATCGAAAGAGTTCAGAGACGAGCAACTAAGATGATTCCGTCGCTTAGGTCAAAGTCGTACGAGGATAGGCTTAAAGAGTTAAAATTGACTACACTCGAGACTAGGAGGCTAAGGGTTGATCTAATCCAGGTTTTCAAAATTATGAATGGGTTCGATAACGTAGATAGAGATAGCTTTTTCGAAATATCTCAATATAATAGGACTAGAAATAACGGGTGTAAGTTGACAAGTAGAAGATTCGAGACAGCAGTTGCGAAAAACTTTTTTACGCATCGAATAGTAAATAGCTGGAATAGTTTGCCGGTAGAAGTAATTAGTAGCACGTCTATAAACATGTTTAAAAATCGATTAGACTCATATGTTGATAGATTGGGTATAGTTTAAGGTAGTAAAATTAAGGGTTGGATAAGATAGATTTTGATTCTCTTTTCATTAAAGATCACAATAACCAGACTAAAGGTTATAGTATGAAATTATTTAAGCCAAGATGTAGAACAAATTTAAGAAAACATAGTTTTACAAACAGACTAATTAAGTTTTGGAACAGTCTGACAGAAGAAGTGGTGACTTCAGATACAATTGATTCTTTCAAAAGATGGTTGGGTAGTTTGATGTCTGCAAGGATCATCTGGTGATAGTGTTTAAGCCATTTTTATTGCATGAATAGTACTAGTTTATTTCATATATATTTTGTACATTTAGGTGATAGATCCCACAGCTCAAGACAAGTGTTGTGGGATATAGGGAGGCAACATCTTGGGTTAGGGGATACTCTCTGTCCTTACACACCCTATTTAAAGAGATTCCTCTGCCGAGCGGTGACCCCCATAGTACTGTGAGGTATTGAAAAACTCATGATCTTCACTTGTCCCACAAACACCTTTAAATGGGAGACTCAAAATGGGTGCACACACATTTCTACATTACTGTACAGTAGGGTGGATCGATTTTACATTTGTTTCGATTTCCATATTCTAATAGAGACAAAAACTTGCGCATGCATGAGAAAATAGCCTCTGCAAAATCTTAGCTTAATAGGTAATCATCTTCTGCCCCCGGCAGAGCGATGAAAATCATATTTTAGTAGTCAAAAACGTATTTTTAAACCCTAGGCTAGAGTCATAAAATTTTGCGTGTGTGTTATTTCATGCCTAAGCAACGATATAAATGCTATGGGAAATATATAAATGCATTATTTAAGACAAAGAGCCGATCTGAAAATATGTATATTATACATATTTTCAGATCGGCGCTTTGTCTTAAATAATGCATTTATATATTTCCCATAGCATTTATATCGTTGCTTAGGCATGAAATAACACACACGCAAAATTTTATGACTCTAGGCTAGGGTTTAAAAATACGTTTTTGACTACTAAAATATGATTTTCATCGCTCTGCCGGGGGCAGAAGATGATTACCTATTAAGCTAAGATTTTGCAGAGGCTATTTTCTCATGCATGCGCAAGTTTTTGTCTCTATTAGAATATGGAAATCGAAAAAAATGTAAAATCGATCCACCCTACTGTACAGTCTTTACAGCCACACATACACTTTTCCTCCTAAGTATATATATTGTAATGTATAAGGTTGTAAATTGTGACTTGATCCGCAATTGATATGGACCGTGACTTATTTTTGGTTGGCAAGGTACTGGTATTGATGGATACCGTAATGAAATTGACTAGATTCTTTGGATCTGAAATATTTGCATGTCAGTTATAAATAGATATAGAGTGTAACATATTTGTGGATAGTAGTCTACAGTATTATGACTTGATCTTCTGGATCCAGAGATTCTATCTTTAGTTTTAAATTGCTAATTAATTAGTTTAAAATTGCTAATTATTTACTTTTGTAAAAATTGGTCGTTGCCAATGTACAGGCAGTTTTTACATAGTGGAGCCACCTCGATGGGCCGAAGTGGCCCCGAGTGTGCCCACTATAAAAATTTCGTATGTTCTTATGTTCTTGTGGCGCGGAACCCACGTAAAATTGTAGGTCCCCTCCGCCACCACGGAAGACATACACAATACACAATTACGAACACAGTTAAATAGACCAGCCTTGATTGGATCCTAGGGTCTTTGTTGGTCTGAAACATTATAACATTATAACAATATAAGTGACTGCATTATACAGGTATGTTACTAATATATGGTATACATATAAGCAAAATGTGTAACTTAAATTTTCTTGGAAACTGTAGCCAATCGACTGCTTTTATGGTCATATTCGTTTTCAGCACCCCAAAATCCATAATAGGAAACACATTTTATCTCCGAAGCACAAGCTTTTTCAAAATTTGTAGACCAGTAATAATTATACATAATACTGTGAAAAATATATTTTTACAATGATTTGGAGAAATTCCAATTTAGTTAATCTGCAGTATAATCTGTCTGTATTCATATAAAAAACATCTACACACCAAAACAAAGCTTCTTCACAATGGTTTGTTATACATAATACTATGAAAAAATATTTTTACATGAATACTTTTAAAGAATTGCACATAAACCAGCATCACCATATTGAAAAGTCTGAATCTCTCAAACATTTGGACTTTATAGTAGTAATTACAATTTTTTCCAAAATCATTCAATTCTTACATTTTAGTTACCTTGTAAGCAATCTTTATTACTCCAAATCTGATGATTATAATCGTTGACTGAATCAGTTTGATATATAAAACCTTAAATAATATATTTATTTTCTTTATTCGCTTCATTAATATCTTTGGCCTACTAATATATCATTTCTGCCTCAGTTTATGCTTTATTTAAGTATAATCTTTTTGAAATGCTTTTTCAAATATCTGGAAAATAAATAAAATAATAAAGTTAAGCTAAATTACTACCTGAAACTCTTACAAGTGTATTGCTATATTTCTGATTATTAACAGCTTAACATACAGTAACTTAACACTATCACAAATTACCAGTTCTATTTTATAATTAGATAAAATTTAATAACTCACTATCACTGGCGATAAGCAAGTCTGCACAGCTGCCGGATCAAGTAAAGATAAGCACCCCCATCCTTCTTTAATTAGCCTTATAAGGCTAACTAACGAAAATATCACGACCTAACCTAACCAATCGTCAAGGGCGTACAGGTGACTTAACGATTGGTTAGGTTAGGTCGTGATATTTTCATTAGTTAGCCTTATAAGGCTAATTAAAGAAGGCTGGGGGTGCTTATCTTTACTTGATTCCAGCTGCCAACTAGTCTATATTTACCCAGACAGGCAGTTACCAGTTTCAAACCTGAGCAAAAATTAAAATAATTCAGTCTAGTTCAGCTCATTCATTCTTATTACTTCATTCACCTTTTCATTCACCCCTAAGATTCCATTCACCCTAACAAAATTTTTACTCACCCTTGGGTGAACCATTCACTACTTTAAGATGCACTGGACTAATGCATGGCTCTGCGATGGCTTTTCCGGCAAAAAACGGCGTAACTCCTATGAAAGCGAACAGCCTAACATAAATTTTCCATAGTGAACGATTGCCTCCTCGAAGAACCTTGAGATTCTACTGCGGTATTCAAACTTTTATAAATGTACTTTATATAGATGCTCGAAGTTTAAGATTTAAATTGGATGAGCTATTAAGTATTGTTCTTGATAAAAAATTTGAGGTTGTACCAATTACTGAATCCTGGTTAAACACAGAGAGTAGAGATTTCCTCGAAAATATCATACCCCAGGTTATGATATGTTTAACAATGATAGAATAGAAAGAAAGGGTGGTGGTACAGTACTATACGTTCGGTCACACTTAAAACCCATAATTAAAAACATTGCAGAAATTGATAATATTAATGCGACGTTTGTTGAAATCAAAGACAACTCAGGAAAAAAATTAATTATAGGTTTACTGTACAGTCCTCCCTCTCAGACTGTCGATAGTGATAATTGGCTTCAAGAATTAATTTTTGATGTAAGTAGCGGACGTGATGCGATAATTATGGGAGATCATGGGAGGCCCTGGGAGGGCCGGATCCAGACCCATAATCTGACTAGTGCCATTTCATTAAATGCATACCAAAATGTAAAAGAAAACATGATTCGTTATTTACTTCAAAATATTTATTTTACAAAATAAATCCTTTCTAATGTTTGTCACTGATAATATCAAAAAGCTCCATCCTTCTTGGGTGGAGCCGTGCAAACTTCTCAACCAAAAGATCCACATCGAGCTTCCGCCCATAGTGGACATGCATCAGAGCTAAACCATTCATCCTATCATTTCTCATGGTGCTCCTCAGATACGTTTTCAGTCGACGCATGGCTGAAACTGAACGTTCACACTCACAGGTGGTGACTGGAATGACTGCCAATACCTTGAGTGCAGCACAGATGTTTGGGAATAAGACCTTGTCCATGGAGTGTAAAGTTGACTGCACAGAGTCTAGTATGTCGAAGTTGGCCTGATGGCGTCGCTCCCAGTGGTATTGCCACACATCCAGCTCTGCAGGCAGAGTATTGGGATTGGGAAGGTCATCTTGGTAGGTCTGACAGAACTGCTGGAACTCTGGGTTCCATGTGTCTGGCTGTTCTATCATCTTTGCAGGAACACCTAAAATGAATGAACCAGTTGTCAATTTCATGTAACAATAAGAGAGAGTACATATCAGTCCATCAATTTAATTATCATTCTCAAATTATCCCTATAGCTAAATAATTCCATCACAAACCTGAAAATCCCAGAATGGTTTTCTGTTGGCCATCTTTGAATCTTGATCCAATATCTGCCAGGAGATGATCCAAGAATGGCGCAGTCACACTGCGACGGAAATAATCCTCCGTAGTTTCTGCAGGGACATTGTTTCTGTTATTTTGCAGGCCGACTGTCCTGGGCTTTGTCACTGCTATGTCGAGGTCTTCAGCTATTTCCTTTGCAGCCTTGAACCACTCAGAATGTTTTGAGTCAACACTGTCTCTGACTGTTTGAAGAAACCCAAGGACCTCACCAACACTGTCATATGCCTTCTTTGTGTCGAGATTCCTCACCTGCAACTTGACTGTGATACCACGGGTGTATGACAAAACTTTCTTTGTCACAACAAAAGTGAAGATAAACTGGAATGTTCCAATTTGGTGGAGCATACCACTGGCCTTTGTTGATGACTCACTGTCCCAGTTTGAGTGACGTTATCCTCGATGCATGTCAAGGTTGAAACCACGGTGAGCAGTAGCTCTTCGAATACATCTAGGGCATCCAAACGCTGGACCCATCTAGTTCGGTAAATATCGGTCAGCTTATGATGACTAGAGGCTGGACACTCCTCCTGAGTGACAAAAACAGAAAGCAATAATTTTCAGATTAGATGTATGAAAAAATAAAATAATTTAAAATTAATTTCACAGCATTAAATTCACTATTACAACACATCCATTACAATAGAAAATGTACTGACTATACCAAGAAAAAAACACACCTTGATCTGTCTTCAAGCAGCAGCTGAATTTTCGGTGAGAACTTGAAGAAACGCTCCACTTCCTCCAACGTGCCCATCATGTTGCGTACTTCTTGTAAAGCACAGGCTTTTACAACACAGGTTCAATCTGTGAGATTGGCAGTGGACATAAGGTGCCTTTGGATGCTGATGTGCTATCAAAGCTGCTGCACTAGGGTGTGTCAATTTGGGAGGTGAAAATTAATTTTTGCCAATTCCTTCACTGAGGGGTTTTAAAAATATGTTTTTGGATGTGAAGAATTCAAATCTGCTATTATTTTTGTGATTGCTCAACACTTAGCTTGGTAAATCTACGTTTGATTAAAAAGCACATAAATTGCTCTCGGAAAACAACATTTATTAATTTTAGCTTCTCAAAATGTCAGGTAATGCTATAAAAATTTTAGTTTCTCTGCATAAAACATATCCTAGTAATCATAAAACATATCCTTGTAATCATAAAACAACATTAGAAAGTAATGACATCAGTAAAAAAAAATATTTAAACAACAAGTTTCATCAAGTCTTGCTTTGATTCGTTCTTGGACATCAGCCGCCGACTTGCTTCTTGGCCTCTGATATAGCCCTCATGTTTCTCATGTGTATACACCCTGCCTGCTGCCTCTGTGACTTGTTTCACACACCTCTTTATTGACTGAGCATGACAGGGCCACTGTGGAACTTGCATAGGCTTGTCAAAGAACTTCTTTACTTCCGCTGTAGTCAGTTTACATGTCAAAGGAGGTTCAAATACCACTGGGGTTGATGGAAGATGTCTTCCTTGGACGTACAGAAAGATCTCCAAGTGTGTCATCATCTCCACCCCTCATGTCAACAATCTTTTGGACACCAGCTCTCCTCTCCTCACTGTCATCTGAGCACAAGAGTGTCTGGATTATCATTTCGCTGAATGCATACCATGCTGAGCGCTTGATGGTTGGCAAAACAGCATCCACTACAGCCTTCTTTTGCAGCCTAACTAGCCGCAGCTGAAACAAGATGTGGCGTGGGCCTTCCACCCAAGAGTGTTTTACTTTGATGTTGAACCAACAGGGGTAGTACACACCAAGAATGTATTCCACTATCAGTCTTAAGTTGTTGAGGGTTTTGCCTTTAAGGCCATGTTTTGAAACCCATATGCGACAAAGCCTGTTTGCTGTTGTCAACCACCTTGAATGGCTCACTGGACCAATTTCAAGAAGGGCCAGATGTGTGGGAAGTTCTCCTGTCCTTATGGCCTGTGTGATCCTATACCCGTACGCTTGATCAGTAGAGAGATCCTTTACGACATTGTCACTCAGTGAAGTAAGAGGCTCTCCAATTGAGAGTTTGGTGAATGAAGGATCAATTTCAAGTTCGGTTGCAGTGTCTAGCATCTTGCCAATGTTACCTGTCCACTTGGTGTTAGACAAGGTCTTCCCATCCAGTGCTGTGATCAAGTGTCGCAGGGGTAACTCGTTAGTGTGGAGGGCACAAACCAACCAGATCAGCTTACGGCAAAGCTTGACCTCTACCCAATGCATGGAACCACCCTCCCAGCCAGTGTTAACATTTGTAGAATCACCTCCAATGGCCTGCAGGCTTTTATCAATGCCCTACTTCTTCATGAAATCTACAAGATTATCAGCAATAACTTCAGCAGGTTTTTTTCTCGTAGAGCCTTTCTCAGGAGTGAAGTGGTAGAGATATCTTCCACCTGGCTCACTGCACACAGAATAATGCTCTTCTTTGATGATGCTGGGGAACTGACGATCTGAATTGTCTGCTTTCAGCATAACTTTAGTATCTTGACGGCCGTCAAAGAAGATGCAGTCAATTTCACCCTTCTTACAAAGATCATCAAATTCCTGATCCAGGGATCTCATAACTTTTTCTTGGGCCCTCTTGACTTTATTGTGATCAACTACAAGTCTCTTGTCTTCTTCAGTGATCAAGCCAGCATCCATAAAGGCAGCAGTGGTGATGGCAGCTGTGGCATGCAGGCCAACACCATATCTGATGCTATGCATAGCAACATTAGGTATTTCTAATGTGTTGTACTCTGGCTTTTTATTGGAAGTTGAAGACGTGCTTGGTATTTCTAATGTCACTTCATAACTTCCATCCTTTCCATCTTGAGCATCAGCTATTTGTTCTTCATTTTCATCATCAGAGAAAATTATTTCATTTGATGGCATTGAAACATCCTGCTTACTTGTCTGCTTATATTCAGCAAGCCTTCTTCTTTCGTCTTCTTGCCGCTTCTGCTTTTTGACTTGTCTGTTGTGCTCAGGTTGATCTGGCAAGCCAATCTGATGTAGTCCAATAGAACCAGACTTGTCTCTCTGACCTTTAATGAAAGCAAGTTCTTTCACAGCGATCTTCATCTCCCTAGGGCATGTACAGTTAATGTGAGTTTCGTTTTTGCAACCAGCATCTGCAAGGCAGCCAAATTCAGAGCAGAGAACAATTTTACACTTGCAACTGAGGATGTCAAAAAGCTTGTCAAGTTTTGCAATGAAAGCCTCTTTGACATGTAGCTTTCCTCTCCTAAGAGATATGTTTTTGGCCTGCTCCCAGCTCTCTTGGATTTTGTTTAAGATTGTGACTCGTGAATTTACAACGGGGGCTACAAAAGAACTGTTTGCTCGTTCCCACTTTTCAAGCACTTTAGGGTAAATGTCTTTTGCAAGACTGGCTACTGGGTAGTTTCTCACATCCTCACCACTTTGTTCTCCTAGCAGTAGCCCATATTTCAGAACGTCTCGCAGAGTTGGGAGTTCAGAGGGCAACAACTCTCTACCAGTTCCAATTAGGTTGCTCACATGTGTGAATGTCCCCAGTCTTGTCCTCCTTTTAGAAGCCATTGTAGTCAATTCCCACTGGTTAGGATGGTAGCACTGACGGACAAGTAATCTTCAGCACACTGATGAATATGTTTCAACCTGTGAAATAAGCAAAAACAGCAGTGCATTATATATACAGCATATATAATTATTAATATAATAATTATTATATAATTCCACAAAAAAGTCAAAAAAGTCACTATTTTTATGTAGCTTCTTACCAAGCAAAACTAAATTATATTAAATTAACAAAAATATCTTTAGAATTCCTAAGTCATGCTGCAACTTTTTAGCACCCCTCATATTTGGAATTTGAAAGTTGAAAAATTCGACACACCCTACAGTGCTGCACCTTTGACTTGTCCAGCCATATTGCCTGCTCCATCATAGCACTGGCCTCTGCATTTCTTCATATCTAAGTCGAGATCACTAACCACTTGCAACAGCAAGTCAGCAATGGCTTTGCCAGTGACACCATTCACACATTCAAAGAAACCAACAAACTCTTCACGAATAGAATCTGTGTTGTCAACAAAACGCAACACAAGTGGAAGTTGTTCCTTGTTGCTGACATCAGTAGCTTCATCTGCAAGAATGGAAAACAGAGGACTTGTGTTAATCTCCTTCACAATTTCGTCTTGAATGTGGGCAGCGATGATGGGGATCAGTTCATTCTATATTGTCTTTGATGTATATGTTACATTCTTGGGAGCTGATTTCAAGTGTTCTTCGAGGACCACATCACCAGCATCCACGCGGAACTGCAACAGTGCCAAAAAGTTGCCTCTGTTCTTCGAGTCGTCTTCAGCATCTTCATGGTCCCCTCGAAGAGCGAAGTTCTGCCTACCACACAAGATCACAGTCTTCATCATTGATGCTACTTTTTGTTTGTTTGGTGCGACACGTTTGCTGATTGCTGATAAAATAAGTCGATTCACTGGTTGTGGCTTGTTGGACATGATTCTGCGAAAATTATCAGCAAAAAGTGTTGCGTGTTTGTGGAAATCTGACTTGCTATTATGTTCGGCCAATTTATTTGTAGCTGTTACCCAGTTGGTGAAAGGTGACTTGTACAGCTTGTCCAACTTGCTGCTGTTGTGGCCACTTGCTATACCAAACAGCACACAGGTTAAACAAAATGCGCCACATTCTGATGGTGAATACACCAGCCAGGGATACATCTTTAGCCATTCTCCATTGAAGAATCGCTTCTGCCATAATTGTTGGTACCTGGAAACTTGTATCTTGCAGGAGGTTGCCAGTGGGAAGTCAAAAGCCCATACTTCTTGTAATCATTCAAATCGCTCACACACTGGTAATACAGGCCGATGTCATTCCCGAGGTTTGATGATATTATGTCCTTCACCTAAAATTCAAAACAATATTCTTTTTAATTCCAGTCATAAAACCATCAATTTATGATTAGTTTCAGTATAAATTGTAGAGAACATCTTGTTCAAACTTGTTTTGTACTACATTCATGACAATAAATAAATGGGATATTTTTTTAGTTAACGGCAACAATATAAGAAATCAATTCTTACCACATGTCGTGTCTGTGTTCTGTATTTTGCACACTGGATCATCTGCGTCATATCTGATTTCATCAAACTTCCTTTTCTGCGATGGTCTGTCACCCAAATCATCTAAGATGTCAGTTGAGCAAGAAGGTACTATGGTACTTCCCTGAAAAGAATGACCAATAATATGAATAATGATAAGGTGACATTGTGAGACCCCTATTAGGGAGGAGTAGAGTTGAATATATTATTCTACAATTTGACTGATTTTCCAAGCATAAACTAAATCATTGTGTGATCCGACTTACCGACTGGTATTGAAGAAAATCCCGATCTTTGCTTGTACCTTCTTCATTTTTCTGTAGACCTCGACGTTCACTCAGATTCACTTTAGCATATAAAATATTATAACACAAAAAATACAAAAGATAGACTTATTTAAAGTGAAATTAGAGCTGCACTGCAAAACACCTGTTACATACAAAGATGGCGCTTGAAAACATTTGAGAAATTAAAAAGTGTACGGCGTATGCGCGAAGTATAAGTTCCTATGCATTTTCCAGCAGAAATCGAGCAGAGAGTATCTTTTCAAGGCAGTCTCGCTAGGGGGGGGGGGGCTATTTACGTAGTAAATACATACAAAGATGGCGCTTGAAAACATTTGAGAAAAAGTGTACGGCGCATGCGCGAAGTATAAGTTCCTATGCATTTTCCAGCAGAAATCGAGCAGAGAGTATCGTTTCAAGGCAGTCTCGCTAGGGGGCGCTATTTTCAAAAAAATCTGACCAGTGCGAAACGATGCCAAAATTTATCTGACCGATGTCCTGGCATCGGTGAGCCGACTGGACGAGGTTTTGCTCAAAAGCTCACGGTTTCAAATGGTCAAGGAACCTACTAGAGAACGCAATATTCTAGATTTAGTTTTAAGTACAGACTTAGACATAATTGATAATATCTTTGTAGGAGACTACTTCTCCACCAGTGATCATAGGCAGATAACATTTGAATTTAAAATTAATGTCCATAATTCGGAGAGCCTTGAATACGTTTTGGATTTCAAAAGAGCTACTGTAAATTTCGTGACATGAAACTGCAACTTTCGACCAATAATTGGGATGAAGCACTATCGCACGATGATATAATGGCACATGGACTACTTTTTATAATTATTTTAAACGTTTAGGATCAAGTAATATTCCATTACGTAAAAAGGGACTGGCGAAGTATATTAAACTTAAATGGTGGAATGCTGAAATTAAAAGTAGTTTAACGGTAAAAAGGATGGCGTATTTTAAATTTAAAGAATCAAATAATTTGTCCTATGAAAATGCTTACAAGCTATTGAAAAGGCGAGGTAAAAAACTTATTAGAAAAAGTAAGCGCAACGATGAGCTATAGTGAACTATAGTGAACCAAATTAAACCGAATCCGAAGGAATTCTATAATTATGTTAGGAATAAAAAAAAGTAGCTTCGCAGACTATTGGTCCACTCATAGGCGAAAACAACGAAAAAATTTTCGATAACTTACAAATTACGGAAGTTTTAAATAAATTCTTCTCTTCTGTCTTCACAAACGAAAATATAAACAACATACCCGTTCCCGTAATCATGCTCAGTGATGATCATTTAAAGCTTCACGATTTTACCATTTGTGAAAGCAAAGTACTCTCGGTCATAGGCAAAATTAATCCTAATAAAACTCCCGATCCAGATAAGGTTATACAACAAGGGGTAGGAGAATGTTACAAGATGTTATGCAACAAACGGGGAGGGGGATTTCTGCAAGAACAACAAGGGGTTATGCAACTTGGAGGCGGAGTTATTCCCCAAGTTGCAATGAACTCCCGCTGAGGGAGACCGGTTTGGGGGAGAGATTGGGACGGCTTCAACCCCCGAAAGGGGTATACCTAACCTAAGAGAGAGAGAGGGGAGAAGGAGAGAGGAAGAGAGGTGTTCGCTTGGCTGGAGCCAAGCGCATATTAAGACTTCAGCCGAGCGCCCGCTGTCTTATAGGCCCCTAATCAGCCAGTGCCTCCAGGCATTATCAGCCAGTTGGCACAATGTATACAACGTTTGCACGTACACCCCGCCTATGCGCCCATAAAATATTACGCGCACACAACTATATGCGCGATTATATGTGCCGGGTTCGAGACCCGGTGGCGGTGCGTCCTTCCACGGTTGGTAGATAAATGGGAAACCAGGGTATCCTAGTGATCCGTGTTAAACTGTAGGTCTAAGGTGGAGTGTAAACATCCTTCCACGATTGGTAGATAAATAGGTAAAATATGCAGTCTGTTTAAGTTCTTCATTTCTACCATATCTCGAGGGCTGAAATTTCTCGGTGTTAAATTTCTCGGTGTTAACTGTCATGTTGTCTTCTGACAATTTGTATATTTTGTTCGTGTCCCTCTGCAAAGCTTCCACTTCATTTCCATTGCTGATTTTTCTGCTGATCTTTGTATCGTCTGCAAAGGATATTACTATACTGTTGCTGTTCACTCCACTGTCTATGTCTGTTAGCATGATAATGAAGAGGAGTGGGGCTAGTACTGTACCTTGTGGTACTGAAATGCATACTTCCGATTCTGATGATGATACGCCTTGAATTTTGACGACCTGTAGATGTTCTCTGAGGAATTTGTAGATCCATTTTCCCACTTTGCCTGCTATTCCCATAGTAGTTCCCAGTTTATATGCTATTATACCATGATCACATTTGTTGAAAGCTTTAGCAAAATCCGTGTATATGACATCGTAGTTGTCATTGCCTTCCAGTGCATCTAGGATATTGTTATAATGCTCTATAAGTTGTGATAGGCATGATCTTCCTGATCGGAAACCGTGATGATTTTCGTTGAATCTTTCCAGCGTCTCCAAGAAATCGTAGATTTTCTCTAACTATTCTTTCAAATACTTTGGTGAAGTGGGACGTCAATAACACTGGTCTACAGTTCTTTGCTTGAGATCTATCCCCTCCTTTATATATAGGGACAATGTTTGCTCTTTTCAAGATGCTCGTTATTTCCCCAGTGTCTAGGGATCTTCTCCATATCCAGTATAAGGGTGTAGCTATTTCATTTTTACAGTTTTTAATCAATAATGTGTTCCAATTGTCCAGACCTATGGCTGAATGTGATTTCATTTGTCCTATAGCTCTCGCTACATCTTCTGGGGTAAAATCAAAGTCTGTTATTCACTCTCTTTGCAATTTCTCTTCAAAGAGTGCATCTGTCAGGTATTGCTTTGTCACTTTTTGGGGTACTGAAGTTTGATTCATATTGGACTCTCAGTGTTTCAGATATTGCTTTTGGATCGTCTGTAAGTTCATTATTTCTTTTCCTTAAGGGCCCGATAGCGCAGCGCGTTTTTTTTTCCTTTTCGCATAGCTATAGGAGTATTTTAGATTTTCCTTTATTGTTTCTACCGCCTTTTCTTCCCTCTCTGTATGGTCCTTAATCAGGTTTGTATTTCCGTATCGATACTCTCCAGTTTTTCTTTTACTTTCCTGACATTATCTCCGTAGTTGGCTAACTTCGCCTCCACCCTCTTTCTTTTGCGGAATATTCTTCTCTTTTGCCTCTCTAGCCAGCTACTCTTTCCTTTTGACTGTGATTTCGGAGCATATTTTTCTAAAATCCTCAGCGTATTTTCTTCCAATGTTGTTAGCATTTCTTCAGTTGTTTTATTCTCTAAAACTGTTCTCCACTCTATTTGGGCCATGTGTGATCTGATTGCTTCCCAATTTATAGTCTTGGATAAGGTTTGGGGTTATTTTTATATCAGCAATTAAGTTCGTGTTATTCGTGAATAGCAGATCTGGACAGTTATTTTTTTTTTATTTTCTGTTATCTCCTTTATCAACATAAACTTGTTTGTGAGAGCCATCAACATTTTTGCTTCCTCCTGGTCTTCTCTTGTGACCCCCTTGTCCTGATCTATATATATATATATATATATATATATATATATATATATATATATATATATATATATATATATATATATATATATATATTAGTGTTCCCAAATTAAAGGCCGACAAGGGACCTCTTCAACACTGAAGGAAAAGAGCTTGGTTTTCAGGGGGCCAAGACTTTTAACCAGCTTCCAAAGGACCTTAAAAAAGTTGGGGTCAAAGTTGAAGTCTTCAAAAGAAGACTAGATGCCTGGCTCAGGACGGTACCAGATGAGCCGGGTGTATCTGGCTATGTGCGTTGGAGAGCGCAAGAGAGAACCTCGCTCCAACTAACGGAACATCACCGAGAATGATCGAACTAGAACGATATATCGGGTCGGCAAAAAAAAAAGGGAGACCTTTTAAATCCTTCATATCTCGGGAAATACGGTACATAGAACCATGAAATTTTAGTATGTTAGTACCATGTAATTTTATGGTTTGTCTGCCATCTTTTAGCATTTTAGCTGAGAAATTGGATTTATGACGAATATTCCAGAAAAATCTTGCTAATCATAGGTTCAAGTTGATAATTAAAGCGATTTTAATTAACGTAAGCCAACTGCAGGAAGCTTGGACAAGCTTATCAAGAAAATCGATAAAACGGGAGATATCAAAAGAATAACAGGTTGCGGTATTAAATTTTGACACCAAACAGTCCTGATTTAAATCCTGTCGATTACGGCCTTTGGGAAAATTTGTCACAGAGAATTTATCAGGTCAAAGTAAGAAATGTCGCTCATTTACAACAGATTCTTCTGGAAAAATGGGATGAGCTACCACAAGAACAAATCAATAAAGCCATAGATGAGTTCCGTCCTAGACTGAAAAAGGTTGTAGAAGTTCGTGGTAAACATATCGAGCAGTTTTTTAACATAAAGGGAATAGCGAACTGGCCATCTGGAACACCGAGAGAATTCCCGGTGGGCCGGTCGATATGTGAGTCAGTGAGGGTAACACGAAAAATATAGACAAAAAAAAGAACAGTAAATAATCTCCCATCTCCCCATTCCTCTACGTCTGCGCAGCCGCCGCAGCCCATTCTCCCCATTGATGTAAACAAATAATAAGTTGGCAAAAAGAGTGATCCGAATGGTATTTACAGTATACGTGTTATATTCCTGCGTAATACTAGGATAATTTTCATCTGCATCTAGAGTAATTTTTTTTCTAGACCTGGCAACCCTATGGACAGTGGACTGGTGGTGTTGCTCGGTCTGCTATGCCTAGATGTTAATTCAGATATTGCTGTTGACAAGCTATGTTTATCAAGTAATGTATCTTTTTACAGTTTTACTCCAATATATTGTTTAGCTAATCACTGATATAAAACTTAAAAATGTCCAAATAGTGCTGTGTTTTTTGATGAAATAAACAACTGAAATATCGCAATGAATAAAGACAGTTTCAAAATTCCAAGTCAACCCAGTCAAAAAAAGCAAAGATGGTGCCGGCCAGGTTCATGATCGGCCCAGTTCACCTGCAGCAGAAGAGTCATGGAAAACAAGGATGCAGCCCAACCTTTGACTATTTTAAGCGACCCAAATCAGATGACTACCAATTGTTTTTTAGTTTCCACCCACAGCAGAAGTCAAGAAACCCTGTGGTGCAGAGAGTTTTATTTTGCAAAGATGGCACCAATAGGAAGTGGCTTACGTACAATGAAGGAAATCACACCATCATGTTGATAGACGACGGGGATAGGATTGTTAGTACCGTCGTCTATCAACATGATGGTGCTCCTTGTCACTATGCCAAAATTGTTCAGGATTATCTAAATGGACGTTTTCCAAATCGCTGGATCGGACGCGGAAGCAACAGACCTTGGCCAGCGAGATCACCAGATTTAACCCCTTTAGATTTCTTTGCATGGGGCTTTATCAAATCGCACGTCTATCAGACGAAGATTACGAGTCTTGAAAACTTACGTACACGTATACGAACTGCTGCAGATAACATAACCCCGCAAATGCTCCAGAATGTGTTTAGAAATGCTGCGGAACGATTTGAGCTGTGCAGGGATACTGATGGGCGTCACGTCGAATCCTACTCTTAATTATTTAATAAATGTTACCACTTTATCATTTTATGATTGAATTCCATATAATTTCCAAGTGCTTCACAAAAATAGATCCTGACTTTATGTACACCCTGTATATTAGCAATAAATTTCATCATTTTTAAATCATAGAAATGTTTTATTAAAATTACAAAAAATCAGCTGAAAAATCTGACATAATAATAATTAATTTTATTAATATAAAATTAATGAAATAAATATTATAAATAAATAAAAAAAAAATATATATTATATTTTTAATTATTTTATTATTTTATTTTATTATTAGTTAGTTTATTTATTCTTTCATGTGCAGGTTCATGATCGGCCCAGTTCACCTGCAGCAGAAGAGTCATGGAAAACAAGGATGCAGCCCAACCTTTGACTATTTTAAGCGACCCAAATCAGATGACTACCAATTGTTTTTTAGTTTCCACCCACAGCAGAAGTCAAGAAACCCTGTGGTGCAGAGAGTTTTATTTTGCAAAGATGGCACCAATAGGAAGTGGCTTACGTACAATGAAGGAAATCACACTTTGCATTGTTCAGTCTGTATGGCATTTGGTAAGCCCACTGACAGCAGTATTTTCATCACTGGAATGAAAGATTGGAAGCATATCCGTCCACGTGTAATGGAGCACGAAAAGAGTAACACGCACAGAAATTCCGCTGAAGCATACTTTCTAAAGGCCTCTAAAGCAGACATAGAGGGTTTGCTGAGTGGCAGTCAGATTTCAGCCCATAGAGAGCAGGTCCGCAAGAGACGTCAGGTGATGGAGCGTATAGTAGATGTAGTTAAAGTCATTGGCAAGAGAGGGCTTAGCTACAGGTGGATGCAGTCGGAGGCAGCTTATACATTAGATGACGCCAGTGTCGATCATGGTAACTTTTGGGAACTTATCGTTCTACTTGGAAAATATGATGTCTGCTTGAAAGAACATCTAACTGATTGCATAGAGAAAAGCAAGAAACTGCATCCGTTTGGGGTAAGAGGCAGAGGTTCTCTCATCACTTTTCTCTCTAAAAATACAATCAATACTGTTATAAACATAATTCCGGACATTATCGAAGAATCCATCTCTAGTGAAGTTGAGGAAGCTGGAATGTTCTCAGTCCAGATCGACACAACCCAGGACATAACCTCTCGTGATCAGTGTGCAGTCATTATCAGATATGTCACAAATATCATACATGAGAGACTCGTTGCGGTTGTGAACTGTGAGGCCGCATTCACTGGAGAGTACTTGGTTCAGTTGCGGACGGAAGTTATTCAGAAACTCAAACTTGACATCAGCAAATGTATCGGCAATGCTACAGATGGAGCCTCTAACATGCAGGGCCAGGAAAAAGGTATCTCTGCCCTACTCTCCACACACTCTCCCAACCAAATACACGTATGGTGTTATGCACACGTTCTGAACTTAGTGTTGACTGACACATCAGGAGTGGTTATAGCAAGTGCCTCACTGTTCTCTTTACTGAATGACATCGCCGTGTTCATCCGAGAGTCCTACCAGAGGATGAATGTATGGGAAAGGGGGAGCCACAACACTCGCCACCAACTCCTCTCTCCAATCGGAGAAACCCGCTGGTGGGCAAAGGATGCTGCGTTGAAGAAGGTCTTTCGATTCTTTGGTAACCCAGACAAAGCTCTGTACACTGACATACTGCTTACACTAGCTGTAATACAAGGCAAATATCAAGACCACCGTACGTGTCAAGGCAAGAGCACTCATTGAAGCACTACTCAAATACGAGACCATACTGACCGCTCAAATATTTCTTCGCATATTTGAGCACACGGTTCCGCTCTCCAAATACTTGCAGACGAGTGGCATGGACATTCTCTTTGCCCAGAATGGTTGTTGGAACACAAGATAGTCTCAAAGGGATGGCAAGAGATTTCGACACCATCAAGCAAGCTGCAGACACATTTGTTTAGTGGCGAATGACAAACTGCAGGAGCAGGAAGAGGAGACAGAACTGGAAGTGGAGGCCACCCTGCCACAGAAAAGGCCAAGAAAAAAGAAAATCATACCTGGTGAGATGGCTCATGATAAGACGTTGATAGATGCAGAGAGGGCCTACAAAGTTGAAGTCCACACTCAAATAATGGACACAGTCACTGAGAGCCTCCATCGCCGTTTCCTCACCCATGACACTCTTTATGCCGACTTAGCCCTTCTGGACCCCAGAAACTTCCGACATGTAAGGGCCGGTGCCAGTGGTTTACCCCAGTCAGCCCTTCAAAAGCTCAGCGAATTCTTGCTGAAGTTTGACAGCAGGGCAACAGTTGAGAATTTGCAGTGTGAGCTGAAGAGTCTGGCTGCACAGTGGGAGAGGCTGAAAACATCAGCACTGGAGGAATACACCATCAGAATAGTCAGTGAAACACCTGAGGACGGACCTGAGGCTGATGGAAAGGAAGAAGAAGTGGAGATGAGGAATAAAAGGTGTTCCTCTTGTAAAGACTGTGCAGTATGTTGTTACCAGATAATCCGGAGGTACAAGTTGTCGACAGATGCTTACCACATCATAGGCCTTGGGTACAAGTTCCTGCTCATCGTGTCAATTATCCAGATGACCTGTGAGAGACATTTCTCAACCCTAAAGTACAGCAAAAGTCGACTCAGGAGCACTCTCTCCCAGGAGCACCTAGAGGCGTTTATGCTGATGGCAACTACATAAGAAGGACATCTTAATGGCCCTGGGTACAGATGTGATGAGAGACAGAGTTGCAGAGAGGAGTGAGCTGCTGAGAAAACTGCTGACACATTGAAGTAATACATATTTTTCTCTTTGATAGATAGGCTTTTTGCTTTCTATGTAATTAATGACATAGTGTATGACTATGTCAATTTCTGGCGTCTCTATTTTCTGTTTTACTGTGTTGTCTATAATAGCGGCTCTACTGTATTAATAGTGTGTGTCGATATAATGAAAATAAATGTCCAATAATTGAGTTTCAGTGGCGGTATTTTCACTATTTTGTGGCCCTAAGGGTGGTGGTGGTGTTGGGGAGGGGGAAGGGTGCACGCGCGTGCATTGTGTGGGCCGGTCTGGGTGAAAGTCCAGGGCCGCTTTTGAGTCCCAGTCCATCCCTGCATCAAGGTAGCACCATACGTGAGTACTTTGTAACTTTTATTTGCACATACAATGCAGTAGTAGTGTAAATGGAGAATTTCCAGTGGCATAAAGAACTGTTCAATAAATCCGTAATTTTCGTTAGTTTTCTTTGAAATCCGCTCACTATATAGGAAATTTACTTATTTGTGGGGTGTGAAAAATATTGAAATCTGACCGTAACTTTGGATTTTACAGCCAAAGTTCGAGGTGTCCCTTTTTTTTTGCCGACCCGATATATATATATATATATATATATATATATATATATATTAGGCTGAGTCGAAAGTGGGAAATTTTTGTATTTCTTAAAAAGTACACTATGTGAGAAGTTTCATTTTATCGTCTTAAAAAAATATTAAAGTATAAAGCATGTGCTACCCCTGCTACCCTAGCACATACCCCCCCCCCCCTTTTTTTACCCTCATATTTGCATATATTTAAATGGGAAAATTTTTTATTTCTTATGCGAGAAGGATTTTTTTATCACTTTAATAAAATATAAAAAAATCAAGCATGTGCTACCCTACTACCCCTATCACATGCCCCTTCTCCCTTTTTTACCTTCATATTTGTATATGTTTAATGTTGTTATATGTTACATGATAAGTTGTTTGTTTAATGCTTGATATTTTTATGTTTCAGATAAATAGAAATAATTTTTCAGATAAATAGAAATAATTTGCATTTGCTCTAATTATAATTTGAATTATCATAAATTATGAATTACATATAATTTGATTTTACTTCTGAATATAAACTATGACTACTAGAAGCAAGTCCTCAAATGCAGCCTTTGGATATCCTACCGAATTCCCAGCAACCATGACTGCTTCAAATCAAATGTTGTGAGACACTACCTTTTTGTGCGCCGTCGTGAAGAAGCTAAATCAAAAGGATCAGCAACTGCTAATGATTGTTACAAGGTTGTTGTAAAAGATATTGAAGACATTTGGATGAAATTTTCTTCTCCTACGATTAACACCAAAGGTATCTATCTTAAAGTCAGTCGACTAATAGAAGAAGCCTCAAAATTGAAGAAGGTGCCGTTACATCGAAGAAATGAAAGTTTTGCCTTAAAAGTAGTAGCTCAGTATGATGAAATGTTTGATATATTGTCTTGTGAATGCTATGATGAGGGAAATGATAGGGAATCTTGCAGGTGTAAAGATAAAATACCAATGGCAGAATGGGAGTCTTTTGTGGGTCAAAAACAAAGAAAAAATCAGTTAGGACCAATTGATCGCATTGCTAGTTCAACAAAGAAGATATCTTTAGCAGGAGCCCAAGAAGCACAAAACCGTCAACTAAAAGCACAAGAAGAAATGACTGAAGCCACCAATGTTTTACCATCGGAATTTATAGAAAATACCAAAGAAGACGTGGATGTAGATTCAGAGAGTCAGGATGTAGATTATGAAGCCGATTTAGAATTGACAGAATATTCAGAACAGGCACTCGTATAAAAACCTAGCATTAACAGCAGATCGTTATCGTGTAAGTTGTAGAGCTGCAGCTGCAATAGTCAATGCAGCTTTAAAAGATATGGGGATCCTTAACCACACCAACATGCTTGACAGAAAGAAATAAGAAAGAGAAAGAAATCGCATGGGTGAAACAAATACTTTTAGGTCTAAATCCGAAAATCTGAAGATGGAGTGCCTTGGATTTGATTGAAGGAAAGATAACACATTAACTAAAAGTGGAAAGATAAAAGAAGAATACTATGTTATTGTGAAAGAACCTGGAAGCATCTATGCAGATCATGTCACACCAGATAATGGAACTGCTCGCTGCATAGCAGAAGAGTTGATAATTATTATTACAGACTCGAACAGCACAGATACTATTAAAGCTTCACTGTGTGATGGTACTCCTGTAAATACAAGAAAAATTGGTGGAGCCTTAAAACTGGTTGAAATTCATCTTAACAGACCAGTGCAGTGGTTGGTGTGCCTCTTGCATTTAAATAAGCTTCCATTTATGCACGTCTACAAAGCCATTGATGGTAAAACAGCAGGTCCAAATACTTTAGTGAGTTCAACTGGGAATAAACTGAAAACAGATTTAACAAAATTGGAGGTAGTCAAATATTTTCGCGTAAAGGGAAACATTAAAGAAATTCAAGCAAATGTTGTGAAGGAGCTAAGCAGTGATCAAAGATATCTCTATGATATGTGTGTGGCAGTGCAAACTGGAGACACTTCTAAAGATCTGTCCACTCGATCCCCAGGTACCCTTCACCATGCTCGCTGGCTAACTCTAGCCAACAGGGTCCTTCGATTATATATCCCAACGCCAAATCCCGATAAAGACCTTGAAGATATAGTCAAGATTATTATGCAGTTCTATGCTCCAAGGTGGTTTTGGATAAAATCTCATCCTAATGCAACTAATGGTGCATATAACTTTTGGCACTTAATGTGCTTGCTTCGAAATTTAGGTGAACAACATAGATCAATAATAGAACCTGTATTAAAGAATAACGCCTACTTTGCCCACCCAGAAAATATGCTCATATCAATGGTAACTGACAAGAGACTAGAAATTAGGGAGCAAGCTATTCAGAAAATCATCCTTTCAAGAACAGGATTTTCAGGTACCAGAAACTTTGAGTTGCCTCGAACCCTCAATTTCCAATCTACTGACTACACCGAGATGACCGATTGGCAAAAAGAGATCATTACTCCTCCACCGCTGCTAAACAATTTTAGCGACGATGAGCTACTACAGGCTCGATGTAAGCCACTGGAGATAACTTCTTTTCGATGCCACAGTCAAAGTGTGGAAAGGGCAGTGAACTTCGTAACAAAGGCATGTCAGGAAAGAATAGGATATGACAACCGTCAAAAGTTTATCTTAAACTCATTAGAATCAAGGCGAAAACTGCCCAAGTTTGAATGGAAGGCCCAGTGGAATGAGTAAGAAACATTGGAAATAAAATTTCCTAGTGATATTGAAAATTTCTTCCCTTTTGATGTGATAAGGAACAATGAAAAAGTGAATTGAATTTTAGCACATTTATTATGCCTCTAATTTTTCCTTTTGAATATATTGTTGTACGTAATTAATTTTCCTAATACAGTACATTATTAAATAAAATATACGTTAATAAAGATTTATGTCATCAAAAAACCTGAATGTAGAGTAAGTCTCGTATAAATGGAATATTCTTCAATATTGGTCAAAAAGTGAAAAATTGTGCCAGGCGTAGGAGGCTTTAAACAGCGAAAACAATTTATGAGGGGGTTCCTCTGTTCCATTCAAACCCCTCACAATATGTACCTTTTAAATATAAAATTTCGACCCGGCCTAATATAAATATATACTGTGTGTGTGTGTATATATATATATATATATATATATATAAAGAACGATGCTTGTTTAGAAGAGTGTCCGCACAAGAAGAAGAAAGAAAACGAGCAATGAAAAATGAGGCACCTCCCGGGAATCGAACCCGGGATCATCCGATTGCCGATCAGTTATGATAACCACTACACCAAGGTCCCCGATTAATCAGGACTCGTAATTCTCCTACATACGAGCGGAATCGAATGCCCTTTTGAGGGGGCACCTTCTCATGCCGTGTATATATATATATATATATATATATATATATATATATATTAACTGCAAACGACACACAGTATAATTAATGTAAATAACGACGCTTGTTTAGAAGAGTGTCCGCACAAGAAGAGGAGAGAAAACGAACAATGAAAAATGAGGCACCTCCCGGGAATTGAACCCGGGATCATCCGACATATTAATCAGGTTCCTTGGTGTAGTGGTTATCATATCTGACCGGCAATCGGATGATCCCGGGTTCGATTCCCGGGAGGTGCCTCATTTTTCATTGCTCGTTTTCTCTCCTCTTCTTGTGCGGACACTCTTCTAAACAAGCGTCGTTATTTACATTCATTATACTGTGTGTCGTTTGCAGTTAAAATATATATATATATATATATATATATATGGCATGAGAAGGTGCCCCCTCAAAAGGGCATTCGATTCTGCTCGTATGTAGGAGAATTACGAGGTCTGATTAATCGGGGACCTTGGTGTAGTGGTTATCATAACTGACCGGCAATCGGATGATCCCGGGTTCGATTCCCGGGATGTGCCTCATTTTTCAGTGCTCGTTTTCTCTCCTCTTCTTGTGCAGACACTCTTCTAAACAAGCGTCGTTCTTTACATTAATTATACTGTATGTAGTTTGCAGTTTAAAAAAATAAAAATATTAGGGACGGGTCGATTTTCCACATGTTTTGAAATCGCAAGGTGAATAAGTGCCCAGTAGTTAGGTTTGGTTGAGAAATGAACCCAAAATTTTTTTTAGAGCAAATGGATAAGGGCCTGCTTGCCGATTTGCAATTAAAGTTTGTTATGGTTTTTGACCCAATTTTCGTCTTGCGCGATAGGTAAACTCGTCATTTTTGAAGACATAATATTAACTAATTATAGATGTAGCAACTCAATATCATTTTCTATCCCAAGAGGAGACAATGCCTAATGTATATCATGTGTTTTAAATGTAAAATGATAAAATTTCGTTGAAAAACATGCATTTTTGCTAATTTATTCACATATTTTGGCTACAAAACTTTTAAAAATACTTTCAAAAGGTGATAAATCCAAAAAAATCACATGTTCTCATGTAAAAAGAAAAACTATTCATATAAATCGTCATAAGATTAAGAATAATGTCCTTTTGACATAAATGCAGGACGCACCTTCCTGCTCAGTACTTTAGTAAGGATACATCTGTGACGAGTTTCGAACCCGTACACGGTATGGAAAGCCTCTGTCACTAATTTCACACTCCTCTCAACACTCTGAGAGTGAGAAGGCAAGTCTGGAATGTCTGGCTTAGTGTTAGTGTCCATGAATGACTGGATTTCTTCATCAGATAGGTGCTGTGTGGTAGGTGGTTCCATGACATCAGGATCAGTGAGGTCGATGAGCTCATGCCAGTGATTTTCATTCCAATTCATCTGGGAATTTTTTCCCCTTCTTCCTTGTTGCTCTCCATTCTATAAATGAAAAATGAAAATGAAAATATAAATGAAAATATAAATAAAAATAAAAATATAAATATAAGTGAAAAATAGTACTCAAATATTGCCGTTTCAATAATACAAACAAATTGCCCACTTAAAGTGACAATTATAATATTTTTTCCATATTTTTTGCAGAATAACTCGGCTTTGGTAAAAAAAAAAAATAATAATTACAAGAAACACAAAATTTACCTGTGTCTGAGAGTGAGTATAGTCTGAAGCCCAAGATTCCTGATTCTGTCTTCATCATCTTTCACCATGGCATAGAGGATGTTCTCATGTCGGAGGCAGAAAACGGTGCTACTGTAGTATGCGGTCTACCGTTAAGTTTCTACTGTAGTATACGGTCTACCGTTCAAAATATTTAAAAGGAATTGAAAATGAATTGAAAGGAATTATAATTTAATTTACACAATTAAGGAATTATTAAAGAAATTAAACATACTACTACCGCATACTTAACGGTAGACCGCATACTACAGTACGCCCTTGATGATTGGTTCGGTTAAGTCGTGATATTTTCGTTAGTTTTAACGAAAATATCACGACTTAACCTAACCAATCGTCAAGGGCGTACAATTAACCTAATAATAAAATAATAAGAAGATAAGAAGCTATAATTAAAAGGTAGACCGCCGAATCGTAGGTAGACCGCATACTACAGTAGCACCCAGAAAACATTACCCTGGATGTTCTGCTTTACAATGCGTTTCACATCATCAAATGGAATCAGCCTCAGTCGGCTGATAGCAGAGAAGAGGATGCGAGGAGAATCATGCAGCTTAGAGGATGCCTTTATCTCAAACCATACAGGAGCATAAACTAGAACAATGTAATGGACCAACTTTTTCAAATTCAGGTTTGGTCTGTTGTCTCTTGTATACAAACAAAGAAGTCGTATGGCAAGAGTTAACCATCTTGCATGGTTAAGTGGACCAATCTTCCAAGCAGCCCATCTGTCATCTACTCTTCCTGATCCGATCCCTCTGCAATACTCATACAGAAGCCTTTGATCATGACTGAAGTCTTTCAGTACTTCCTCTTGAATGTACCCTTCAATGATTGGAGTTTCCACAGCTTCAAACTGTACCTGAGGTTCATCCTGGATATCTTCTGCGCACCTTTGCCCAACGGCCCGCTGAAACTTCTTGGGCCAGTTGTCACTCCATCCATTTTTTTGAAAAGAGCTTTTAGTGGGAGTTCAT
Organism: Bathynomus jamesi; assembly: GCA_023014485.1. Lineage (NCBI taxonomy): Eukaryota > Metazoa > Arthropoda > Malacostraca > Isopoda > Cirolanidae > Bathynomus > Bathynomus jamesi. Next base: position 401,742 of record JAJOZX010002009.1, on the reverse strand, counting down.
TCTGATGCAGTGCGCAACCAATAGTGTGCAGTTTCCTCCCCAGAGTTTCTTCAAGTTTTACCACTAAACCACTCTTCCAGCCAGTGTTGGTTGCTGTATTATCAAGAAGAATGGCTCAGATACTTTCAAGGCTATTATATTCTTCAAGAACATTGAATGTCTCCTACTGTGGGTCAAGTAGGCGCCAGGAGATTTTCCATCTTCATAGGTGAAGGTGAGGTGATGTTCTGCGTCAACACACTTTCTGGAACAGTTTCCCCTTCAGGTGTCTCTATTTCTTTGTAAGTCATGGTATTCTCGTCAACCTTCCCATCCACACCAACACAAATGAGCTGTGTCTTTTTCTCTGATTCCACACCCTCACTAACTACCCTAATTTGGGCTTTGGCCCTGTCTAATTTGCACTTGTCAATCATGATGTGATTGATGTTAACTTCAGGTCTCAGTAGGTGTTTGATGTCATGCAAGGCATTCCCAAGAGCTGCGCCCAGATTTGATGAACATTCACCTCTGACAAGTTCCATAGCATATCTGGGAAACTTTAAAAGGCTGTAGTCTCCTGAAGGCCTCTTCCTAGGCTGCCATTCATCATCTTCCTGAAAATAAATGGAAAATATTAATGCATTTTCTGTTTATTTATTTATTTATTTATTTATTTAATTTATTTATTTTTATTTATTTATTTATTTAATTAATTAATTAATTTATTTATTTATTTATAATTATATATAATTAATATAAATAAAAGGAAACTAACCTCGCCACCAGATGAACTGCTTGTAAGTCCAGGCAACTCTGTAGGCTGTATGAAAGATCCTACTAGCTCAACTTCCTCCTGAGGTAGTACATGTTGCTGCCCTTGTTTGGCCTTCCTGTCTCTTTTGGCAGCAGCTGTGCCCACTGAAGACAGCTGGTATGCACCCTTAGGACCTATTTTGGATCACTGATCATGAAGGTATGCTCTTTTTTCAAGTGCCACCTTTGCATTTCGAGGGCAAACACAGATGATGTGTTCTTGTGTACACTTGTCCTTCTTACAGTATACTCTTGAATCACTGCAAGGCAAAATATCCAAAGAACAGGAACAGGCAGAAATATCAAAACGTTTGTCCAAGTTAGCATCCAGATTTCGCTTGACACTTGACTTAGCATGCTTGCGATTAATGTCTTTCACAAGAGTGAGTAGGTCTTTAACCTTTCTGTCAATGGAGTTGTCATTAATCAAAGGCAGCCTTGGATTCACTGAAGACCAAATGGATTTTAAATCCTTGCTAACTTGCTGCACTAAGGCCCAAAAATTTGCGCTGGGGTTAGCATGATTAAGGTCATAATAGTATTGAATCAGCTGCCTGGTTTGGTCAGTGCTTGGTTTGGTCATTAATAATTCACAAGGACCACCTCCATACTTTTCTTCACTTTTATTTCGGGTCAGGTGTCTTGTTTTCGCTTTCGATATTATTTACAACGGAAAATCTGAAACATAATGAAAAGTGTTAATGCGAATAGCAATATGTAAGAAATAAGCGTGAACGGTCACAGGAAATATAATATTTTACCATTATTTTTTAATAAAGATGCATAATTAATAATCATATAAAAATACAAGCAAAACGTTGATATTTATGCTTACAGAAACAAGTTAATAATTTTGGGTTTGCTTTGTTTTGGTTGCGCGTATGTCGCACACGGGATTTTACGCATGAAGTGACAACAGAAAAAATTAAAAACTTAAAAGCTAAATTCGCATTCTGATCTGTTATCAAAATGCATTTCTTTGTGATTTTCACATTTCATAGATGAAACGACAACTACTGGATGTTTATTCGCTTTCTGGTACCAACTTCGACCACCCCTAATTTTATATATATATATATATATATATATATATATATATATATATATATATATATATATTAGGGTGTCTCTTATTTTCGAAGTGTTGATTTTTTTAGGTTGCGCCCCCTCAACCAGTTCCATTGGTTGAAAAGACATCACATATAAAATGTTTTTTGGATTGAACAATTTTTGGAGGTCGCCCCCGCTTATTAAAGTTCATAAAATATAGCTATTATTTATGCAATTAATATTTGAAATTACTAGCAGTTGTCAAGTATACTAAACATATGTTTTTAATTAATTAATCATCATATTTATGATGAATTCAATTAAATGAATATATTAGAGATAATTGTCAAGTTTGTAGCTGAAAATCTACAGTAGATGATATTAAAGGCTCAAAGCTGCCCCCATATAGGCAAGCTTTTGGTTATTTTATGCACCTCCACAGAAAGAAAAACATGACAATCCGCGATGCTCTGCGTCAATCTATTCGAGCCACAATAGTTATCTGGGATAAGGCCAATATTCCTACTCAGCAGGAACCTCGTGCCATGAAGAAGTTAGAGAATTTCTTTAACGAATGGACTTGCTTAAAGAAGCATGCTTCCAGAACAAGCCAGAGCCATAAAACCAAGGAGGCTGATTTTGTAGAGCGATTGGAAGATCTCTTTGACATCGCCCATGGAGACGCTGAGAAGCTGATCAAGAATCGTGAGGACTGGGAGTTCCTTCAACTGCAAAGACAAAAAGGTCGTCCTGGCTCAATCGGTGGTGTGGACACTGTACATCTTCACCGCACAAAAAATGCAGTCAAACGGTTGGAAGCTGAGGCAACACTGATGAAAGTGAGAATGAGGAGGAGGAGCCCAAAGGAGCTTGTGCTTTACCAAAATCTAAGAAGCATGCTTCCAGAACAAGCCAGAGCCATAAAACCAAGGAGGCTGATTTTGTAGAGCGATTGGAAGATCTCTTTGACATCGCCCATGGAGACGCTGAGAAGCTGATCAAGAATCGTGAGGACTGGGAGTTCCTTCAACTGCAAAGACAAAAGGTCGTCCTGGCTCAATCGGTGGTGTGGACACTGTACATCTTCACCGCACAAAAAATGCAGTCAAACGGTTGGAAGCTGAGGCAACACTGATGAAAGTGAGAATGAGGAGGAGGAGCCCAAAGGAGCTTGTGCTTTACCAAAATCTAAGAAGCATGCTTCCAGAACAAGCCAGAGCCATAAAACCAAGGAGGCTGAGTTTGTAGAGCGATTGGAAGATCTCTTTGACATCGCCCATGGAGACGCTGAGAAGCTGATCAAGAATCGTGAGGACTGGGAGTTCCTTCAACTGCAAAGACAAAAAGGTCGTCCTGGCTCAATCGGTGGTGTGGACACTGTACATCTTCACCGCACAAAAAATGCAGTCAAACGGTTGGAAGCTGAGGCAACACTGATGAAAGTGAGAATGAGGAGGAGGAGCCCAAAGGAGCTTGTGCTTTACCAAAATCTAAGAAAAAACGAGGCATGAAAAACATCATGACTATTCAGATGTCTGCTGCCCTGGATCGTACACAAATTTCCTCTAGAAAGGCAACATTTATCCTCGCAGAGGCAGCTAAAAGCTTTGGTTTGGACGCTTCAGATTACAACATAAACCACATTCTATCCATCGCCTTCGAAATAAGAACCGAGCTCGTCATGCTAAAGAACTTAAAGAGCATTTCCATGGAGAATGTTCTATGACAGTGCACTGGGATGGCAAGATGATGGAGGACCTCACCTCGCACAAGCACCCAGCACTTGGACATCCAACTGTGAATATTTAAGGGCCAGAGCTATTGTTGCAGCTCTATCTGTTGTAAATGACCGGGCAGAACGTGCAGTAGCTTTAGTTCAAGAGCTGAATAAGAAATTGACAGTGGGGAAGAGCAGCTCCAGTTCCTGCTCCAAATTGTTGCAAAACACCGCCAGAGTCACCCAGTTCCATCAAAAAACTGTTCTTCTCAAAAAATAACCATCAATGAGGTCGCACCTTAAAATACACCATATTGTATAATCATTGTATATTAAATAAATGTTGTATAAGGAAATAATGCTAATTAAAGTAATTAAAGTATGTAAATAGCAATGGCATTTTGAATTTATCTCTATATAATAAACTAATGGTTTTTTTTGTAGCAATGCTTCATTGCTGATTGTATATAAAAAAAGAGCCAGGAAGGATTTTGGATAGGAGAAAAAGGATTGGGATAAAGAAGGATTGAGGACCAAAGGATGGATTATAACAACATCAAGGATAGGTTAGAAAAGGATCAATGATAAATAAGAAGGCCTATACTTATAAAAACGAATCAAACTAAAAAAGAAGGAAGGAATTATGTGTATAATGAGCATAACCATATGTCAGGAGCTATTATGCCATGGTCACCATTTTATTAGCCGGGGCGACCCCTAAATATGAGCCAATTTGTGTCAAACTTTCAAGGTTGGTTTTTATGCTAAATAGAACTATTTTAGGGGGCGCAGATAAAATAATTCAACATTTCAATTTTTGACTACCCAATAAGAGACACCCTAATATATATATATATAGATATATATATATATAGGTACAGGGTGTCCGAGAATTATCTGTACAATTTTTGGCTGTTATTAAAAGTCAACAATGAGTGTAGAAATTCCAGTGTTGTCCCATTTTACAGAGAATCTCATTAAGTTTTTTCTGATACCAAGTTTTTGACAAGTTTTTAGAAATTCAGTGTCGAACATTTTAGAATTCATCGTGTCCGAAACAAGATTATTTAGAATCTGTACTTTCAAAAGTTTCTTTTATTAAAGTAACGTTGTTACAAACATTCGATATGTGCACCATTAGTGATTCGCAAAACATCCAATCGATACTCCAAATGTTGCCATGTACGCTGCAGCATATCCACATCAATTCGCTCAATAGCAGCTGTGATTCTTGCTTTTAAATCATCAATGTCTGTCACCCGCGTACATTTCTAAAAAACTTGTCAAAACGTGGTATCAGAAACAACTTAATGAGATTCTCTGTAAAATGGGACAACACTTGAATTTCTACACTTCATGGTTGACTTTTAATAACATCCAAAAATTGTACAGATAATTCTCGGACACCCGGTATATATATATTATATATATATATACAGGGTGGGCGGAAAGTAGCTCCCTATTTTGGATTGGTAAAAAAATACGTATATTATCCATTTATTTCAGAAGAAATAATATAAAAAGGTAGGCATACATGGTAGGTTTTCTCTAAAATTCAATGTGGGCTCCAACTCTTTCCACCAGCTTCTGGAGCCGCCCAGGAATGGCGTCCACTGACTTTAGCAGGAACTCCGGCGGGATGGAGGACATGACTTCCCGAATTCGGTCCTCCAGTTCTTCCAATGTCCTCGGTTTGGTGCGGTAGACTTCTTCCTTTACCCACCCCCAAAGAAAGAAGTCGCACGGTTACCGCTGAAAAACGGCAGAATCGGTTCAGTGTAACGGTGTGGTGTGGTATGACCTCAGATCAGGTTGTGGGCCCGTTCCTTCTGCGCAACACCATGAATGCTGAGCGGTACCTTGCTATGTTGCGAAACGAGGTCTGGCCGGTTGTCAGCACATGGGAGAACATCGACGATCTGATATTTATGCAAGATGGCGCCCTCCGCACTTCGCTCTTGTTGTCCGTGAGTGGCTGGATGCCCACTTCCCTCGGCGTTGGATGGGTCGTCGTGGTCCACATCAATGGCCAGCCAGGAGCCCCGACTTGACACCGTGCGACTTCTTTCTTTGGGGGTGGGTAAAGGAAGAAGTCTACCGCACCAAACCGAGGACATTGGAAGAACTGGAGGACCGAATTCGGGAAGTCATGTCCTCCATCCCGCCGGAGTTCCTGCTAAAGTCAGTGGACGCCATTCCTGGGCGGCTCCAGAAGCTGGTGGAAAGAGTTGGAGCCCACATTGAATTTTAGAGAAAACCTACCATGTATGCCTACCTTTTCATATTATTTCTTCTGAAATAAATGGATAATATACGTATTTTTTTACCAATCCAAAATAGGGAGCTACTTTCCGCCCACCCTGTATATATATATATATATATATATATGTATAGAAACGACGTAAGTATAGAGGAGTGTTCTGCACACGAGGAAGAGAAATAACGAACAAATGAAAACTGAGGTAACCGCCCGGGAATCGAACCCAGGATCTTCCGATTGCCGGTCAGATATGCTATCCACTACACCACAGGCCTCGATCAGTCAGAAGTCGTAATTCTCCTACATAGGGCAGAAACCAATGCCTTGAGAGGGCACCCTCGCAAATCGTGAATATGTACATTTAACTGCAATGACCACGCAGTATATTAATGTATAGAAACGACGTAAGTATAGAGGAGTGTTCTGCACACGAGGAAGAGAAATAACGAACAAATGAAAATTGAGGTAACCGCCCGGGAATCGAACCCAGGATCTTCCGATTGCCGGTCAGATATGCTATCCACTACACCACAGGCCTCGATCAGTCAGAAGTCGTAATTCTCCTACATAGGGCAGAAACCAATGCCTTGAGAGGGCACCCTCGCAAATCGTGAATATGTACATTTAACTGCAATGACCACGCAGTATATTAATGTATAGAACGACGTAAGTATAGAGGAGTGTTCTGCACACGAGGAAGAGAAATAACGAACAAATGAAAAATGAGGTAACCGCCCGGGAATCGAACCCAGGATCTTCCGATTGCCGGTCAGGTATGCTATCCACTACACCACAGGGTGGCCCTTAAAATCAAAAGTTCCAAATGTTTTCTAACCCCCTAAATTTGTTTCAATAGTTGCATAAAGTGCTCTGGTGAAATATAATTGAAATCGCTTCGAATTTAGGGGTCGCCCTCGGCTGCTATATGTTTCACTGATATGATCACAAATCATCATATGACTGTCTGTCAGTTTTTACAGGTAGTTTAGACATTTATGGTAGCTTAAGACATTTATGGTAGTTTCCCATGGAATACAAATTTTTCTGTCGAAAATTTTCTTTGAAAGACATTCGTACAGACAACATGACCCTGGGACACAGGACATCAGTAACGACTCACAAGTCAGAAGCTGAGGATGGGTGCTCGTTTTTGTGATCAGTATTCACTTTATCAGAGTACCTATCTTTTACTTCTTTTTAGTCGGTAATTAAGATTATTGCTTCAGTTATTTACTTTGTTTCTGGTTACGTAGTTTTGCTCTAAATTGTTTTTCTGTTCGCAGGTTATATTGATTTATGATTCAATTGGTAAGATGGTTTACCTGCTTGGTTCCTGTGTATCTGAAATATGTGGAGTGAAATTGCCGTCAAATCATCAAGTGTTCGGGCTCTTCTTTTATCTGCATATCTGTGAGAAGACACCCGGACTGCAGCCACGCAAGTAATCCAGAAAGTGATGACTTCCTGGGGAAAGGCCCGTATCCCTGTGAAGCATTCACAGGAATCTATTAAGGAGATAGAGAGGCTGTTCGATAAGTGGAAGGTGCTGAAAAAGCACAAGAACCGGACGACGAAGGGCCACAAGAGAAAAAAGCGGAGTTTGTCAACAAACTGGTGGACCTCTTCGACATCGCTCATGTGGAAGCCTAGGGAGTTGATCAAGATTCCGGAAGATAGAGCCTTTCTCATTGCTCAAAGGTAGAAAGGTCGTCGCAGCGTCATGGGCTCTGTTGACAAGGTCTTGGATGCTAAGGAGATGCGGGTGAAAAAGGGGGCTGATCAGGGGCAGAAGAGGCGTCAGAAAGCCCATGCTGAGCAAAAAGCGTCCACTAGCAGGGCTGAACTGCCTTCCTTGTCGTCTAGCACCACATCATACGATGAAGAAACAGACGATGAGGCACAAGGCGCTGTTGGAGGAACTTCCTCTCGATCCAAAATGAATATCGTCACTCCTGGGCTTGCAGCCCTCGACCGAACAGGAATGTCTTCTCGAAACGCCACTTATGTCCTGCGAAGACAATCAAGGGCCTTGGTCATGATATAGCTGATGTTAACATCAACCGGATGTCAATCCATCGACAACGCGAACGACATAGGCACAATTTGCCAAGAACTTGAAGGTATAATTGGCACTTGATGTGCCTCTTGTCGTCCACTGGGATGGAAAGCTTATAGAAGACCTGACGATGAAGAAGTACGTAGACCGACTCCTGATCATCGTTTCTGGAGATGGGGTCAGTCAGCTGGGTGTGCCCAAGATAGCCTCTGGAATGGGGGAGGCGCAGGCCTCAGCGGTGAAGACGAGTTTGGAAGAGTGGGGACTATGCGGTCAGGTCAGGTCCATGTGTTTCGACACCACTGCCTCCAACACTGGTAAAAGGGCCGGCACTTGCGTGCTTCTGGAACAAAAACTGGGCCGGGGCATGCTCCATAACGCCTTCCGTTACCATGTGTTGGAGCTGATAATTTCTGTCGCCTTTGAGGAGACGATGGGAGGGTCTTCGGGGCCTGAAGTTCTCCTTTTCAAGCGATTTAAGGAGAATTGGGGCTCGATAAACCAGAAGAAATTTCAGATTGGGACCAGCGATAAGTAGATGCAAAGTACACTAGTCTCTAGTCGGGACGACCTTCTGGACTTCGCGCGAATCCAGCTTGAAAAACGACAACCAAGAGATGACTGTCGCATATTCCTGGAATTGAGCGTCATCTTCCTCGGAGGAGTTCCTTTACGAGGGATAAAGTTCATGGCGCCAGGAGCCATGCATCACGCCCGATGGATGGCTAAGGTTTTCTACGCTATCAAGATGTGGATGTTCCGCTGTCAGTTTAAACTTACTGTGAGGGAGGACACTGGCCTCAGAGATTTTGCCATATTTTCTGTCCCAGTGTACCTCAAGGCATGGATGACGGCTCGCATGGCCGTGGCAGCCCTGTACAACGATTTCCAGCTCATGAAACCCCTCCTCTAATATTCCGACATTCATCATGGAATGTCGACGGCCACGACGAAGAAACTTGCCTTCCACCTCTGGTATCTGTCGGAAGAGTTGGTGTGCTTGGCCTTGTTTGATGAAAGGGTGTCCTCATTAACGAAAAGGCTCATAGTAGAAGCCCTGAAGGAGAAAGCCACATCCCAACCTCCGAAGCATCCTCGAATCGATCTGAAGGGCTTTCAAGATCAGGGCAAGACAAAGGAACAGTTTGTGACCAGCAACTCCATGATATTGTTCGAGCGCTTGAACCTGCCCTCTGGTTTTTTATCCACGGAGCCAGACACCTGGGAGGGAAATGAGGAATACCAGAAGGCACGGGCAGTGGTGGGAGGCCTCAAGATCAACAACGATCATGCCGAACGAGACGTGGCGCTAGTCCAGCAGTTCAACAAGATGACGAAAGGTGAGAATCAACTACAGTTCCTACCTACAGTTTTGCTATAATACATTATATTATGACTATATTATATTAGCTTTATATAATAGCCTTATTAGCCTGATATTATACTATATTATATTAGCTTTATATAACGGGCCTTCTTGAGTGATGATGTGTGTAGTAATACACATATATGATTATTATTATTATTATTTTTATCCTCCGATGAGGATCAACTGCAGTTCCTTCTACAGGTCGTCGCAGACCATCGACGGCTATATCTCAACAGCCTGAAGAGCATGCTGACAAAAACCAGGCGAAAATGAGTGGAGGAAATTGGCTTAAAGCATACAATACTAAATTGGCAATTATTCGATGATTTTTTTAGTTTTGCTATAGTACATTGCATTAATACTATATTATATTACCCTTATATAATGGTCCTTCTTTATTGATGATTAGTGTAATACACATACTGTATCTAATTATTATTATTCTTATTTTTATACCCACTGACACTGAGGAGAACGGTGGGGAGGGGGCATGGATACCAATGTCAGAAACTCAGAAACTTAAAGTATGCTGGGCGACCTCTAAATATACATCAATTTTTAAATACTTTTGCATACGATCCTTATGGCCGAAGTGGAACAAATGTAGGGGCTCAGAGCATGGAACTTCAAAAATTTATTTTTACCCCTATACATATGGGCCACCCTAATATATATATATATATATATATATATATATATATTTAAACTGCAAACACGCAGTATAATTAACGTAAAGAACGACGCTTGTATAGGAGAATAATCCGCGCAAGATGAGAGAGAGAGAACGAAACAAATGAAAAAATGAGGTAACCACCCGGGAATCGAACCCGGGATCTTCCGATTGCCGGTCAGATATGATAACCATTACACCATGGGCCTCACTCAATCAAATGCCGTAATTCTTCTACATACGCGCAGAAACCAAACCATCCTGAGGATGTCATTAGACGAAAGCGCTTGAGCACCATTTTGTGTTTCCTTTCCTTCGTGGTTTTATTCATCATATATATATATATATATATATATATATGGGATGAATTTCACAATACACGAAAGGCCTTGGAATCGTTTTTCTTTTTGCTTGTGGGTTTGCAGCATATATATATATATGAAAATGAAAATGAAAATGAAAAGGTTTATTGGCAGACTATAGTCCATATGACAAATATTATTAATACAATGACAGTTCATATACTAAATATATAAATATATACAATTGATTAGAAATAATACTGCACTGTCGAAGTTAAGTGGAGCTACAGAAAGACGTTTTCGTACCAAGAAGTCCATAGCTTAGAGGATAAATGGCAGGACTCATGGATAGCTTGGATGATCGGGTTGGTTGATATTTTAATTTTTTCATTAGACTGTGTTGAGCACGTCTTGTTACCTCCGTGAAGCTCGGGACATTGCGGGTAGCAAACATTTGCGAAGCTGAGCATCTCGGGGTTAATTTATGTAAGAGTCTAAAAGACCTGTTGTACAGCAAATTTAGGGTTCTGCCAGAACCTTTTTTATAATTCAACCAGAGTTGCTAACCGTATATATTACTGCAGAAAGTACGAAAGAGTGTGTCTTTGGGCTCACTTGTACAGAAACGAAAGTTCCTTATGTTCATATTCTCTTTAGTACACAGGCTTCGAGATTGTTTTCTTATATCCGAGTTATCACTCAAGGAGCTGGTAATAGTTTGACCCAAATACTTAAACTCTTGACCTTCCTCAATTACTTCACCATTCATTTTAAACCTTATATAAGCTGGCTGATTACAGCTTTTAGGATGAAATTGCATAACTTTAGTTTTTGTAACATTAAAAAGACTATCATGTTTCTGCGAATACACTTCGCAGACATTTAGTAGCCGATCCAGACCTTTAACAGAGGGACTTATTAACACCATATCATCGGCATAAACTAAGTTATTTATCCTTGTTATCTATACAACATCCCAGTGTTGCCTCATTAAGTGAAGCAATTAATCCGTCAATATACACATTAAACAGTATAGGGTAGAGCAAGGAGCCTTGTCTCACTCCGCAAGAGGAGCCAAAACACTCGGATAGTACATTGCCTCACCTAACAGTGAAAGATTGGTGGAAATACCAAAATTTCAATAAATTTAATATGTACATGGGAACCTCCCTGTCTTCTAGTTTTGCAAATAAAATATTGTGGTTCACCCTATCATATGCCTTATTTATATCAAGGAAACAGCTATAAATGGTTGAATTACTGTCAATGTATTTAGATATTGTTTATTTAAGTACATAGATACACAGGTCAGTTGAGTGGGACCTTTTAAAGCCAAACTGATTAGATGTTCATAGGAAATCATTTAATCGGAGTAACAAGAGTTTTTCTAGTAGTTTCGAGAAGCAGGAAGCGACAGCAATAGGCCTGTAATTATTGCTGGACAGAATGTCTCCGTACTTATTTTTGACCAGGGGCAAGATATATACCGTCATGAAATCTGCAGGGATATAGCTATGAGCAAGCATGGCTGATAGGAGCAATGATATATGCAGACATACTACGTCATTTGCATATTTTAAGTGCTCATTCGATAAGTCATCTACCCCTGACGCAGAACCAGTCTTTAACTCTTTAATTAACCTCTTTACTTCAGAAAATGATATCAAAATATTTTCCCTTGTCCCTCCCACAATCGTTTCGCTGCAATCTATCTTAAGATTATCCCTACTCACACTGTTAAGAATGTTAGAGTAGTGGTTTTTCCACAGCTTTGCAATTTCATCCTCCCCCGACACCCCATCGATTGTCGGAGGGAGGACATTTTTGACACCCGTTTGATTCTTAACAAATTTCCAAAATTTGTTATTATCGTTATTTATGCGAGCTTCACAGGCTTTTGATGCTTGAATAGACTCTTTTTCCTGTTTACATCGCCTTATGCACAGCTTTTGATGCTTGAATAGACTCTTTTTCCTGTTTACATCGCCTTATGGCCGCCTTATACTGACCCCGACTTCTACACATATTCATGTATACTGGTCCTAATCTGGGTCTACCCTGAAAGCACCACAAATCATAGGCGTCTTTCGATTCCCTCTTCAGGGGGGCAATAAAATCATTCCATCCAGGAATAACCTTAGTATGATAGTTGTAAGATTTAAACAGGGGGCTTCCTGCTTCTCTTAACAGGGATATTATCTTACTATAATACCTATATATGAGTTTACAGTGAGAATCATTTGAGCAAGGATTATTACAGGCAAGGTGCAAAATTTCTAAATTATTAAAGAGGTGACATGTTCTGTCTTTGTATTCTATTCTCTGCTGCATATTAACATTGGACCAATCGACGCGATTATTCTTACCTATTGAGTTCTTGTTAAGTCGTGTTGCGCATAAATTGGTAACGTTAATTAATATTTCTGATGATCTATGATCAGAAAGAAGGAAATCATGCAAAATATGAACTCTAACAATTCGATCCTTTAGATTATTACTAGTGAGACAATGATCAATCTACCTGGTGGTACCACTCATATCGGTAACGTATGTAAAATTACCACTGGCTACCCCTAATACATCTACATCACATATACTTAAATTGGCCGACTCGCACATGTTACCCAATTCTACACAGAATTCCGAGTTCACATGTGTGTTAAAGACCCCCACTATTATACAGTGAGAATATTTGGGGTTATCTGATAATGACTTAATTTTGTACAGCAAATCAATGTATACATCTAGATTACTGCCGTTGTTGTATGGTAAATAGCAGTTTACAATTAATATGCAATAATTGTTCACTTGTAATTCAATGCCTAACAACCTTACATTATCGCTTGTTAAAAATCTTATGTTTTGACAAATTTTTCCTTAATAAGAAAGCAACACCACCAAAAGGCCTACCGTACATAAATTCATCTGACAAGTCTACTGCTGATGACGCATGGTACATAGTCATCATGGATGGTAGAGAGGAATTTTAGCTCTTGCTTAGGTAGCCAGTGCTCCTGCAGGAGTATCAGATCTGCACTGTCGCAGATTTTATGAACATCTACAGTTGAATTCCTCACTGACCTTACATTATATGAGACTATTTTCAACAAGTTATCCGCCATGACTGATAGAGAATTTATTATAAGTAAGATTATTATTATTATTATTATTAGTAAGATTATTATTATTATACACAGTACAACTTTCAGGCATTACCGTTAGGGCGCCTATTTTTATTATTATTATTATTATTATTATTATTATTATTATTATTATTATTTTGCCTGTTATCAAATCTCCTGGAAAAGTGAATAAACTCCTTAACAATAATACCGTCTGGCCATTGACTCATATTATACGGGTTGAAATGCGCATTTACACCTTTAATTATTACTTTAAAAGAGTTATAATACGGAGATTTCGTGTTTAGTTTATTAACTATCACTATACTGTGTTCACCAATGATTTCTTCTATCATGTGTCGAATATCGCTTGCCTCGTTCGAGAGCTGAATTCGCGACACAAATAGGGTGAGATTCTCCATCGGTGGCCTCGCCGCGGAGACCGGTTGAGGAGACCTTTGGGACGGGCGCCTATTAACAGTTACCCACCCGTCCTGCTCCCTCGATCTCCCTGAGGCAGGGTTCGCCTGCCTGGGGGATGGGTGGCACAATCTTTGGGGGATAGGAGGCCCCTCCCTTACTCTGTGGCTTGGTGAGGGTCTGTTAGCGGTGTTTATACCCTGACGGCCGCGAGTGCCTCTCCTTCTTCGGTGGGAGGGGGGGGGACTGCGTACCGAGCGAGGCGTAATCGAACACCTCTCCTCTGCAGTGGGAGGCAGGGAAGAGGGCAATGATGCCTCGACTCTCGGCATTGGACCGTCCCTGTTCCTCATTGTGAGATCGGGAGCAGGAAAGTATGAATATAGTACCGTTTTATGCAAAAATAATCAAAAAGTAAAAAGCCATATTGCGTAACAGGTCGCGGAGAAGCGTGTCGAGTTCAAGGGATTAAACACACACACACAAACATACATACATGTTAGGTTAGGTTCTCTCTCTCTCTTCCTTTGAGGGAGATATTCTTCCTTTCCTTATTTCTTCCTACTTCTTCTACTATCCCTTACCCCTCTTTGAGCCTTGGCTTTGGGGAACTATCCCCCACCCACTTTTGTGGCCTTGGCTTCTTGGAAATATCCCCATTTCGGGCCTTGGGGGAGCCACCCCACCCCCTTACTCCCCACCCGGCATTTTGGAATATGAACTTTAGCGACCCCCCCTTACCCCTACTCAGCATTTTTTTAATATGAACTTTAGCGGCCACTCAGCATTTTTGCAGCTATATTACTACTTCTACCAGTTACTTTTTTGTGTGAGGGCAAAAAGTTAATAGCTACTGTACTTTTTATCGCAATCTTTGCTCGATGTAAGTATTGTGCACAGCGCAAGTTTATTGACAATATATAACTAATGGTAATATGATAAAATCTTCTTGTTTATTCGTTAAGTTACAATCAATTTGAAAGAAACCAACAATCTTGGCAAGTATCACTTGTCACGGAAAGTACTTTTATGAGGACGAGATGCTCGCTGAAAAGAGGGGGAATGTTGAAAGTAACTTTTGAAGTAACTAGCAACTGTAATTACTTAAAAAAAGTAACTCAGAACACTGTGTGTATATATATATACACAATGTATACTGCAGTCAAGAGTCGATTATCTGCACGTCAATTAACCGCACGCGTCAATTAACCCGACTCTTTTTGGCCTAGTAAAATGTTCGTATTTCAAACTCAGCGCCATCTGCACAACCCCAACAAGCCCAGCTGGCGAGAAAGCACGAGCGGTTCTAGCAACACTGCACGATGAAAACATAAACAAACCTCAGCTAGGAATAAACAGACTGTTCTGTCATTATATTTACTGCTAGTATGAGTTCTAAGAAGTGTAAAATACCTTTGGGTGGTGAGAAAGAACCAAAAAGAAAGCGTGTTGTATTAACTATGGAACCAAAGTTAGAAGTAGTGAGACGTTTAGAGAGTTGTGAGAATGTGATGGTTATAGCTGACGCTTTTGGGATCGGAAGACGCACTGTTTATTCTGCAAGTTAGCTTAAATAAAATTACATACAATATGTTGAACCTACTTATAAGTGTATTTTGCCATGCTAAATAAAGAACATGTGTGTATCTTTAATTTTTTTTATTTAATTACCTATTTTTAGGGGTAGTCAATTATCCGCACAAATCAATTATCCGCACAGGGTCAGGAACCAGAGTGTGAGGATAACCGTCTCTTCACTGTAATTTGTTATCATAACATAACATAACGTTATAATTGACTAATATTTTAATTAAAAAACCTTTACCAGTATTTAGTGTAGTTAATATTACTTTTATAAGCACCTGACCTAACGTTACCTAACAAAAATAACATTATCTAACGATAAAATAAATATCCTATGAATAAGGACTTTTGTTGCACTCCATATATATATATATAACCTTGGTTAACCTTGGTTTGGCTTCCGCCCGAATTATTCATTCTGACTTATTCACCAAGTATATATATATATATATGATATATTAGGGTGGAGAGAAAATATGAATTTTAGAGTATCAATTTGGAATACCTATGAAAAGTTGTAAATGACTCTAATTTAAATGTCCACCATATTTGAACTAGCTGCTGTTTCAGTAAGAGGCTCCCCAATGACTTTGAAAAACCGTCACATTTTGAGCCTCAATCACTCAGTCTTCCTAAAGTGCGTGCAGTGACGAGATGTGTTACAGTTTAGCTTAGTCTATTAGTATAACTACTTAACCGTTTTTGCATGCATAAATATTTATTTCTTGTAATTCTCTGATTTAATTATATTAATTCTATTTTTTCAGAAATATTAAAATGAATAAAAAAGTAAAGACAAGGCAATTTAGTATATGCCCAGTTTTTGGCGCTGCTAAAAAACTAAATAGCAATAGGCTTCCAACCTATGAAGAAATGTTTAAACATTATTTATGGGTAAGAGCTGACATAAAGTTCACTAATAATAACAAAGATCCTGCAGTCTCTGACGTATCAGAAAGAGCCGCTTTAGATATTGTAAATATTTGGGTAAAGGCCTCATCTCCAACAGTTTCTCACAAAAGAGTTTTGCAGCTTATTCACTCCTATCATAATAAATATATGGTGTTGATAAAGCCATACAAAGGAAGCCTAAGTAAAGCCCAGTAAAGCCTAAAGCTTAAGGGCCAAATTAAATAAAATAAATAGTCGAGCTTCACAATTACTCATGTCATTGTAAATTGAAAAAATGTATTTATTTTATTATTATTAATAAAGGTTATTCTATTCTATTATTCTATCTATCTATCTAACAAATTACAGTTGTTCAGAGAAAAAGCTAAAAATTTATTTGATATTGCTAGCTGCAAATGTGAGTTTGATTCATGTCACTGTGATAAAACTAAAAAGGTTCCTCGCATTGAGCAAAAATTTCTCACTGATCAAAGAGGAGATAGAAAAATGGTAATTGGGAACATAGATAAAATAACAACTGAAAAACTTAAAAAGAATATGAAACGAAAAGAAGTGGAACTTTCTCGAATTGCAAAAGCATTTCAACTAATGATGATGCTGGTGGCCTAAGCCTTGATTCTTCTGATTCGGAGGGTGACATTTCAGCTTGCTCAGGAAAAGAATCAAACCCGAACCAAACAAGAGCTGTTGATGATGCTAGACCGTCTAACTCACATCAACAAATGAGAGTTAATTTAGGAAATGTTGCACAAGTTTGTGATAGATACGGCATATCTGACCGGGCAGGTGTATCTTTGGCATCTGCTGCCCTGCAAGATGTTGGTCTAATAGGAAATGAGGATACCTCCCTCGTAATTGACAGGGGTAAAATTAGAAGAGAAACGACGAAAATCCGGCGTAAAATGCAACAAGAAGATAATGAGGAACACTTAAAAGCTCTATATTTTGTTGGAAGAAAAGATAAAACTAAATGTCATATCAAGCAAGGCAAAAAATATTATTACAAGTCGGTCATTGAAGAACACATAACCTTAGTAAGAGAACCAGGGTCTTGTTATGTTGGTCATTTTGCACCTGTCTCTGGTACTGCTCACTGTATTAAAGATTCGTTAATTCAGTTTTTATCAGAAAATGTTCAAAACATAAATGAACTGGTGGCTATTGGATGTGATGGAACTCCTGTAAACACAAGAAGGCATAATGGAATTATTAGCCTTTTAGAATTGGCATTAGGTAAACTTTTGCAGTGGCTAATATGTCAACTGCACGCTAACGAACTTCCACTTCGCCACTTGTTATGTTATATCACATTCATGGGAGCAAAACAGGACTTTATACCTTCTCTGGAACAATTGGAAAAGCACTGAAAAATTGTGAACAACTTCCAGTTGCAGGGTTTGATAAAACTGAAGCTGATATACCATACATAGAAAATGAAGACTTAAGTACGGACCAGAAGTATTTGCTTGAAATCTGTAAAGCTGTGTGCTCAGGTAAATGCTCTTAGGATTTGTCTGCAAAAAATCCAGGAACTTTATCTCATGTAAGGTGGATAACTACAGCAAATCGAATTCTACGCTTATACATTGCTAAAGATAAACCATCAGAGAACCTTCGTGCATTAACAACATTTGCAATGAAAGTTTATGCTCCAATGTAGTTTACCATTAAGTCAAAATCTTCATGCACAGAAGGAGGAAGACATGTCTGGGAAACCATTTCAATATCAAGATACCTTCCACTTGAGCTGAGAAACGTTTTGGATTCTTCAATATAACGCAACGCTTATTTTGCTCACCCAGAGAACCTATTGCTCTCCATGATCACCGATGATCAGGAGCACATCAGAGAGCTGGCAATTCGAAGAATTATGCTTGCAAGAAGCAAAACACAAAAGGAGATCCGAAAGTTTACAATACCAAGGCTGAACTTTGGAGCAAAAGAATACATTGATCTTATTTACTGGCAAGAAGAAGGGGGATTAAGTCCTCCGCTTTTGCAGCAATTAACGGAGAGGGAATTGAGAGAGCTTGCTTCCAAACAACCAGATTTTGGAGGCATACTTGGGATGCCATGTCACACACAGGCCGTAGAAAGATGTGTTAAGCTAGTAACAGAAGCAGCAGCTACAGTGTGTGGAAAAGAACGAAGGGATGGATTCATTCGAGTGAGATTGGAATCAAGAAACATAAAGCCATTTTTCAATACTAAATCACAACCTAGTTCGGTAAGCAGGAAAGGGAAAAAGACTTAGACAAAATCCATAATAAGGTTGGGTGGTTGGGATGAGTTAGGCTGGAACTCGATGTGCAGCTACCTCCACGTGGTGAGTTCTGTGTACTTTGTTTATATATATATATATAATACATACACAAAGTAGCGGAATGCTGCCAGAAATGTTCAAATTAGCAAGCGATTTTTTGCCCTCGCTGGGGACCCTGAACAATTAATTCAAGGGACATCAAATTTTGAGTGAACATTGACAGGAGCCCGTTGACAATTTTGCAGGTATTCGAATTCGGTATTTGAAAAAAAAATTTTTTGGTTAATTTTTAATCTACCCTAATATATATATATATATATATATATATATATATATATATATAATGCTAAAATTACATCTAAAAATATACCATCATGTGACTGCTTTTAAATCTGCTCCAATGTAAAAAGTTTGAAATTGATGTCTTTTGAAATCTCTTCTCGCCAAGAATTCATTTTTCTGGTCCAGAAAATGCTTTTGTAGGTTGGAATGTAGTTTCATCTTATAGCAATAAGGAGGAGAGAAGGAGAGAAAAATATGAAAATATTCAATTCAATCCTTTTCTTCTTTTATCGTATTAGTGTAAAGATTCCACTCTTCCAAGTCATGCAAAAGAAATTTAACATGTTACAGAGATTTTTCAAACGTAGAATACATATAAAATTGGATTAACAAATATATATATATATATATATATATATATATATATATGTGTGTGTGTGTGTGTGTGTGTGTGTGTGTAAAAATTAAAAATGAATAGTTCCGATATTCGTATATTCTTATACTCATATAATTCTTATATTCATATATATTTATATTCATATATTCCTTATATTCATATATATTTATATTCTTATATTCATTTTTACATATAGAGTCCAAACCCGCATAAAGCTGACATAAGTTTGGATAAAATTTTTGATTTGCTTTCTATTGTATTTTTGCTGAATTATTGGTGGATTATTTCTTTTTAAATTACTTCATAATTTTTTTAGATTTTTTTAGATAATGTAATATTGTTAAATTCTGCAATATTCATTTTCTGTATACATTCTCTCTTCGTTGTAAAAGATGAAGTCTTTTCTTGCTTAACACTTAATTTTAAATTTTAAGCATTTAATTTTCGTTCATATGCATGTTTAATTGTAATTCATAATAAAATGTATATTTCAATTTCCATTTTTAGTTAATTCGGCAGATCATGATAACATCAGATCTATCATTATGTAGTTTAAAACAAAAATATGATTTCATCTTCAAATATCTTGCTTATCTCTCTAGACATTGCTACAGCTAAAATAAAAGGTGATCCAGAGAAATGGGACCCAAAAGAAACCCCTGTAACTCTTAAAGTATAAGTCCTTTTATAAAATCATACGCATCATTCGAAAGAGGATAGTTACAAGTTTGTACAGGATTGTATAGGTTTTGACAATACAAGACAAGATAAGATACAAAACAAAATAAAAGTGTTAGTTAAAACTAACCCTTCAAGATGACTGCATGGACTGTGGAACAGCCGCGTTTCATAACTGAGCAATATTATGAGCATGGAAGAAGTGTAGTTTCAGCTCAAAGATCTTTCAAGACAAATTTTCAGATGTCAAAATCACCTTCTAAGAAAGTAATCCGTCGGTGTGTCAGAAATTTTTCCCTAACTGGCAGCATTGGAAAAAGAAAACCAACTGGAAGAGTGCGCACAGCAAGGATAGACGAGATCATTAACAGAACTCATGAAATTGTACAGGATAATCCTAACATAAGCATCAGACGTGCTTCTCAGCTGTTAGGAGTTGGATATGGAACAACACACCGTATATTCAAGCAAAATTTAATGCTCTTTCCATATAAAATTCAAACAGTGCAACAACTAAACAATGGAGATTTCGCACGAAGACGACAATTCTGTCAATGGATCCAACAGAAGGTAAATGACACCACCAATTTTCTAGCAACTTTGATTATGTCAGACGAAGCCCATTTTCACTTGAATGGAACTGTAAACAAACAAAATTGTCGTTTCTGGGCAACAGAAAATCCATTGAATATTACCGAAGTCCCGTTGCATAGTCAGCGTGTAACTGTTTGGTGTGGTCTTACTGCATCTCAGATCATAGGGCCGTACTTTTTCGAGGATTCCACCGGAAACACGGTCACTGTAAATGGTGATCGCTACGAAAAAATATTGACCGATTTCCTTATTCCTAAATTAAGAGATCTTTGGCTAGAAAACCACTGGTTCCAACAAGACAGAGCTACCTGCCATACCACGAGGAACTGCATGGCAGTTTTGCGTCAAACGTTTCCAGGCGAGTTAATCTCAAGATTTGGAGACGTTGAATGGCCCGCAAGGTCTCCGGATTTTTCTCCCTTAGATTATTATCTCTGGGGATATTTAAAGAGTAGGGTCTACGGAAATAACCCAACGACCTTGCAAGAGTTGAAGGCCGCCATCACAAATGAGATACAGGCCATACCACCGCACACTCTTGCAAAAGTGATGCAGAACTTACAAGCGAGAACACTGGAATGCTTGGCAACTAATGGAGCACATTTGAAAGGAGTCATTTTTAAAAAATAAATATTTCATAATAAACTTGTAACTCTACTCTTTCGAATGATATATAGTTTTTATGAAAGGAATTAAATATTAAGAATATTTGGCTTTTTTTTATGGGTCCCATTTATCTGGATCACCCAGTATTTTGCTAATAATGTAATGTATTTTGCTAAAATATTTTGCAAAATATTTCAGCCTATTGAGAATGAAAAACAAAACAGGTCAGCATTAAATAATAATGATGTCATTAAAAATTTAGTATATAAATTATAAAATTACTCCAGTATTCATTTTGATTTGTCTGATCTAACTTAGAGGCTGAGCATTACCGGTGACATTTTAGCAGTAAATTATCGTAAGAAAAAGTCTATCTTCTCCTTCGAGCCTAACTCTCTTCAGAGAACTTAGTCTTAAATAGAGAAAAATAATTTCCCGATACGTTCCAAGAAGAATCGGGGAACCTTGAGAGAATTTAGTAAGCTCCACAGAATCCTCCGATCCACTACGAGAAGAAATCGGAGAGTAGTATAAGAGAAACTACTGTGATTCCCTATACGGTACCAGCCACTCCAGAGTAACAAATCCGTTGCTGCCACCTAACCAGAACCCCCGTCAACTTCGAACCTCCCAAAGCCATAGACGGAGTGGTTAACATATATATAGGGTGTTTCAGGAGGAAAAGTCAATACTTCGGGTGGTGATAGTATCGGTCATTGTGAGAAAAAAGTTCATATGAACACGTGTCTAATTCTGCATGGTTACGGAGATAGAGCTGTTTGAATCTGATGCGCGCGCAACTCTTCCTCCCTCTTCCCTCCCCTATAACCTTGAACCATATAAGCTGTAATGTAAGCATGTAACATAAGCCAATCGACAGCTGACTGTTGTGAGTGACACTGTTTGGTGTTTGAAGCAGTGTTAAGAATGCCACACACCCTCACACATGCCGAATATGCAGATATGGTGTATGTCTACGGTTTTTGCGATGGAAGTGCAGCAGCTGCTGTTGCAGAATACCGTCGACGGTTTCCGAACCGCAGAATTCTGGATCGAAGAGTGTTTACCAGGGTTTTCAACACATTGCGTGAGATTGGTACACTTCCCAGCGCTCATGTTTCATCTGAACGTGAAGGTCAACAAGATGTGAATGAAGTGGAAAACATTCTTTAGTTGGTAGAGCGTAGTCCTACTACTAGCTCACGGAGAATTTCTACACGTCTCGGTGTACCACACACAAGAGTATGGCGAACATTACGTGAGGAAGGCTTGCATCCATATCATGTACAGCGTGTACAACACCTTCAACCAGGAGACGCTGCCATGCGACTGGAATTTTGTCATTGGGTAAATACTAATCGCCAATTGCTTCGATTAATACTGTTCACCGATGAAGCTACTTTCACCCGTGACGGTATCAACAACACTCGTAACTCTCATCGGTGGTCAGACGAAAATCCAAATGCCACTGTGGAAACAAATTTTCAACATCGCTTCTCTGCTAATGTGTGGTGCGGTATCATCGATGATCAGCTGATTGTCCCTATTACTTTAGAGAATCGTCTTACAGGACAAAGTTACCTAGAATTTCTGCAAAATGATTTTCCAGGACTATTGGAGGATGTTCCTTTGGCTACACGCGCTGGTATGTACTTTCAGCATGACGGAGCTCCTGCACATTCTACCCATCTGGTGATGCAATACCTAAATCAAACTTTCTCTGGTCGATGAATCAGCCGCGGTGGTCCCATTTAATGCCACCAAGGTCTCCAGACCTCTCTCCGTTAGATCATTGTTTGTGGGGGTGGATGAAAAGTCAAGTTTACAAAAGAAAGGTGGATACACGAGACGAATTGCTCGCGCGCATTTTGGATGCTGCTGCCCGCATAAAGGAACGTCAGGATCAACTCAGACGAACAACACGCGATCTTCGCACACGAGTTGCAAAGTGCATTGAGGTTGACGGTGGGATTTTCGAAAACGTATTGTAAACTGTAACAAATTTGTCATTTCTGTATCTGATACCATACAAAATGGCAATGTTTAAACATTAAATGTTAGAAACAGTAATTGGTTTCTCTTTCTTGATTACCATTAACAATGCTTTTGTATTTGTAGATTCAAACAGCTCTATTTCCGTAACCATTCAGAATTAGACACATGTTGATATGAACTTTTTTCTCACAATGACCGATACTATCACCTCCCGACGTATTGACCTTTCCTCCTGAAACACCCTGTATATAGTGAGGAATAGGAGGATGTGGAGATGGTTCATGTTTATTTACAGACGTTTCGGAAATTTCAATTTCCTTCATTAGCGCTAGACATTTAAAATCAAATATAAAAAATAAATAAATACGATGAACATAAAAAATGCATACAATATATTTATATAAATGTATGATATTAACTATGATTACAGTATATATTAAGTATTTAAAAATAAAAATAAAAAGTATATAAAATGCATGAGGGTGAACCAATGGTCAAAATGTACAAACGTTAAAAGGTGAGTAAAATTGAGAGCATTTTCTTACCAGGTTATTATCAGGGTAATGAACTAATTGAAACGGAGGTTGGGAATGATTAGATGTTCAAAAAAACCATATTAGAAATGTCGGAGAACCAAACGGGATGATGGTAGATTTCTTTTCCAGTGGTAAAGTATGAGATTTTATCTGGCTATGTTTAAGTTAAAGGTGGAACTATAGTCTTTGAGGGTTGAGTACTGTAGGGTGGAGCGAAAAATACTTTTTTTCTAGTATGAAGTTCTAATAGTGATTAGAAGTTGCATTTAGTGGACGAAATATGCCTGCCAAAATATGAGTTCATTTGTTTAAAATTTTAAGCTGCCACCAGGGGGCTAAAGTTAACACAATTTTGTGTAAAAAGGAAAAAAATGCTTCTATTTTAGGTTTGTCAAACTATTATAAAATTTTATCTTAGAATTATCTAATAGTTTGATTAAGATTCTTAAATGATAGGAATTCGTTTTGTAAAAATGCCTTTTCATATGCTTAATATCTTCAGCTGCCACAAGAGAGCTGAAGTTAACACAATTTAGAGTAACTGAGTCATGTTGAGACTACACTGAATGTTGTGGGGGAGGGTTTGGGGAGGGTTGTGGGGGAGGGTTTTGGTGTGAAGGAATTTCTTTCTGTGAGTCATTAGAACAGTGTGTTAACACTTGTCTTCTTGGTAGTAGGCCTAGTCGCTCAGTTGATCGGAGAGTTTTTTAATATGATCGGAATATTATAAAACTTTATTTTAAAGTGATTTATATAGAGATAATATTGATTTTATTATAAAATGCTTGTTATAATGTATTATATAATTTTAGTTTATTTATATAATATATTATATTTATATAATATATTATATATACTTATAAAATATATTATATATATAATTATATAATGTTTTGATGTTACAGGATATTTTGTGATTGTGAATTTTTCTTAAAAATATTATGGCATCAAATACTAAATATAAACATTTCACTAGAGAACATATGAAGTGTGCCATATTTGAAGTACCTTGTGAGATGAGTGACATGCAACTACCAACTTATAACTGCATTATGAAAGATTACCTGTTCACAAAACATTTAGTGAAGGAGCAGATGAATAACAAGGAGCCTTCATTTTCTGAAATAGCAGAGGCAGTTTCCAAAAAGGTAGAAAATATTTGGAAGAAGGCCTCTTTGCTAATAGTTTCACATACACGCGTTTTACAGATGATGCGAGTGTACCATGATAAATACAGGTCCTTATTAAAGCCATACAAGTCACGCAAGGATCAGCCTAAGTACAAAAATCAGCTTGAAGAATTTGAAAACTCTTCAAAATGCACTTTGTTTGACATCTGCACCTGCAAATGTAAGGAGTTTAGGAGATGCTCATGTGAAAAGAGTAAGAAAGTCCCTCCAAAAGAGCAGGATTTTTTAAATGACCAACGAACACGCAGAATAATGGTGATAGGAAGCATTGACATAGCACACACAAGACGATTACAAGCAAGAGAACATCGAAAGGAAATGGAAAAAGCACGTCTGGAATCCTCACAAACAACTAGTGCTGCTATAACCAATACGTCCAACTTACAAATCGAAACAGAGACAAGTGAACTTCAACAACTAGAAGAGATATCTGAAGATAATGAGGAAGATACAACCTCGACTCAATATGTAATATCAGAACAACAGATGCGTGAGCCACTGCCTTCATTAGCAATTACTTGTGATAGATTTAAAATGTCGGACAGAGTGGGGCTGCTATTGCTTCTGCAGTATTGGCAGATCTTAAAATTGTTACTCCCGAAGACAAAGGGAATATTATAGACAGAAGTAAGCTAAGACGTGAAAGACAAAAACAGAGAAAGGAACTACAACAGATAGGAGAGCCAAAAACCATGCGGGGATTATACTTTGATGGCAGAAAGGATAAAACAATGATTCAAGTCCAGGAGAGTGATGGCTCTAACCACCAAAGAACCAAACACGAAGAGCATATCAGCATAATATCTGAACCACACTCTCTGTACTTTGCACATGTGACACCTTCCAGTGGCAAAGCTAAATACATTTGCACAGCGCTAGTGAATTGCTTGAAAGAGAGGAATGTTGATATAGGGAACATCGTTGCAGTTGGCTGTGATTCGACAGTGGTTAACACTGGTAGTATTGGAGGCACAATAAGATTACTGGAAGAAACCTTTAATAAGCCATTGCAGTGGCTGATATGCCTTTTACACCTTAATGAACTTCCATTGCGCCATCTGTTTCATCACTTGGATGGTACCACTACTGGACCAAGAACATTTTCAGGAGAAATTGGCCGAGCACTTTCAGACTGTGAAAAGCTTCCCATAGTTAACTTCAAACCCATTGAAATTCAAGAGGACATGTGTGAAGTTGATATAGATGACATAAGTACTGACCAGAAATACCTTCTTGAAATTCACAAGGCTATATCAAGTGGAACATTCTCAAAGAGTCTTAGTCATAAGAGTCCAGGCAATATATTACATTCAAGGTGGCTCACCACAGCAAACAGGACTCTGCGGTTATATGCAAGCACAGAGAATCCTTCAGGCAATTTACAAGAATTAGCTACTTTCATTGTTAGGGTATACGCACCAATGTGGTTTCAGATAAAGCGTAAACCATTATGCCAATATGGTGCTAAACATATGTGGCATATGATTGCAAGAAGCCGGTATCTCCGTGAAGAGCTTAGGAGAGTACATGACTCAGTCATTCAGCGAGATGCATATTACGCAAATCAAGAAAACATTCTCATTGCAATGATAGCTGATGAAAGGGAGCATGTGCGTCAGTTCGGATTTAGTAGGCGTATCATAAAAGCAAGGGCATGCATTCAAGAAACAGATGTTATCAGGTATTTTAAGGTGCCAGAAATAAATTTTTATGCCAAAGACTATACAGATCTCATTATGTGGCAAGATTTTCAGATAGCAGAACCACCGATAACCAAAGGAGTTTCTCTTGATGATATTGAATCATGCATCAAACATGGTACTACTCTTCATTCAGAATTATTTCAGTTTCCATGTCATACACAAGCCGTAGAGAGATGCGTCAAGCTCGTTACAGACGCTGCTCGATCAGTCTGCGGACCTACAAACAGAGACGGTTGGATTCGTGCTACATTAGAATCAAGGAAAAAACAGCCAAAATTTGACACAAAAGCAAATTACTAAATAGTCTTCAGCAAGAACCCTTTCTAGAGGGAGGTTGGTTGGGGAAAGGGTGGTAACTCCGCTAAGGCACGAAATAACGTTTCTTAACTGTCTCAAGCCAGTATAAAGGAGGAGAGACATCCTAATTTATTACTGTTCCCTTTTTCAAGTAAATACAGAATCATACTTAATTGTCATTTTTAAGTTAACTTCAGCCCTCTTGTGGCAGCTGAAGATATTAAGCATATGAAAAGACATTTTTACAAAACGAATTCTTATCATTTAAGAATCTTAATCAAACTATTAGATAATTCTAAGATAAAATTTTATAATAGTTTGATAAACCTAAAATAGAAGCATTTTTTCCTTTTTACCCAAAATTGTGTTAACTTTAGCCCCCTGGTGGCAGCTGAAAATATTAAACAAATGAACTCATATTTTGGTAGGTATATATCGTCCACTAAATGCAACTTTTAATCACTATTAGAACTTCATACTAGAAAAAAAGTATTTTTCGCTCCACCCTATATGAGTAGTATGACCTAAAAAATATCGAGTGCAAAGCAATTACATGCAACATGATCAATTATCGCAACATTGCATGCAACATTGCATCTAGCAACATTGTATGCAAGAAGGGGGAGACTTGTTTGTTTAATATACAGCGTGTCCATAAATTATTCACCCCATTATAAGCCTTAATAAATTCGTTATTATAGGAGCTATCTTAAAACAGTTTGCGGCAATTAATAACACAACTCAAGAAATTTTTGTTTTAATTCAGTAAACCTCCACGTGAGCCCCATTGGTAGCACGCAGAACATCAAGGTTATAGATGATTTCTTTCCAAACATTAAGAAGCATGTCTTGCGTGATGGAAGCTAATGTCTCTTCAATCCGGTGTCTTAATTCTGTGATGTTATTAACCTTCTTTGCATACACTCTGTCCTTTGTGTAGCCCCATAAAAAGAAATCCAGAGGCGTGATATACGGGGAACGAAGAGGCCATGGAATAGGGCCATCTCGCCCGATCCAACGAGAAGGGAACTTTTCATGCTGAGGTGCAGCATACCATTCAAGCATAGCTAGGTAATTTGTAGCCTTCACAGTGTTCTCATGGAAGAAAAATGGTCCAATCACACGGTTATGGGAGAGAGCACACCAAACGTTTATCTTGGGACTGTTGCCTTCGTGTTCAATAAATTCATGTGGATTTTCTGATCCCCATATACGGCAATTGTGTCTGTTGACTTTACCAGACAGATGGAATGTCGCTTCATCACTGAAAACGACATTGTTCAAAAAATGCTCATCTTCATCAATACGGTCAAGAATGTCAACAGCAAACTGTACCCGTTTGGGTTTGTCATTTGGTAGAAGTTTCTGCAAGGTTTGCAATTTGTAGGCATAAAGTGTCAACCTCTTGTGAACCACTTTATGCACTGTTGAATGCGGTATTTGCAGTTCTCGGCTTGCTCGGCGGATGGGTTTTGTAGGACTTCGGATAAACGCCTCCTGAATTCCTGCTATCTTATCTTCAGACACACTAGGCCAACCAGCTCCTTTCTCATGTAGCACACTGCCAGTTTCTTGAAATTGTTTCAGCCATCGCTTGAGTGATTGCTGTGTTGGTGGAGTTTTCTGATATTCCTCCCGAAAACGTCTCTGTACAGTAATTGGAGATTTGGTTTCCCACATCCACAGCACACACATTGCTTTCTCCTTCACTGTCGCCATTGTGCCCCTAGTGGATGTTCTACGAAATAAAGAAAAAAGTTTCTTGAGTTGTGTTATTAATTGCCGCAAACCGTTTTAAGATAGCTCCTATAATAATGAATTTATTAAGGCTTATAATGGGGTGAATAATTTATGGACACCCTGTATATCGAAATACATTCGGTAAATATGTATATACATTAGGTATATTAGGTATACATGGTTTATTTAATACATATATTTACATCAAACATAAAAATATCACAACCAGGAGAGGATAATTGCATATACATTAGACGTAAAAACACGAATAATACAAAAATGAAGTATTTAATATATATATATATATAATATATTATATATATATATATATATATATATATACACGTATCAAAGCAAAAAAATAACCGCTAGTATAGAAAATTTTTATATACAACAAAATCAGAATACACAACACTGGAATTATATATATATATATATATATATATATATATATATATATATATATATATACTCGTCGAAAATGAAAATACGTGGTTTAAGGTCAGTTTCTACCACGCTTAAATAAAATAGTAAACTCGCACGTAATCGAATCCACATTTACATCTTCATTGCTTTGAACCACACAATAAATGCGATTTAACACTAATTCACCACTCAAAGTATGCGGTTGTCTTATTCAATATAAAGGGCTTTCAACTCGTTTAACACTATTTTTGTACCCACTTTACAAATGGGGGTCAAACTATCACGCTCTTTAAACACGGATAAAATACAGTCAAAAGTACCACAAAGATGACATCGTTTGCTACAACATCGCCATTAAATTCAAGTTTATTACCACTCCTTTCTAAACGGGCATTTATTCTTTCCGCACTGACCTTTTCAACTGTAAAACCTTCATCACAATTCACATCAGCAGTTGAAGTATGTTTCTAAATCCTGCTGACAACTGCATCTTATATAAAGAAATAATTCTTCAGGGTGAACAGTGAAGGAGAGTTCAGCCCTGTACCGTTCTAGTCCTTTGTGCCAAAGTTCATGATATTTCGAGGAGTCTGTACCTTCTAAATACGCATCCAGTTCCAATTCATTCTCGCCTTGTTTATCCATATACTTGGTAAAATCATCGAGCAGGGCGGTGTACGCGTATTCAAGCACCGTGTCAAAATAACGCATATCAGCAAACGTGCGTCCTATATAGGTTTTAGTTCACGGAAACCGACGACTTCAAACATTCTGTCGAGAATGAAACGGCTTCGCGACGGGATAAGGGCGTTATTGTCAGTAGCATTCTTCCATATCAATCGCATCTCAACGCATGGCTGGTTTGTATCACGATTTACGTATAGCTTACAAATAATGGCGTGTGAGAGTGCATCGCTAATCTGTTCTCTTTTTGTGCCTACACCCACACGTATTTTATAACTGTCCTTACCCCACTTTCCAACCACCACGAAGATTCTGTTCATCTCTTCAACACTTAAATAAATAACATTGCGTCTACCAGAGTTTGATTGTCTACATTTCGTTTCAAGTACATAATTAATAGCACCGGTATTACGCCTGAACACACGCACAAACTTCAACACGGACATGTCGTGTACTGCATTGAGGATGCTGCTCAACGGAAGCTCATCGTTTAATATTTTCTGTTGATCCTGCGAGGAGAGAACTTCCAGTCGGGTCAAGCTCTGAGGCGACTATGAGCCGCCGGTGCGCTGTTTGACTCGAAGGGACCGTTCGGGGAATTGCGGGTGGGTGCGAGTTACACGGGTTGCGTCATGATCGCCGCCAAGCGTTAGTAATGTAGATTCATGTACGAGACTGTTCCAACATGAAAGACTCGATGCGAACTGGTGAAGCAACCGAATATATGAACTGTAGTCCATTATACTGGGTAGGCGTTTAGATTATTTTTCCATCTGGGATACAATGACGCAACATCGGTTTTAATGATTTATCACATACTTTCTAGAATTTGCCCCATACATCTTCTACAACGTTCAGAGGTGAATGTATTCACAATTGTACTTTCTCAAGTAAAAACTATGCACATATAAAATTCATTAGCACTCTGGCGCTGTATTTGAGAGAAACATGTGTCCATACTTGACCGTTTTGCTGGACAAACGATACTCGTTTAAATGATAACCCAACTCGCAACAATGGTTGGAAGTTGGATTTGAAACGGTTTAGGACTAGTGTGTGTAGGAATTACTTTACCTATAAGATCTGTAACACGTGGAACAAGTTACCTTCAGAAGTTGTGAACAGTTCCTCTGTGAATCACTTCAAGAAAACGTTAGACCAAATCTTGCACACTATTTGAGGGTGTAGAGAATTTTCCCTGGCACCCATTGCCATTGGTACCTCCTCGGTATGGGCCGCGAGGCCTTTTGAGGTACTTCTTTTCCTTGTAACTCCTTGTAACTCTCTCTCTCTCTCTCTCTCTCTCCTCCGCAGGGCGTATAAAGGTTATGCACATTTCTTTTGGGTGTTGTAAACTTTATATTTGGGGTGTGACAGCCCTCCGGTCCCGAGTCGTGGGATTCTAGAGAAATTGGCTGCCAGTTCCTTTAGGTTCTCTCTCTCTTTCGGGAGGGCGAGTGAAGTCTGTTGTACAATCCTGTCCCGTGAGTTACTAGGACCCCATCCCATCCCTACTCTGTCCTTTTAGCTTAGGTTAAGGATGCTCTCCTCTGACTGCAAAAAAAAAACCTTTTCTTTTAGTATTAAGTCTTTTTCTCTTCTTTTATTATTAGGACCCTACTGCTACCTCATGCGTGGGAAGAGAGGCTTTGGAACCTCTATAAATAACACCATTTAACGCTCGTAGGTCGTGAGAGACTGGGATGGAGGGGTCCCAGGCGTAGGGGCGCGATGAATGGAGTGTGGCTAGTGCCCCTTTAAGTCCATTCCAAACGCGTAATGGCCTGACTAGCCCCCTGCGACCGTTCTTTGGTGACCAATTGATGGTGCTTGGCGGTACTGCTCTTAGGTGAGAGAGCTTTACTGCTCAGCTGGCTGCCAGGCCAGCGTAAACTCTCGGGCATAGCCTCTGGGTCTGGTGGGATATCCCTTGAACACTGGATTCTAAGAGTCTGGCCGCTTGTGAGTGACTAGTTAGACTTAGTAAGGGGCTGCATCTCGCTGTCGCTCCTGGCGGGAAATCCGTGACGCTTGCGTCGTGAATGTTTGTCAGTTGGTAGCTGCGACACGTTTGGGACTGTCCGGCACTGGGGAGACCCTTGCTAGAATGCTTTATCTTATTCATTGTATTCAGAGTTCGGAAAAAAAAAGTTACAATGGCTGGACCGCAGAAACTGAAGGCTGAATGTGCGAAGTGTGGAGTAAACCAGTGGGTGATGAACTTCAAAGAAGCCTGCTTCGAGAAGATCAACCATTCCAGCATGTGCCGCTTTTGCGAACTCATGCAGTTTTACGAGAAGCTAGAGGAGAGGGTCCGGCGGCTCGAGTCGTGCAGATCGGCTGTTGGAGGTGCGGCGGTCACTGACGCGGCTGCGCCCTCCACCCCGGAGCTCATTGATAGGATAGCTGCCCTGGAAAGGCGGTCCAGCGAAGGACTGGACAGAGTAGAGGTGCAACCGGGGGCCAGGGTACAAAATCAGTGTGAGGAATCGCCAGTGACCCACGTGGAATGCATGAAACCGCGGGGCAAGGTGGAGGGCACAAAGAAGAGGCCGATAGAGAAGGGTGGGAAGGGTCGATAAAGAGAAAGGGTGGGAAGGGGCTTACTGATGGCCCAAAGAAGCCGAAGGATGTAGCTGCCGGTCGTGGTGGGTCGGGTGGTGTAAGTGCAGCCGAGTCTATGGGTGGCGACGGGTATCGAAAGGTCTCGGGCAAGAAGGCTGCGCGAAGCCCGAGACCCAGGTTGCCCCTGTTAGGACCTCCAACCGCTTTAGTCTCCTGTGCGCGAAGGAGGAAGACACCGTTTTAATTGGGGACTTGCAGATTAGGGGCCAGGAGAAGTACTTTGCTTCTGCAAACCGAGACAGGAGGAAGGTAAGGTGCTTACCCGGTCGGGGAACGGCGCACATAAGGAAGGAATTAGAGAAGCTGCGCGTGGCTAGTCGGAGGACTGCGATCGTTGTCCATGCTGGTGGCAACGACCTCTTCCTCAAAGGCGGTAGGGTAGGTTCAACGGAAGGGATCATCACCGAGATCATGTCTCTTGCGGATGATCTAAAACTTAAGACAGACAGGGGAATGTTCATGGGTATTTTACCGCGGATGAATGCCAGTGACCACGCGTTCAGTAAGGTCATTGGCATCAACGAGAGGGTGCAAGACTTGTAGGTCCCACTGGGAGTGAGGTTTGTTGACCCGTTCGACGCGTTTTCGGGTAGGTGGGACCTGTATCAGAGGGATGGTGTCCACCTCATGTCAAGGGTAAAGGTGTGCTAGGCACGTTGCTCGACTGGCACCTATACCGTATGGTGAGGTCAAGCCTGGGGATTGATGATGGGCCCCCACTGGGGAGAGATGATGTTGAGCCGGCGGCGGACGTACTTTCAACTGAAGGGTGCGTCCAGGTGGGTGACCTTCCTTCCCCGTTGGAGGGGGCTCAACCTCCTGCGGAAGTTGCCCCCTCGTTGGTGAGAGGCTCTTCAACTCCCGACAACCCTGGCTGTTAGGGAAACGGGTCGTGCTAGGGGGCGGTCAGAATAGGGAAGGCTCCCTCCGTGCAGTGCTTTTTAATGCTAGGTCGATTAGGAATAAGTTTTGCGAACTACGGGCGCTCTTAACATCAGAGTACCAGGATATCGTTGCTATCACCGAGTCCTGGATTCATACTGATCGTAGGGACTACGTTGGGGAGTTCGAGATTGCCGGGTATAGAATGTTTCACAAAGACCGCACCCGTGGGGAGGGGGGAGGGGTACTAATATACGTGAGGGACACGTTGAGTCCGGTTGACTGCCAGTTCCGATCGGAATGGGAGCTGCTTGGCGTCGATCTAAACGTGGGAGGGACGAACTATAGGTTAATCCTGGTGTACAGACCTCCGCATCTCCTCCTCGAGGAGGATACAGCCCTGTACACCGAACTCCGTAGCCTGCTAGGGGATAGGGTGTGTGTAGTTTTAGGAGACTTCAACTGTCGCGGCATAAAGTGGGAAGACAGGACTGCTGGTGCTGAAGGGAGGAGGCTAGTTGACTTTGCTGATGAGAACTTCCTCACTCAGTGGGTCAATGAGCCTTCACGAGGCGAAAGCGTTCCAGACTTAGTATTCACGACCGAAGACAACCTCGTCACTGGCCTCACCGTTGACGAATCGTTGGGCGGGAGTGATCACGGTCTGATTAGGATCCGTGTCTGCGTCCCTCTGGTGAAGCGTAGTAACTCGAGAGGCAGTAAGTTCGATCTACGGCGGGCGGACTTTGTTAGCTTCCGGGATAACGTAGGTGAGATGGGGGTAGAGGACGGCGGCGATGTTGAAGGAGTGTGGAGTGCATTCCGGGACGAGTTTATGGTGTTGCAGTCTGCTGCCATACTCTCAAAACCGGTCACCCCTGCTTCAACGCAGCCTAAGTGGTTCAGTCGTGACATCGCTTCGGCTATTCGAAATAGGAAAGCCGTGTATAGGAGGGCGAAGGCCAATCGTTCCCATGAGAACACTGAGGCGTATGTCCGCCTGTGTAGGGAAGTGAAAGCGAAGGTTAGGCTAGCGAAACGTAACGAAGAACTCCGGGTGGCAAGCCTCTGCAAGGGGAACCCTAAGGAGTTCTTCAGTTATGTTAATAGTGCTTAATGTGTTAATGTGTTAATGTGCTTAATGAGTACTTTGCTGGAGTGTTCACCAGGGAGGACACCCGCGTCATCCCCGAGCCAGGCGTCAGGCACGAAGGTGCTGGCCTGGAGAGTGTTCGGTGTACCGCGACATGTCGTTGCCGATAGAATAGACAAACTGAGCGCGTTTAAGGCTCCTGGGCCAGACCAGTTCCTCCCCAGAGTGTTGCGGGGGGTGCGCAACCAGGTGGCTTCCCACCTGGCTACAGTCTTCAACAAATCGTTGGAGACCAGGGGACTATCGTCCCATTAGTCTCACTTCAGTTGTAGGTAAATTATTAGAGGGGATAATAGCGGATAGGATCGTTGACCATTTGGATTACTACAAGCTGCTTGGGGATTCGTAACATGGGTTTAGACGGCATAGGTCGTGTCTCACCAACTTGCTCGAGTTTTTCAACGTCATGTTGAGTGAGTATGATAAGAGTAGGGCGATTGATATACTTTATCTCGACTTTCAGAAAGCCTTTGATAAGGTACCTCACCGCCGGCTAATAGCCAAAGTGTGCGCGCTGGGTATCGGTGGTGAAGTAGGTAGGTGGATTGAAAACTGGCTGAAGAAAAGGCGGCAGAGGGTTGTAATTAAAGGGGTTAGTTCGGGTTGGGCCTCGGTCATTAGTGGGGTTCCTCAGGGTTCCGTTTTGGGGGCCATTGTTGTTTATCATTTACATAAATGATATCGACGGTGGTATCTTCAGTCGGATCGCCAAATACGCTGATGACACGAAGCTTGGGGCCAATGTTGGGACGCCCGAAGCGATCGAGCAACTGCGTGCGGACCTACGTAGGATAGGAGAGTGGTCCGAAAAATGGCAAATACCGTTTAACTTGGGTAAATGCAAGGTGATGCACATTGGCTACGCCAATCCCAAGTCGGACTACTCGATGTTGGGGAGTAATATCGAGGCGACTGATTTGGAAAAGGACTTGGGTGTGCTAATTAGCAGCGACCTTAAGTTTACGAAACAGTGCGTAGAGGTGGAAAAGAAAGTCCAGAAGCTGCTGGGTTATATCAGGAGGCAATTTCAGTTTCGGAACAAGGAGATTGTGCTCTCTCTGTACAATTCCCTGGTTCGGCCGCACCTGGAGTATGCTGTGCAGTTCTAGTCGCCCACCCTCAGGAAAGATATTGAGAGGCTGGAGCGAGTGCAAGCGAGGGCCACAAAGTTAATCCCTTCCGTTAAGCATATGGGCTACAATTGACGCTTACGCGCCCTGAACTTGTTTTCGCTGGAAACTCGGAGGCTGCGCAGTCAACTGATCGAGGTTTTCAAGTTCTTACGCGGGTTCAACGATGTCGATTTTAGAAGCATGTTTAGTTTAAATGATAACCCAACTCGCAACAATGGTTGGAAGTTGGATTTGAAACTGTTTTGGACTAGTGTGTGTGGGACTTACTTTACCTATAAGATCTGTTACACGTGGAACAGGTTACCTTCAGAAGTTGTGAACAGTTCCTCTGTGGATCATTTCAAGAAAAGGTTAGACCAAATCTTGCACACTATTTGAGGGTGTAGAAAATTTTCCCTGGCACCCGTTACCATTGGTACTTCTTCGGTATGGGCCGCAAGGCCTTTTGAGGTACTTCTTCTCCTTGTAACTCCTTGTAAATTCTCCTAAAAATTCACATAAACCTTTTGCTACAATTTCACTACACACCTCATCGTGATGTACGTGGATGTACTGGTAGAAATATTTTAAATTGTCCATAATCACAAGATTTACATTCACCGCTCCAGTGTACGCGTACTAGGTGTGATGTAATATGGTATAATATCTCCGGTCACAAAAATCATCAACAAGCTTCACAACCCAAATCCTTTGTTTCTCATGTGCAAGCATCGATTCTTTCACTCCACGATATATGTACTCTTTTGTACAGTTTAATCCTATATCTTATTCCATTACATCGTTTGAACCGCGAAATCCTGCAATGCACTCACCAAAATAACCATAGAGTATTTGGACGTCTTCCTCTTCATAATTCGCACGGTTTAATGTGGCCTTAAAAGTTTCAAAGGAGGGGGTGACTAGAAATTCTTTGAGTGTTCACCACATCTGTAGACTTTAGCAAGTACCACTTCAGAAATGTAGAGTATGAAATATCACCCGTCGCCATCGTTATTTTTCGTCTCCGCGAGAATTCCTCAACAGGCAAAAGATACGTCTAAGAACCAGGGCCTGCAGGGGTCAACTGAGCATGCAGGGAGGAGATATGGCCCGCCAGTTAGATTAGGAGCAGGAGTCATGTGACTCTTTTTATTTGTCAGTAACATGCAGTAAGTGGTGCCTAGATTTTTTTGTACACACACACACACACACACACACACACACACACACACAAAGGAGAGAATGAAACGCCAGCTGAAACATAATTTATTTTAAATGCACGTAATAAATAGGAAAAATAAATAAATTGTAAAATTTCGTCAACAAGTAAAAAGACTAAGATGACAACTATTTATATAACAAATAGTCACACCTCACGGTATCCAAAGGGAGCAGTGTCGTAGGTGCTAGGCACCTACGATCACCCGGTTTGCCTTGTTAATAGTGATACCTTTAGCCTTCACGATGTATTTGAACTCCTCCCCCTCCCTCACCCGTACCCCGTAAGTTTTTGGTCCTGTTGAGATAAAAGAATCAGCGTAGGCGCTATCTCCATACTCATCCTTGATCTCATCAGTCAACTCTCCGAGGAATTCACCAATAGCAGGCATATATTCACCCTCCCTCTTCGTGAATATCACACTATCTGTGACTGCGTACAAAACCCTCCGCCCAAAAGAATGCAGTAGACTCCAAAGTTTGATGCGTGCGTAGGCTGTTGTGAAACTGGCTAGAGGTATGTTTGTGACACGTGATGTATCTGTAGCCAATTGGGTTCTGTTATACTTTATTATGTACAAATTACCCACATTCACGATCTCCATGACCTCTTTATTGATGGCGTTGGCGTAATCCCACACTTCGTTATAACTTTGAGCTGGATGGACGTATCCCTTGTCTGTATTCTGTGCAAATTTCCACCAAAGACTATTTAAGGACAACTTTGCACCAAAGCGCTTGCCAGGATTCCTCTCAATTTAGTCCCGTTCAAGTTGTATCCCTTCACGATCACGGTAGCGTTGAATATACACCGATTTTTTATTTTCGGTCTCATCTCCTCGCGGGCATCCTAATGCTTCTACCTTGTCATTCAGAAAAGTATTTATATATTGTGCGAAAATGTTGGGGAGCTTCTGAAACCTCCACACCTCATCCTTCAGTATTCTGTACCCGTGGCGAATGGCTAGGGACAGCTTAGAACTTGTGTATACTCCTCTGATCTTCCTCTAGTTGATTGTGTAATTACAGTCCCTATTGTTCTCCTCTGCGCACTTCACACACAGAGGGAACATGAGTTTATGATCTATAACAGCGGGTAAGACTGGCATCTATAAGCCGCGAGGGGGAGCAAATATACGAAAGAAAGGCCAAAGTAGTTCTTGTTCAAATTAGCTGAGAACTCTTCGATGGCAGGCAAGGCGGGACCCAAGAGTTTTTCAGGGGCGCCTACAGGGTATGGATTGTTCTATATCACTTTGGGGGTATAATGAGCAGAAAACGCAATAGTGAATCTTCATCCTGTCTGTAGTTGGAAAGTATAGTGTGAAGGGGTTTGTGCGTCCTCCAAACAACTATCGCCGCATTTCAGGGGGTCCAGCACCATTGTACGTTTGATAGCCCTTATTTCTTCGCGATACTGGTCATCGGCGTTCATCCAGGCACCATACTCGTGTTCCCACAAAACCTTGTAAGTGAACTGGGAGCTTATAAGTCGGTCGCGGGTACGGGTCCATGCGAGACTATCGGCAGGAGATTTGCCCTGGATATCTCCTATGATACCACACTGAGGAAGTGGACATCCATGTCACCAGCATCTGTTAAAGGAGTACGCAGTCTTCTCATCAGTGGCGTGGTCTTCGCTTAGACCATCTACCCAAATAACACGGCCATTGATCTTAATGGCCACTTCCCTCGTGTTGCGAGTATGTTTTATGTGTACACCTGTCTGTTGTTGTATGTGTGTGAGCCAGTAAATAGCCTTATGACCATAGCTGAGCGGAGCGTCTCGGGGAATGACGACTAGCGTGTTTTTAGGCATGAAGTTATTCTTGAACAGAGTAAAACACAATGACGCGATCGTAGGTGCGGCTTGTCGCTGGTCGCAGTTGAATCGATCTATATACATCTTTCTAAAGGCTTCAAAGCATACTCTGAGTACGAGTACGTCATTCACGCAATAACGCTCACATTCATCTGCTATATTGTAAGGGTTATCTTCATTAAAACTGTTGTAATACTGATCAAACTCTTCATGCTTACTATTACTCATGTTTTCATAGTTAAAGTAATGTTTGGGGGTTGGTAGCCCTACATAATTTGAAGTGTCGCGAGTGAGGACTGTGTAAGGGAAATACCCTTTAGAAACTTTGGCGTTTACGCCCATCACCTTGGCCAGCTTAGATAATTTACAAGGCGTGAATAACAAAGTGTCTTCCAACTGAACATTACCTCTTATTTGCATCTACAGGGCGTCCCAAAAAAATGTATACACACTTTAACAGCTGATAGCTCAATTGATGTTTCTTTCTTTCCAAGTTAAACCCATTAGAATTAATAATGACAGTCAGACTAAGCTTTGAACAAAGGAAATTCATTCTAAAATGCTACTGGAAGTGTGAAAACGCAGTTGAAGTGCAAAGACAGTTTAGGAGGGAGTTTCAAACAGATCCACCAACGCGACTTACCATCACTCGAATTA
This sequence comes from Bathynomus jamesi, assembly GCA_023014485.1. Taxonomy (NCBI): domain Eukaryota; kingdom Metazoa; phylum Arthropoda; class Malacostraca; order Isopoda; family Cirolanidae; genus Bathynomus; species Bathynomus jamesi. The sequence goes on along the minus strand of JAJOZX010002009.1, from coordinate 362,625 downwards.
GAGATAAGTTTGAAGCCGATGGAACTGTTCAGAATGTCCACAAGAAGCGTTCCGGAAGACCACGGACATCGACAAGCCCCACAAAGCAAGAAAGAGTACTGGAAACGTATCACCAAAGTCCAAGAAAATCTGTGCGGCAAGCGAGTCGTGAGGTAGGAATTTCAGAATCGTCTGTCCAACGCATTTTGAAGCGCTGTCAATGGAAAAGTTACATTCCAAGATTAGTCCATGCTATTAATGAAGATGATCCGGACCGAAGAGTGGAGTATTGCGAGTGGTACTTGGCACGATGTGGATGTGGATTGGACGAAGGGGTTTCGTAGAATACCCTCCGCGTTCACCAGACCTCACACCACTAGACTTTTTTTTATGGGGATACTTAAAAGACAAAGTCTACGCTATAAAACCTGCAACAGTCGCTGAATTGAGAGCAGCCATTGAACGAGAATGCACACAAATACCAAACGAAATGTTTCGTGATGTTTGCGATTCCATTGCTTCGCGTTATCAGCAGTGCCTGGACCAGAACGGACGTCAGTTTGAAAACAGGCGTGACAAAACAATTAAATAATGTCTGTAGATTCTATTACATTTTGAAAATGAAATGTATTTTAATAAACACTGCCTTTATAATTATTTAAAGTGTGTATACATTTTTTTGGGACGCCCTGTATATAGGGTGAACCAAAAGTAGGTGGACAGTAAATGATAACGTTTATTTTGAGAATACATATTTAATTTTTTTGTATACTATAATACAAAATAAAATTTAAATAAATTTAGTTATAATATTTAATATAATATAACACAAACACCATAGTTATAATGAACACCATAGTTATAATATAATATAACACAAACCGTATTCAACCTACTGTCCACCTACTTTTGGTTCACCGTGTATAAGCGTGTTTCCTCTTTTTATGGGATCACCTGTAAATATCTCAGAGGACTCGTGTTCAAGCAGCTCCTTATAAGGAAATTGTTTATCAAATTTTGCGGCATTGTGAGCAAGTATATACAGTACACAGTCATTTTTTTGAACTGCTCCACTAACTTGACAATACTGTATAGTCCACAAAGAGCTTCATAGGGGAATCTCTTGCAGACACCTTAAAAATATTTGTTCGTTTACCACATTTGCGACATTCATCACACTCGGCGTTCATGCACTCGTCACAGATAACCTCTTTTGTTTCAGGGTATGTGTAAGTCTCTATGTCGTAGTATACAGTTATGCAAGGTTTATTTTTAGGCTTAGTATCTGTCATATGGCAAACATGCTTTATACCATCTGCCTTATATTTCTCATTACATGTAATGCAACAAATTTCATCACGTTTATGCCCGAACTCGCAGCTATCATTCAACGTATGAAACATGCCACACTCAGAAATTCTCATTTTCCTACACGTCCCATTTGATTTATGGAATACAAAACATGTATTATTGAAAAACGTGCGTCTACATACATTACAGTCCCCCTTCTCATCTTCAACGACTCGACTTTCGCATCTAAGACTTTTACACTGCTCGCATACCATGTGGCAATCCTTACAGTTTTTCAGCAGACCATTCTTAAACTCGAGACAACCTTTACACAAATCGTGATGTCTTCCATATTTTCGGGTTTTATCATAACTCACGTAAAGAGCCCTTATATTGAGAATGGGGAGATACGTTATCCCGACAAACCTAAAATAGTAGAGGTTTTGTACGTTCTCTCACAATGCTTTTAAAAACATACACAGTCCTACGACGATTATCCAATCTAAATACAACTGTACGAACATCCATTTCCTGCTCTACGCTTCTCAACTCCTCAGGTTCCATATCACAGTCAATTCGAGCCTGCAGTCTGTGGCCAGTTTACGTGCACACTGCACAACCGTCGGCAACTAAACTTTTTTGGCTACTGTATTTAGTACAGTAAACATATGAGCCAAGACTATTGTTATAAAGCTGCAGCCGCGATCGAAGTTTGTGTGGTTTTTGAATATTTAATAACTGGCACAGTTAAGAGTATAAGGTATGGCCGTATGTCCAGCAACACGGAAAACGTGATGTAGATCTATCATGAAGTTGTCCATATCAAGTTCAGTACTGCTTTGAGAGGCTTGCATTATACGCCCCAAAATGTAATCTACATCTACAGCAGCCAAACGTCTGTAGGGTATCACCACCCAAAAATCGTCTCTATCTGCACCATCTGACCCGAACCCGGGAGACAATCGCGTCCTGGTTCCACGTCCGTCACTGCTCTGAAAGGCAAACTCCACAATACGCTCAACTATGCGCCGCAGTCCGTGTTCAAAGCCGTTGCTATACATGGTTCGCGGGTCGACCCTGAATACGTACCATTTTCTAGTCAATCTGCGCACCACCTCGAATGATATGCTACTCTCTACAGAATGAGATGTTGCTGACGAGGTGGAGGGCACAGGGGGAGGTGGTATTGAATAGGAATAAGGGGATACAGTTTTATCTGTAGAAGGAGCTACTGTAGGGGTTGTACCGTAAGACGTAGATGGCTGGGGTTCTATTACATTTTCAGAATTACTGTGGGTCTAACGGCCGACTCACTCCTCTCGCGCTTTACACGCTTTACGCCTGACGTGGAAGGTGTTTCATCGCCGGGTATGTTGCTATGAACCCACTTTCTCCTCGAGTTGTTGAGTGGGGGTGCTACAGTTGTCGTTGCTGAGGGTTCCGGAATGCCAGCGGGAGTGATGGTGCAGTCTGTAGCCTCATGAATAACTAAACTATCATCGGTATCATCATCCTCATTGGCAATATCTATGATGGGGACATGTTGCTGGCACAGTACCTCATTCTCGTCATCATTCACGGTTCTGGGGGAAACACAAGATTGTAGAATATAAGGAGCATCACTTAAAATTTAATTATCATATATTTTGTAAATGTTCCACTCAAGAGTGAATTCTGTAGAAAAATTCAGTTTCACGAGCCCTTCTACTTGCATTATATCTGGCCCTACAGGCTGTGGTAAAACCGTGTTTATACTTAAAATCAATAAAGATAAGGGGGAACTGTTCTCAAATTTTGTGCATAACGACATACGGTGCTATTTGACATACCAGACCGTATTTAACGAGTACCAAGATGATATTTTGTTCCACGAAGGTGTTTATGATGTTAGTTCGATAAAGGGTAATGAGCACACGGTCATTGTAATTGACGATCTCAAATTAGAATTGGATAAAACGTTTGCCGAGACATTTATAGTGTTCTTCCACCATCTTAATATAAGCGTATTCTTCATCAACCAGCTAAATACATAATATCTAGTCTTATTCGCACAACGTAGAGTTGCAAATTGTGGCATTAGCCAATCAAATGTTCCCGAATCAGCGTATGGAGTTTTTGGAAGTTTATAAAGAAGCTACAAGCCAACGTTGCGGATATTTGGTTTGTGACCTTCACCCGCGAAACACGTTTAGGGTGCTTCTAAGTCTCAAACGAGACTGAAACGGTGTATATCACAGAATGACAAATAGGCTAAAGAAATACTGCGAATTAATAAAAATCTATCATCGGCTGACACGGGCTCTCCAACATCTGTTTGTTAAAAAATATTGACTCCGACTTTTTAAAATGCATCTGCGAGATCTGTCTTAACGTTATAAAATGCAATGTACCAATGAAACCCTCTCAGAAGTCTCGCTTACGTCGTTACAAGAACATAATACACGCACTCGCTCCTAAAAGTCAAAGTGTGGGAAGAAAAAGCGAATTATTTTACAAAGAGTACAGTTTTCAGTTTTGGGGCCTTTACTGTCTAGTTTAATATAATGAAGAATGTAGTCGTGATTTCACACGAGGTGTATAATTCACTACAAAACACAAAAAGTCCAGAAACGGTTCTAGAACCCCGTAATATCAGGCTTAAAAGAATATAAAGCGAATTGGTAGACCTATTAATGCAGTGAAAAGTCTCCTGATGAGAAAAGAAGCTTATACCAAGAAGCTCTGCAGAAATTTCTTTATGAATACGAAAATTATAAGAAATCGGTGGAGTTCCCCGTAGTTGTCAAACATGGCGGCGGCCATACTGCCCATGGCGAACCTGAACAAGTACAGATCAACGGTGCGAGTCCGTAACATCTCGAACATGTATTAAAAACTAGTGTTCCACACACATTGAGGAATAGAGGACTAAGTCTTTATAATCTATTGAGTGAGGACCCCATTATACAATGGTCCGATACAGGTGAGGTTGTTGTTGAAGGGTCAAAGGTACAGGGTTCGAACATCATTGATATCGTACATGATTTGGTGAGAAAGTGGGATAGGCCCTCACCAGCAAGATGGGAGCATATCAAAGTTAGACTACAGCAAATAAATATTCCAAAAACTCTGATAGGTAACCTAAACAGGTTACAAGACTTGGGACAAGCCACGCATGTACTACAGCTGAACACACCTTCGCCCCGGCGGTAATATCTCTGAACCTCGGAACCCTACCCACGAGCCTCTAAAATCTGCAAATGGTTAACATTTTAAGAAAAAGTTATTAGGACATTTCTAATCAGGCCTCCTACAGTGATGTTAATAGACTGTACAGAGGCGTTTATAATGAGGGTATATAGAAAAAAGATGTTGAGAGGTTTTTGCGTGAGCAGGATGCTTATACACTTCATAAACTGGTGAGAAGAAGGTTTAAAACTGCCAAGACATTAGCACCCTCGGTTGATTCTATTTGGCAGGCAGATTTAACAGACCTGCAGAGGTATTCGGTGTATAATGACGGCTATGGGTACATTCTTTTATAATATATATATTTTCTAGATATTTGTGGCTAATTCCACTGAAAAATAAATCGCCTGAAACAGTTGTTAAAGCCGCCAAAGCGCTGATATTGAAAGAAAACAGAATTCCTGGCTATTTTTGTATGGACAATGAGAAAGAATTTATAGGCCGTGCTTTTTAGAACATCTTGGCAGAGTTCTATATTAGTTATTACACTAGCAATTCTATACATAAGGCATATTTAGCTGAAAGAGTTGAACGTACCATAAAGGACCGCATGCATCGATATTTCACACATAAAAACACATACAGACATATAGATATTCTGGAGTCGCTGGCTTCATCCTACATCCGTCCACACCACCGAACGATTAGAACATCACCTAACGAAATTTCAAAAAGAGGTACGCATACAGAACCTAAAGTGGGAAAAGATGATCGTAGAGCACCACCATGTTCTGTGTGTTTCAAAATCAATGATTATGTAAGACTGTCGCGTTCGCGGAATAAATTCGCGAAAGGATTTGAGCAAGGCTGAACACGTGAGATTTTTAAAGTCAGGGACCTGACTATGAGACCTGAAGACGAAGTGATGATGTTTCACGTTAAAGATGCAGATGTTCATGCATAAATTTGTCAGCTTGATAGTATGATAGTTTAAATTCATACTTTATTTATTCATTGAATTTCGATTTTTGTTCAGTTATAAATATTAGATATTAGATAATATTAATTTTTAATTATAATTTTTTTACTTACAATCATTTTTGGACGAGTTTTCGCCACACAACTTTGTGTTACCAGAATGCGTGACGGGGATTCAACTCGCCTTGCATCCCACCAACCACTTTCCTCAGCCACCACCCTTTAGAAAGTAGTGTGCTTATGACATTGTTATGTATTGTAGCATGAACAATCAATTATACAAATACACAACAGATATTGCCAGTTACATTAAAGATTAAATGAAGGCTGCACAAGTTTCAGTATTTGAACTGAATGAGGGGCAAACTGTGCTTAAAAAATAGCAATGTAGTAAATAGTACACATCCGCAACATCCGCATCCCGCAGGTGTGGATGCGGATGCAGCTGCGGATGTGACATACATCACTAATGTGTATATATATATATATATATATATATATATATATATATATATATTGCAAATTTAAATGAAGAGTTGAAATACGAGCATATAATTTTCACATACAATTCGTATGTAGAAATGTGCTGTAGACGACACATCCGTTGAGGAGACTTTGTGACGTAAATAGTTGCTGTTGTCTACAGTTTGAAACAATAATATCCCCGATTCTGCTCTGGAGAACGGTAAAAAAAATCACTTTCCCGTATATACACCCACACACACACACACACACACACACACACACACACATACATATATATATATATATATGTGTGTGTGTGTGTAGAATGGGTGATGGCGATGGCACTGGAAAATTGCCACACAGGTGTTAAGATCGGTGTGGTGGAAATAACAAACTTGAGATATGCGGATGATATAGTTCTACTAGCAGCAGAATCGAAAGATCTCCAGAGAATGGTCTCATTGACAGAAGAACAATGTGCCAAATACAAGCTAGTGGTTAACAGAAAGAAGACAAAATGTATGAAGATTGGACGCCTGAGAGAAGTTTTAGACATACGGCTGGGCGGAGAAAAAATAGAACAGTTGGATGAGTTTAAGTACTTGGGAATACACTTTACTACATACAGAGGCACAGAGAGGACAGTTCAAGAGAGAATATCAGTGGGACGAAGATCATTTGAAAGACTAAACAAAATCTGGAAAGACAGGAACATCTCATTAAGTCTGAAAATCAGACTATTAAGAGCAATAGTTATTCCTACGGTATTATACGGTGCAGAGTGTTGGACGTTGAAGAAGATAGAGGAAAAGAAACTGCTGGCATTTGAAATGAAATGTTTAAGAAGGATATGTAATGTGCGGTGGGAGGACAGGGTAACCAACGAAAGAGTGAGAGAAATGAATAATGTCAGAGACTCGATATTAGACCGGGTAAGAGATGCACAGAGGAGGTGGTTTGGGCATGTATAAAGGATGGACCGGGAGAGATGGCCGAAGATGGTGCTGCATGGACGAGTTGAGGGCACCCGACCGAGGGAACGGCCGAGGGAAATCTGGCTTAGACGTTTCCGCAGAGCAAACGAGGAGCGGACCGTGCAGCAGCTGGCTCACATGGCGTCGGAAAGAGGGACGTGGAGAGGATGGAGACATCGAATGTGGGACCCAACCAGGAGAACTCCGGACTGGACTTAAGTCAAGTAAGTCATATATATACGTAGGGAATCCAAAAAGTTTCCGGAAAATTCAAAAAGCTTTAATACAAAAACCCTTTAATAAAAGTTCCAGAATGGTCAAATAACTTTAATAAAAGAAAACAAAAGAGGATATACGTTTAGGAATGCTCAACAACGTTCGACATAATTCCCACCTATCTCTATACGCTTTTCTAAGCGATGTTTCCAGCGTTCCAATCCATTTTTATAAAATTCAGAGTTTTTCGACTGAAACTATCTCAAAACTGCTGTTCTGGCATCTGCTATCGAGTCGAAACGTGTTCCTTTTATGTGATCCTTCAATTTTGGGAATAAAAAAAAGTCGGAAGGGGCTAGATCCGGACTGTAGGGGGGGTGAGGTATGATTTCCCATCGAAATTCCCGTAACACGGCTCTTGAGGCATTTGCAGTGTGAGCAGGTGCATTGTCGTGATGGAAAAGCACCCCGCGATGAAGTTTACCAGGTCTTTTTTCAACAAGCTTATCTTTCAGCTTCCTCAAAACATTTTCATAATATTGGGCGGTGACTGTTTTTTGTCCTTCAAGAAAGTCCACTAAAATTATTCCTTCACAATCCCAAAAAATTGTAGCCATTACCTTTTTAGCTGATCTTTCTGCTTTAAATTTGATTGGGCCATCTGATCCTCTTGGGAGCCATTGTTTTGACTGAACTTTGCTTTCCGGATCATACTGATAAATCCAGGTTTCATCCCCTGTTACAAGTCTATGCATAAAACAATCTTCATGAACTTCCATTCGATTCAAAAGATCAACAGAAAGACTAGCCCTTTGGTCAAACTGTTCTTGGCGCAACGCTTTAGGCACCCACCGAGCAGAACCACGAGAGATACCCACCTCATTGGCTATTATTTCACAGGAAATTCGACGATCTTTTTCGACTAGTGACCGAATAGCAGTTTCTTCATTAATTGATGTTGATGGCCTTCCACTCCTTTGGTTATCATTAAGAACCTCTTGACCCGTTTTGAATCTTTTGATCCAGTCATAAACGACTGATTTCTTAGGTGCTTCATCTCCATAAACTTCACGTAAGGCATCAAGTATTTGTGGTGGTTTCCATTTAAGTTTTGTTAGGAATTTAATGTTAGCTCTCCACTCGAATTTTGAGATTTCCGTTGCCATGAAAAATAGGGTTCTTTTTAACTCCGTCTTAAAGCACTGTCACCAAGGTTGTGCAAGTCTTAGCATGGCCTAATATGTATGAAGGTTCAAATTCATGTCAAAACAAGAATTCATTAAATTCTGATTTGAAATGATTGAATTATTAAACTTTTCCGGAAACTTTTTGGATTCCCCTCGTATATATATATTCAAATCACTGCACGATTCAATACTCATACAATATCGCCGTCTTCTAAAACGGATGGCGAGATATAGTGGTCTAATCCATTGTTAGCTAACTTCACCCAGCTGCCGAAATAAAAACACATTTTAATATACAAAAAACTATAAGAAATTGTGAATGCGAAATTATTTTACGAGAAAAGTAATGTGGAATATGGGAGAAAGCGCCTTTTAATATAATAAACGTTACTTTTGAGACGAAAAATTCGACGAATAGAAAATTATATCACGAAAAATTGCAATGGAGAATATGGGGTAAACTGACACAAACGAAGATCCACCGCTGCAGCTGTTAGAACTTATTGTGGCTAACCAAGTGAAACGCACACTGGAAAAAAATTAAATGTGAATGCGTCCAAGGATGAACATTAGGGTGGATCGATTTTACATTTTTTTCGATTTCCATATTCTAATAGAGACAAAAACTTGCGCATGCATGAGAAAATAGCCTCTGCAAAATCTTAGCTTAATAGGTAATCATCTTCTGCCCCCGGCAGAGCGATGAAAATCATATTTTAGTAGTCAAAAACGTATTTTTCTTATAATTTTTAAAATATTTCAATATGCGTGTGTGTTATTTCATGCCTAAGCAACGATATAAATGCTATGGGAAATATATAAATGCATTATTTAAGACAAAGAGCCGATCTGAAAATATGTATAATTATACATATTTTCAGATCGGCTCTTTGTCTTAAATAATGCATTTATATATTTCCCATAGCATTTATATCGCTGCTTAGGCATGAAATAACACACACGCATATTGAAATATTTTAAAAATTATAAGAAAAATACGTTTTTGACTACTAAAATATGATTTTCATCGCTCTGCCGGGGGCAGAAGATGATTACCTATTAAGCTAAGATTTTGCAGAGGCTATTTTCTCATGCATGCGCAAGTTTTTGTCTCTATTAGAATATGGAAATCGAAAACATGTAAAATCGATCCACCCTAATGAACATGCTTCTTTTATATGGTGGGGAAATCTTCACCTTTCAAACGACGGGCGAGTAGGTTGAAGAGTCCAACCAGCAGCGCGCAGGTGTTGTGATTGGTTGTAATGCATCTGTGGTGTGGCCTGAGAGGGAGAGAGAGAGAGAGAGAGAGAGAGAGAGAGAGAGAGTCAACATAATTGGGTGATAATTCCCTTAGATTTTTTAAATTTAATAAACGGGCGTCCCGCAATGTCACCCAAATATAAATAATTATTTTAGTCAAATTTTCAGTGTCATTAAAATTTGATATGAAGCTTAGTCATCGGAGTTGTGGGCCTGAGCTACATAATATTTCCTATATATGTCAGGATATTGTGGTTAAGAATAATTTTAATAAAATTTTTAGTACTATCAAAATTTGATGTGAAACTTGGTAATTTGGCATCGGAGTTGTGGGCCTGAGCTATATAATATTTTCTATATATGTCAGGTTACGCAGCTTAAGAATAATTTAAATTAAATTTTTCATGTATAAATACGCATGCATAATTCCTAATATTATTATTATTATTATTATTATTATTATTATTTTAAAATATATATATTATATATATATATATATATATATATATATATATATATATATATATATATATGCCTATCACAACTAATGGAACACTACAAACAACATTATTGATTCACTGGAAAGTAATGAAAACTATGATGTACTATACACAGACTTTGCTAAAGCGTTTCACAAGTGTGACCACGGAATCATAATACATAAACTGAAATATATGGGAATAACAGGAAAAGTAGGGAAATGGATATATAATTTCCTTAGTGAGCGACGGCAAATCGTTACAGTACAAGGAGTATCTTCATCAGAATCAGAGGTCCTCAGCTCAGTACCACAAGAAACAGTATTAGCTCCACTACTCTTCATAATCATGCTAATAGACATAGATGAGGAAGTCACCAGAGACAGCACAGTAACATCCTTTGCGGATGACACCAAGATCAGTAGAAAAATAAGAAACCCAGAAGACATAAGATCCCTACAAACCGACATAAACAGAATCTACAAGTGGACGGAAGACAACAATATGAAGTTTAACACCGAGAAATTTCAGCTATTACGGTACGGAAAAAGGGAAGACCTAAAATCCATGGAATATTATACCCCAAATGGACAGGAAATTCAGAGAAATCCCAGAGCAAAAGATTTAGGGGTTGTAATGACGGATGATGCGAAATTTGAGACACAAAATAAGATAGCAGTAAACAGAGCAAAGAGAATAACGGGACAAATATTGAGAACCTTTAAACGAAGGGATGGGAATGTAATGATTCCTCTACTGAAAACCCTGATAATACCCAAATTGGAATACTGCTCGTCCTAACATCCCCATATAAAAAAGAAGACATTAGACAGCTGGAAGGGATCCAGTGAAGCTTCACAGCCAAGATCAATGGGTACAAAGAACTAAATACTGCGAAAGGTTACGCGAACTAGACCTATACTCACTGGAAAGGAGAAGAGAGAGATACACCATTATTTACACTTGGAAAATAATGGAGAAACTAGTCCCTAATCTTACTCTGAACCCTGTACCTCCCCAAACAACGGTGGACAGTAGAAACGGAGGACTGTGCCGTATTCCCAAATTGAAGGCGTGACAGGGTACATCCTTAACCCTAAAAGAAAATAGTTTTGTAGTGAAAGGACCAAAACTGTTTAATTAGTTGCCCAAAGACCTAAGAAACACAAAGGGAGTTGCAGTGGAAATCTTCAAAAGAAGACTAGACGACTGGATCAGAGCAATCCCCGATGAGCCTGGCGTACCTGGCTATGTGAGGTGGAGAGCGCAAGAATCAAACTCACCAAACTCACTACTTCAGCAGGCCAATTCGAGAGGAGGAGCGACAAGCTTGACCTTCGCGAAATGAGAGATCATCACGCGAAACCTTTGTAAGGTTGTAAGGTAAGGTGTATATATATATATATATATATATATATATATATTTATTAGTGATGGACCGGATATCTACACCCGCATCTGCGGATATCCGCATTATTTTTAACATCCGCATCCGCACTTCTGACTGCGGATGTTATGCGGATATTACCTCTAATAAATTATGCAATTTACAATTAAATTAGCTATTAAAGTAGCTTATAAGGCCCAGTCATGCACATTTCATGTAAAGTATTAATTATTAATGAACAAACAAATATATAAACCTCAAAATATAAATACCTGGTAAAACAGAAAATTGAATGAAACTTGTTTCACTGAATTTTCTGTGGCTGAAACTCTTGAGAAAGTTATTATTTTTATCATAATGAAAACATTAATATTAATTTTAATTCTTATGCATTGCCTGCCCTAATAGTAATATCACGAAATTTTAAAAATTATGTCATATATTCATAATTCTGTATTATATTGAGAGATTAACTAAATATCCGCATCCGCATCCGCGGATATTGAAATTAAAGATCTGCATCCGCATCGGCATCCGCAGATGTTGAAAAACTGACATCTGGTCCACCACTAATATATATATATATATATATATATATATGTATATGTATATATATATATGAGGGTAAGCGGTGCATGCGCCGCCTACCCAGTTAAAAGTCAAATTGCAAAAAGCTTACCATGTGAATACACCCACCGCACGCCACTGATATATATATATATATATATATATATGTTAACCCCTCCGTCTATGGCCTTGGTCGGTTCGAAGTTGACGGGGGTTCTGGTTAGGTGGCAGCAACGGATTTGTTACTCTGGAGTAGCTGGTACCGTATATGGAATCGCAGTAGTTTTTCTATACTCTTCTCCGATTTCTTCTTGTAGTGGATCGGAGGATTCTGTGAAGCTGATTAAATTCTTTGAAGTTTCCCTGATTCTTCTTGGAACGGATCGGGAAATTATTTTCTCTATTTAAGACTAAGTTTTCTGAAGAGAGCAAGGCTCGGAGAAGATAAAGACTTTCCCTAGGAGTAATTTACTCCTAAAATGTTACAGGTAATGCTCATCCTCTAAGTTAGATCAGTCTCGTCAGAATACAATTTGAAAATTTACATGAGTTTAATACCCAAATTTTGTGGGCATCATTATTATTTAATGTTGACTTGTTTAGTTTCTATTCTCTATATGTTGCATTATTTTTGCACAATATTTGAAGATAAAGTAAATTTTTTAGCTGTGGCAACGTCTAAACAGATAAACAAGATATTTGAAGATGAAGCCATATTTTTATCTTAAACCGCATATTGACAGATCTGACGTTATCACGATCTGCCGAGTTAACTAAAAATGGAAACTGAAATATGCATTTTTACACTTAAACATGCATATGAGCAAAAATTAAATAGATAAGAGTTAAAATTAAACGCTAGGCAAGACATGACTTCATCTTTTATAACGAACAGAGAATGTATACAGAAATTGGAAATTGCAAAATTTTATCAGGTTTCATTATTAAGCTAAATCTAAAAAAATTATTAAGTTCAAAAGAAACAATTCACCAATTATTTGGCAAAAATAAAAAACAAATCAAAATTTTATCCAAACTCGCGTTATGTGAGTTTGGTCCTTATGTAAAAATGAATATCCGAACATAAAAATTATATAACTATAAGGACTATATAAAGATAAGGATTTATACAAACTCGGATTTATACAAATATACATTAAAGATACGGATTTATGGATTTATACAAATATACGAATTATATAAGGATATAGGAATTGTTCATTGTTCATTTTTACACACACACAGACACACATATATATATATGTAAAAAGTGAACAATGAACAATTCCTACACCATCATTATATGAATTCATTGTCCATTTTTACATAAGAAACCAAAAATCACATAAGCGAGTTTTGGATAGAATTTCGATTTGTACGTCTTTATTCATTCCTGTATTTTTCTAATTCATCTTTCTAATAATGACTTATACACTATGACGTCACAAAATAACTTTATTCTCTTTACGTTTCCCACTCTGTGTCTCTAATTCGTTCTTGTAAATCTTCCTAACAATGATTTGTACTATACGTAAAAATTCAATAACTATGACGTCACATTTTCCCGTCATTTATTTCCCTAAGGACTAAACACTCTATAGAAGTCATTATTTATATGTTATGTAGCATAAACATTATTATTGAACCATACTCATTCTTACATTCATGTTCTTTCTTGACCGCTATCCTTTATTAATTTTATTACTTATTCATTCATCTACCTATTGTCTACTTATGCCCTATCAACTTATCAGTCTATGTTTACTCGTGTCAATCATGAAATGCAAAACTTTCGCAGTTCGTTCGAGAACGCGAAAAAACGTTCTCGTATTATTTTTTTCATTTTTATTTTTAATTATATGACCTCCCGAGTTGAACTCAAAAATGCTGAGTTAAGAAGTTATAAAATTCCACTCACGACAGCAGATTCGAGCGCCTCAAAGATCAGATGCCTCCGTCCGCTCTGATTTCAAATTCATAACATTATAACATATTATTTCGTAAATAAATTATCTCGTAAGTGCCATGTACTTTGTATTATATTTCTAACATCTTAATTGTCTATTAATATGAAACACTGTAAAAACGAAAAGTTATAGTAACTGTTGAATTGTAATTAACTGTAATACTTTAAATTAATAATAACTTGTAATGTACTTCAGTGAAACTGTAATTAAATGTAATGATTTAATTTATCATGTAAGAATGTACTTTAAAATGGAAGTGTAATTAAACAACAAGTGAATGTGAATTAATTGGTAATTGTAATCGTAATTGTAATGAACCAAAATTAATACGTACTCGGTCATGTACTCAAAATTGTGCTTATGTGCTATTACGAAATGATATTGCCGTCAAAAATGTAGAATCGGCGATACTGTTGTTCTTTTCTATTTATATATATATTTTTTTTTTCCTTTTTTTTTCAATGATTCTCTGATCCTTTCTCTTATACTAAAATTATCGACTTTTCTTTTATAACTTGTCGACTTGACTGAGTTCCTCAAGAGAGCACGGCTCGAAGGGAAAAATAAAAAGTTTCTCTTACTTTGGTTTACTTCTTAAAAATTACAGGTATTGCTCTGAATTTACAAGGGTAGAGGTTCGACCTCTTTCGACCATGGCTCAGGCCGGAATCTAAAAATATATTAAGGAGGCAAGGGGCCTCTGTCCCCTCCTAATGAGGTGCTAATCTGAAGTACAAAGATGAAGTGCTAATCTGAAGTACAACGATGAAGTGCAACGATGAAGTGCTAATCAGAAGTGAAGTAATTTTACAAGTACAGTATAATATAGTCTAAATGTTTGGGGGAGACAATCGAAGGTTAAGTTTCCCCCCTTTTTAAACACATAATCAGATGTTTTTGAAAGATTTCAACTAAAAAAAATATAAATAAAAAAGAACAACAGTATCGCCGATTCTACATTTTTGACGGCAATATCATTTCGTAATAGCACATAAGCACAATTTTGAGTACATGACCGAGTACGTATTAATTTTGGTTCATTACAATTACGATTACAATTACCAATTAATTCACATTCACTTGTTGTTTAATTACACTTCCATTTTAAAGTACATTCTTACATGATAAATTAAATCATTACATTTAATTACAGTTTCACTGAAGTACATTACAAGTTATTATTAATTTAAAGTATTACAGTTAATTACAATTAAACAGTTACTATAACTTTTCGTTTTTACAGTGTTTCATATTAATAGACAATTAAGATGTTAGAAATATAATACAAAGTACATGGCACTTACGAGATAATTTATTTACGAAATAATATGTTATAATGTTATGAATTTGAAATCAGAGCGGACGGAGGCATCTGATCTTTGAGGCGCTCGAATCTGCTGTCGTGAGTGGAATTTTATAACTTCTTAACTCAGCATTTTTGAGTTCAACTCGGGAGGTCATATAATTAAAAATAAAAATGAAAAAAATAATACGAGAACGTTTTTTCGCGTTCTCGAACGAACTGCGAAAGTTTTGCATTTCATGATTGACACGAGTAAACATAGACTGATAAGTTGATAGGGCATAAGTAGACAATAGGTAGATGAATGAATAAGTAATAAAATTAATAAAGGATAGCGGTCAAGAAAGAACATGAATGTAAGAATGAGTATGGTTCAATAATAATGTTTATGCTACATAACATATAAATAATGACTTCTATAGAGTGTTTAGTCCTTAGGGAAATAAATGACGGGAAAATGTGACGTCATAGTTATTGAATTTTTACGTATAGTACAAATCATTGTTAGGAAGATTTACAAGAACGAATTAGAGACACAGAGTGGGAAACGTAAAGAGAATAAAGTTATTTTGTGACGTCATAGTGTATAAGTCATTATTAGAAAGATGAATTAGAAAAATACAGGACTGAATAAAGACGTACAAATCGAAATTCTATCCAAAACTCGCTTTTGCGATTTTTGGTTTCTTATGTAAAAATGGACAATGAATTCATATAATGATGGTGTAGGAATTGTTCATTGTTCACTTTTTACATATATATATATATATATATATATATATATATATATATATATATATATTATTTAAATATGGGGAATGCATGAAGTTTGATTAATCAATTATTGGTTATAATTGAACCAAGAAGCAAAAATTGTTCCTGAAAAAATCGCGTAAACGCGAGAAATGGCCGCTTCTCTTTTCGTTTGTGAAAGGAAAGTTTGTAAAGTCTTTCTTACATGAATTTAAAAACATTTTTATGTTTATACCAATGCAATTTAGGAATAAGACATGAACTCAGTTGTCTATTTAATTCTGAATAATTTCGGATAAAAAGTACCAGGGTGGTCCTTAAAAATGAAATTTTGAAATTGTATGCTCTCACCCGGTAAATCTGTTCGAATATTAGGAAACACAGTTCCTGTGAAATATTACTGTATTTATAATTGATGAATATTTAGAGGTCGGCCTGTGAAGTTTCACAATGTGACCGGCCCACGTTGCCCTCATAGCATTTATTAGCAATTTGTAATTTTGTTTTCACACACACACACACACACACACACACACATATATGTATATATATATATATATATATATATGTATATATATATATATAATAACCAAACTATTATTATATTATGAAGAAGGAAGATTTAATCAACTGAACGGAATAGGATCGTTGGAAGGTTTGAATGGTATGATTGTATTGTATTTAGTAGGGTTATTATAATAATGAAATAGTTATTCCTTTATTTAAATATAACTATTGCAATACTGAATTATATTTGTTGTTAATCATTTATGTTAGTAGTATTTATAACGTTAAGTAGTTATTTATGTTAAATTAATAATGAAGAGGTTCGTATTGGAGGACCCGTATTCGCCATTTGCATCTTTTCCTAAAGACTTGTGGGCTTTCCCAATTTCAACTTCTAAGTACCGTGTAATGCTATCTTTTTTGGTCTCTTCAGATGGAAACGAGGTCTAAAACTGAAGTGTACAGTATTTGCCGGGAACTTTGGTCAAAGAGTTGAAGGGAAGAAAGCTGCTGTCGAACAGGCAGGTTCTCAGACTTTTCCTCAACCTTCACCTCGCCGAGAACAAACCATCCGAGCTGCAGCGAGTAAGATGATCTTGGAGGTGACCCACTTTTGGGAGAGAGCTCTAGTATCCACTAAGGCACCCCAGCATTCAATCAAAAAGGTGGAGAAGACTTTCGAGGAGTGGACGGCCCTGAAAAGGCACAGGGGGAGTAAAACAGAGGGACAGAAGAAGAAGGAACAAGAGTTTGTCGACCGGTTAGAAAGGAGGGTGGCGGCCAAGGAGAGGAGGTAGGCGTCTCGCTAAAGCCGCTTATCTGGAGGCGACAAGTACCGCTTTCCTGGTCTCGTCCTCCTCGAACGGTGAAGAGGGAACTAATGAGGAGGAAGAGCTGCAGGGATCAGTTGGGGGTAACACCTACCCTTCCAAAGCGAACCTAAACAAATATCGTCTCGTGGACTGGCCGCTGCCCTCGATAGAACAAAAATGTCCGACAGAAGCGCTGTTTTCGTTCTCGCGGAAGCGGCGAGAAGCCTCAGGCACGACGTGTGAGAGCTCAACATCAACCGTTCTTCCATCCATCGCCAGCGAGAGCAGCAACGGGCCCGGTTTTCCAAGAAGCTTCGCGAAGAATTCAGCGATGTCCCCTTGGAAAACCTTACCAGTTAGAAATGTGTGGATAGGCTCCCCATCCTCATCTCCAAAAGAGGTGTCAGCCAACTGCTTGGCGTCCCCCAAGATCATATCCGGAAGAGGGAAAGATTAGGCTTCAGTCGTGGATGCGAGTCTTGTCGAGTGGGGCGTCAGGGAACGAGTCAAAGCGGCAGAGCGGCAGTTGAGGAATATCGAAGACTTTTTCCGAACCGTCGAATACCGAACAGGCAAGTGTTTAGTGACACACACTAGAGTTTAAGGGAATAGGGACAATTGTTCCACGTAACCAAGACCATGTAGCACGACGGCCCGTTGCTGTGGAGGAGCGCATACTGAATCTAGTACAACGTAGCCCAACTTCCTGGTTCAAAGGATTTCTAGACGAATTGATGAATCCGCATCGCGTGTATGGCGAACCATACATGATGAGGGTTTGTATCCCTATCATTTGCAACGTGTGCAAACTCTTCAACCGGATGATTACGATAAACGTGTTCAATTTTGCCAGTGGATAGTTATGCATCGCCAAATTCTTAATCGCATACTGTTTAGTGATGAAGCACAATTCATTCGGAATGGAATTAACAATAGACGAAATTCTCACTTGTGGTCCGCCGATAATCCCCACGGTATCGTTGAAGGAAACTTTCAACATCGATTCTCGGTAAATGTTTGGTGCGGCGTAATTGGATCTAACCTACGTGCGAATTTCTTAATGGTCTCTGGATTGTTTCCTTCTCGCCTTTTTCATTCGTTTTTCGGTTTATAATTTCTGTAATAATAAACAACAATGTAATAATCAATGTAATAATAAATTTGTAATTTCTGTAATAAATAATGCAATAATAAATGTAATAATAAATGTACTAAATATGTAAAAAAAAAAATAGAATCTGTAAGAATAGAATAAGTGGATAATTTTAAATTTGTGCGAATGTACTTATAAGCGGGACCCTTTAATAAAATGCCCTTCCGTTGTCGGGAGAACGGGATCTAACCTAGGTGCGAATTTCTTAATGGTCCCTGGACTGTTTTCCCTCCTGGTTTTGGTTCATTCATTTTTCTGTATCTACCCAAAGAGGATGCCAGTGCGCATCGAAACTGTTGTGGAAATAAACTCTGTCTATTAGAGTGGGTTTTTATTATCATAATTTGACCTTCACGTAGAAAAGTGAAGTTTTTTGC
Source organism: Bathynomus jamesi (assembly GCA_023014485.1). NCBI lineage: Eukaryota > Metazoa > Arthropoda > Malacostraca > Isopoda > Cirolanidae > Bathynomus > Bathynomus jamesi. Next base: position 343,800 of record JAJOZX010002009.1, on the reverse strand, counting down.
AGCAACCAAATTCATAACGTAGAAATATCCCCAACTATAATATCGGACCATAACATTATTGAAATAACAACAAATATAAAAGCAACAGGAAAAGAAAGAACACGAACAACAGAAAGAAGCAAATTCGAAATTTTTAGTATTCACTCCAAAGCTATAAACTGAGAAGATGTTGCATCCAGCATGGAAGTAATAGATTGGAAATCTATTTTCGAGGCCAAGAGAACGGAAGAGATGCTAATGACTTTAGAGGAGAAGACGCTGGAAATTGTGGAAAGACAGATCCCAAAAATACAACAAAAAGGAAAGAGAAGCAGGTTCGAGAGACAAAAGAGGTCATTGTTCCAAAAGAGAAAAAGAGTGACTGCAGAATTAACTGTAAAGATAACATCAGAAAAATATTAAATGATAAACTGCAGAGTATCGATGACGCCATACAGGAACTAATTGAGAAGCATACAGAAAAAGAAGACGACGACGCTGTAGAAGCGATAAAAGTTAAGTCAAAGTACTTCTATAATTTTGCAAAAACGAAGTTGAAAAACCATGCGACTATCGGACCTTTGAAAAATGAAGACAGTGCTTTATCTGATGATCTAACAGAAGTATCTGAAATATTAAGAGCTCAGTACGAATCATCTTTCAGTATCCCAAAAACTGACAAACTGATATACGACAAAAACGTGTTCTTTGAAGAACTACAAGGGGAAAGTATAAGGGACTTCGACTTTACGACAGATGATATTACACATGCTATAGGGAAACTAAAAGCACACTCAGCGGCAGGACCGGATAAATGGATTGCCACACTGATCAAAAACTGCAAGAATGCAATTGCTGAGCCCCTATACTGGATATGGAGACGATCACGAGACACGGAAGAAATACCGGGCATCCTGAAGAGCGCGAACATAGTTCCAATATATAAAAGAGGAGATCGATCCGAGGCCAAAACCTATAGGCCAGTGTCGCTTACATCTCATTTCACTAAAATATTTGAAAGAATAGTTAGAAAAAACTATGACTTTTTGGAAACTCAGAAAAAATTAAATGATAACCAACATGGGTTTTGGTCATGCAGATCATGCCTATCACAACTAATGGAACACTACAACAACATTATTGATTCACTGGAAAGTAATGAAAACTGTGATGTAATATACACAAACTTTGCCAAAGAGTTCGACAAGTGTGACCATGAAATCACAATACATAAACTGAAATATATGGGAATAACAGGAAAAGTAGGGAAATGGATATATAATTTCCTTAGTGAAAGGCGGCAAGTTGTTACAGTACAAGGAATATCTTCATCAGACTCAGAGGTCCTCAGCTCAGTACCACTAGGAACAGTATTAGCTCCACTACTCTTCATAATCATGCTAACTGACATAGATGAGGATGTTACCAGAGACAGCACAGTATCATCCTTTGCCGATGACACAAAGATCAGTAGAAAAATAAGAAACCCACCATCTACAAACCCATCTGTCCAAACCGACATGAACAGAATCTACAAGTGGACAGAAGACAACAATATGAAGTTTAACACCGAGAAATTTCAGCTGTTAAGGTACGGAAGAAGAGAAGACCTAAAATCCATGGAATATTATACCCCAAATGGACAAGAAATTCAGAGAAATTCTACAGCAAAAGATTTAGGGGTTGTAATGACTGATGATGCGAAACTTGAAACACAAAATAAGATAGCAGTAAACAGAGAAAAGAGAATAACGGGGCAGATATTGAGAACCTTTAAACGAAGGGATAGGAATGTAATGATTCCGCTACTGAAAACTCTGATCATACCCAAATTGGAATACTGCTCGGTCCTAACATCCCCATATAAAAAAGAATACATTAGACAGTCAGAAGGGATTCAGAGAAGCTTCACAGCCAAGATCAATGGGTGCAAAGAACTAAATTACTGGGAAAGGTTACGCAAACTAAACCTATACTCACTGGAAAGGAGAACACACACACACACCACTATTTACACTTGGAAAATAGTGGGGAAACTAGTCCCTAATCTTACTCTGCACCCTGTAACTCCCCAAACAACCGTGGAAAGTAGAAAAGGAAGACTGTGTCGTGTTCCCAAATTAAAGGCGAGACAGGGAACATCCTTAATCCTGAAAGAAAACAGTTTTGTTGTGAGAGGACCAAACCCGTTTAATCAGCTGCCCAAAGACCAAAGGAACACAATTGGTGTTGCAGTGGACATCTTCAAAAGAAGATTAGACGCTTGGCTCAAACAATCTCCGATGAGCCGGATGTACCTGGCTATGTGAGGCTATATGATCATTTCGAGATCATGTTAGTTGTTATTTTTCCAGTGAACATTCTCGCTTTGTTAACCGCAATGAATTCGAATACAGGCAGTGAAATAGAAATCTTTTCATCACCAGATGTATAGAGACTGGAGATGTTTTGTAAGTAATAAACGTGAAGTGAATTGAATATATACACATATTCATTTTTATATATATATATATATATATATATATATATATATATATAAGATTGAGTGATTTTATTCTGATGTTTTACCGGGCTGAAGCGTCTAGGTTATCTTCACAATTTTTGACAGGGGAGAATTATTTTCATCGCAAGATGTGACCAGCATTTGTGAAGCTGTACACGCTGAGACAATGGACTGTCGCACACATGAAATATAAGTAGAATTTATATCCCCGTATTTCAACCATTGCTTTAAGTGAATATTTTTATGTTTAAAAGGCATATTTGTGTGTTAAGACAAAATTTGTTAAATGATTCTACTTTAATGCGCGGTAAAAGGGGACAGCAATCACTCTGCAGTCGTATGTAAGCCTAAGGTGTATCATAGCTTTCATTTTAGATCGTAGCCTCCAAAATCAATTAGGCAAACATGATAAGAATGAACATTGATTAAATGTGACGCATAATGAGACATTTTAAAGTAGTCACAGTTCGGTCCATAGTTTATTTTCCTATGAAATGTGATTTTAACCTGAATGCTTCTCGCTCTCTCTCTCTCTCTCTCTCTCTCTCTCTCTCTCTCTCTCTCTCTCTCTCTCTCTCTATATATATATATATATATATATATATATATATATATATATATATATATATATATACATATATATATAGCATGTGTGTTTCATCTCATCAATTAATACGGTCTTACATATATCTTTCAAGAAACGCATTAGTATTGGTACCATGTTAAAACTGTAAGCTGCCATCACTCATTTCTGTAGTTTATTTTTCCTCTGAAGCGTAATTTGTGCTGCAGGTCTCAGGCACAGTATAATTTTAAACAAGGGGTTCAAGCGAATAAAGGAGTAGAGTGTGTAGACGTAAAATCAATTTGAAGTGCAAATTTTGGGCAATCAAAATTTCTACTTTTTAAAGTATGCTTTCTAACATGAATGTACCCATAAAATATTGTGAAAATTTCCTGATTTTGCGTATTAATTTATATCATAATTCAGAGGCATGGAAACTTTCTTCAAAAAATATGTGAACTTAATTGTACCCATAAAATAAATTAAAAATTTCTGTTTACAACCGCACCTTTTCTCTTTTAAAGGAGCTGGGGGGAGCTGGATCGTATTGCGAAAACGTTTCGTAATAGCTTTGAAGAAATTCATCTCAGCGACGATGATTTGAATATATACACAAATATAATCTCGTTATATATATATATATATATATATATATGTGTGTGTGTGTGTGTGTGTGCATATATATATATATATATATATATATATATATATATATATATATATATATCCAGTTTTATTTAATTACAGATTTAACAGCCAATACATTTTAAATAAGTTTCAGAAAATAATCTCCGTCCATATATTTTACACAAATTATTATTATTAGGGGAACCATTTTATAAACTAGTTACAGAATTAACATCGATCATATTTTAAAATAGTTACAGAACATGACCCCTGTCCTTAAGCATTACACAAATTATTAATATTAGGGATACATTTTTAATTTGTTCAATATAATAATAAAAGCTCTACTGCGCATATTGTTACAAATTAAAATAAATAACTGATCAAGTTACAATTTTATATATATATATATATATATATATATATACACACATAAAACCACGCAATACATCGAGTGCCTACAAACGGAAACCGTTTTTTTATCTGAATGCATACCAGTTCATCATTCCGCTCAGTGTCACATAAGTCGAATAATTTTTTTAAAAATGTAAAACTTCCGCCACGAGACATATGCCTGAGAAAACACAAACAGTACATGCCACAGACATTGCTGTAGTAGCTCTGGAATTTGTAGTTGTTCGAGAAATTTTACAATATAGTATCATTCCTTGGATGTTCGCCCAGTGAATTAAAATAGTACATTCGTTCTCTATTTTTAAAATAAACGGCTATCCACTGGATCCCTTCTCCACTACTAACACCCGTATTTAGAATAAGTGCGTTTGGAATAGTGCGTACAATAGTGCGTATTTAGAATAAGCGCGTTTCATTCTTCGCAAACACGCTGATAAATTTTGTGCGTGTGAATCAATCAATCTTCATCTCTCTCTGGAGTGTATTCGTGTCCATTTTTAAAAGTCTGTGACTACACCCCTAAACCTGTCAACTTCGATTAGGGCTTGCGACTCGAGGTAAACTATTACACTAATAAGGGCGTCTAGCGGCTTGGCGAACTCGAATCTGACTGAGATGTTCCCACTCTACTGTAGGCTTATGTGTGTGTTTATACTCGCAGATAAGTCGGGGGAGAGGTCAAATGGATACATATTAGGGTGGAGCGAAAATGGCCGTTTTTTCAACTTTTTCTTAAAAACCAAATGGGTAGGGTGGAAAATGTGCCAAATGGTTTTAAATGAAGGCATGCAAAGTTTGAAACCATTTGGACAAGTCTTTTAGGTGCCCCCAGGGAATAGAATTTGTTTTGGACAAAAATTAGGTGATTTCAATATTTTTTCATTTTTTAAGAAACCCATCCCTTCTTTGCGGTAGCTTGTGTTAGGTTCATTATAAGTCTAATCATCAAATAAAATTTACAGAATGAACAATTTTAATTATCGTGAGGTGCCCCTCAGGCGCTCAAAGAACCATTATTTTCCATATAGCTCTTTGCTTATTCTGACTTATATAGTATATAAGGTCAGAATAACCCAGAACTCACCACGAGGAGGTGGCTGTATATCGAGTTCCACCCGTGCCCAGCTCAATCACCCAACCTAGCAAGGCACTTCTAATCAGTCATCAACATTGCTAATAATATGTCAACGAGTTCTGCTATTATATCTTATTACGAGTACTGAGACTTGGTGTCAAATTTAGGTATTAGTTTCCTTGAGGCAAGTCTGGCCCCTATGAATCCATCTCTAGATTTCACTCCACAAACAGAAGATGATGTCTCAGTTACCAATTTAATTACTCTTTCCACTGCTTGTGTGTGGCAGGGATACTTCTTGATTTCAAGCTTGCCTCGTTCAGTTAATTGTTTTTCTATTTCACTGTCTGTTAGGCTCATTGTTAAAGGAGGTTCAGTTACTTCAGTTCTTTGCCAATTGATCATCTCGGTGTAATCATTGCAGTCAAAATTCAGTTCGGGAATTTTCAAGTGACGAATTTCGCTTTTCTTTTCCTCCCTGGCTTTCTTGATTCTCCGCTATCCAAGATCTCGTACATATTCCCGTTCATCTTGCAGCATTGATAGAAGGATGTTTACAGGATGACCGAAATATGCGTTTCTTTGAATAACTGGACAAATTATATTCACGGTTTCTGTTTTCAGAGTTTTTGATAGTTGTATGGTTTTGCAAATACTCCTAACGCCATATCTTCTGTTGATATATAAACGGAGTATTTGATTTGCTATTGTTAACCATCGAGAGTGGGACATCTTTCCTGGATTACGGGGAGGTAAATCTTCAGGAACATTTCCTGTCGAAACAGCTTTATGAATATCACATAGATATTTTTGGTCAGAACTTAATACCTCTGAATCGACTGACTGTATCTCTGAATCACTTGGTAAGAATTCTTTCAAATGGAGCTTGTGACAGTCTTGAAGTTGTTTGCCAATTACACCTGTAAAGCCGCGCGGACCCGTTGTTTTTCCATCCAGTTGTTGAATTAAATGATGCAATGGGAACTCATTTGCATGTAGTTGGCAAACAAACCATTGTAAAGGTTTTCCAAGTTTTCCTTCAAGTAATGTGCAAACACCGCCCTTGGTGCCTGAGTTGACGGCTGTTCCATCGCATCCAACTAAGGTAATATTCTCAGTCGATATTTTTTCTCGTCTAGGAACATCAAAATACCTGTAGCTATGTTTTGTGCTGATCCTGTTGTTGTTGAGAAATGGCCAAGAAATTTTGATTCAGGTTCAGCAATAACAGCAATATGTTCTTCAAGAACATTTTTGCCGTAGAATTTGCAACCTTTCTTTTCCGATATAATTGTTGTATCTTTGCGACCATCGAAATAGATACTTTCGATGGCGGTTTCACTTTCTGTTGCTACCTCTTTTTGTACTATTTCTCTTTTGCGTTTCCTCTCCCGTCGTATTTTGCTGCGATCTATGACTTTGGATGAATTTTCTTCATAAATGATGCCAATATCGTGCGGTCAGACACTCCTGTTCCATCGCACGCCAGAGCGAAGGCAGGTAAAATCGATTTCTGTTCCGTAAGTTTCTGCTCCTTTTTCTGCCTTTTTTGGGGAGGGATATAATTATCATCACATTCATCAGAGGACGTCTCAGTACTTGAGACCGACGTTTCTTCTGATAAATCAACTGCCTCTGATGTACCTTCTGCTAGGCTTCTCAGGCTGCGAGATTTTCTAATTGCCATTTTTTGTAGCCTTCGTGTTGTTTCAATATCTGCTACTCCGATGAAAATTTTTCTTTCTGTTCTTGATCCATCAAGAAATCCAGTTCTAAAACAGGGACTTTGGAAGCCTTCGTACAAGAGCATCTTTCAAAACACATGCACTTGCATGCAGCAATGTCATATAATTTCTTAGCTTCATTTTTGAATTTATTTATTTTCTCTTTATAACTTTCATTTTCCCGCCGCCCCTTGAATCCTTTTAATATCGTTCGATACTTCTTGTGGTGTACTTTTAACATATCCAAAATACGTTTCTCTGATATCACTGGGATAGATGCTTTGGAGTAAATATCGATTATTTTCTTTGTAAGATTCTTCGCAATGACGTCTACAGAAGGATCTTTATTTGACGTTTGCTTTAGTCGATACCTTTCCCAGAGAAAACACTTCATCACGTCTTCATAAGTTGGAAATTGACTCTCAGACTCTCATTTAAGTCGTTACCACTGCCGAAAATGGGGTACAAGTTTGTTTGCCTCGTACGCGAGGTAGATGGTCTACTTCAGTCCTGCATCTTGAAAGAACAACGAATAGCACCGTCTTCTGTCACTGCCAGGCTAACATTTCCCTGTCAGGCTGAGTCAGTGAGAGAGTGAGTCCGAGAGAGGGAGAGTGGTGATGTTGATGTATCTATCTATAGCTGATGTATCTATCACTACCGCTCAGTAACTACTGAAATATATTGACTTGTACAAATTCTTGAATATATATAATAAATGACATATTTTAGCATACTTTACCGTCTCGGGGCACCTGAAAATGAACTCCGATTGCAATGATGTTTTACAGTAATTATTTTTACACCAAATGACACCTTTTCCCGACTACCCAAGTTCGATTTTTTTAAAAAGTGTATTTCGACCCACCCTAGTACATATTAACCCTCTCAACGAATTCCTTCTGTGTTACGCCGATGCCTTCTATGTTACGCAATATGTGTAAGATTTCTATACGCTCTCGAGCAAAGTGGAAACTCGTCATCTGAAGAATAATTCGTTTCCAATGTCCCACCTAAGGCCACCCTATTGATGTACAGGGTTATATTTTGAAGGCCGAAATTTCCGAACTTAAATGCGGTCTTTTTATATTTTCCATGCACAGAAGCGTGTTCCTGCATTCAAATTAATAACCTTTTAGGTAGAGCGCCAAGAGCAACATTTTCTATCTGCTTCCATGTTAGCCCCTAGGGAACCGTATACATTTTAAGTTGGACTCTATTAATTGGTTATTTTACTGTGGCGTGTAGTAAATTTTTTTCAATTTCTAGTTCCTTAACAGAGTTTATTTAATTTCACACGAACGCTCGCGAGATGTGTTTCCAAAAATGAATCACCAGAGGCTTCGAGCTCTCTTCTTGGTCAGCACCCAGATTTAAGCAAATCTCAGGGCTCGTACGGGTGAGCTTTATTTTGATATCGACCCTATTCACAAGCAACTTCTCCTGGAACGTGAAATCTGTGTGTAGGCGCCCGAAGCATTCATATATCTTCGTTTTAGAATTTTTAAATTTGGCCTTTATACTACTTCCATCTTAACTTGATAATAACCTTCGGCAATTAAAAACGTATCCTTCGCTCCTTTTAAAAAGTTGAGGACATTTTACAAATAGGCCCGAGGTGGTCATAGCCAGACCCTGGCGAGATGTTGACTTGATTTAAATACACGTCACACTGATAGTCAGGTTCACTATGTATTTTGTTCAAATTTTATGGAGATTAGCAAACCAGTACATTTTTGAGAAGCTTATGGCATCAGGAATATGAAAAGTAATGTTTACCTTTGCGCAGATGCCTGCTTGGCGGCCATTTTGGCGGCAGTTGCAACAGTGTTTATAAATCCTGATGCTTCAATAATTTTGCAGTATTTTTGCAGTAGTGTTGCAATATTTAATTTAATACTGTAAAAATTTATGTTAACACAACTAGTACACAATTATCTTGGTGTTGGTTAATATAGTGGTGCCTCTCTTTCTTTTCAGCCTGAGTCATCATGAGTGAAGACCCGGGAACCAGCAAGTTGAGTTCGGTCAAATCGTCCATGGACACAGTAGACTGGAAGCAGTGCATTCTTTGTCAGGAGTCCACTGCCAGCAAAGGAACACTTGTTCAATATCCCAGAACAGAATCATACCAGAAACTTCTCGATGTAGTGGAAGAAAGAGCCAGCTTACAGGATGGAAAATATGTTGACATCCAAAGACGCCTCAAAGACTTTACCAAAGAAATATTGATTGAAAGGAAACCCATGTGGCATCGCAGTTGTTATTCTGATGCCACAAATTAAATATCCATACAGCGAGCGAGAGACCGCTTGCAGCATGCCATGTCTACAGGAACCTATGCTGTGAAAAAACGTGGGCATAAAAGAACAAGCTCTGAAATGAAGCAATCAGCAACCCCAGGCACCTCAACACCTTTCACTAGATCTGCGACAGAACCGTTGACAAGGGATCACTGCTTATTATGTCAAGATGATAACCAGTGTCTCTTCACCGTACGAACTGAAAACGCGGGGAAGGCACTTAGACGAGCTGTGGATATTTCCCAAGATCCAGTATTGATGACAAGACTAAGCAATGCACTCTCACCAAGTGATGCCCATGCGATAGATGTAAGATACCACAAACCATGCTGGACACGATATGTGTTCCATGTCCTGAGGGATGATGCCAGCAACCGGGCCAAGTCTACAAAGACAGACCTACCAATGCAAGTACCATGCTTGATTGAGCTGATCAATCTCATTGAATATCAAACCCAAAATAAGGCTCATCTACCCATGGATGCCATCGAAAAAACCTACATATCTATGCTTGGTGGTAGTGATGAGGCACAGAAGCACACTCCGACACTGACACGACAGTGGCTAAAGGACAAAATTCTTGCAGAGTTACCAAGTGTGAAGTCAGTGAGGCAGAAAGACAGAAGAAAACCATCTGTTCTTTACTGTCCTGAAGCCTGCGAAGAAGATATGGTCTACACTTCCTTGATGCAAGATGCCACAAGTGAAATGGACAAGACAATGATGATATACAAGACAGCTAAGCTAATACGCAACAGCATTGCCAATTTCGCTGAGGAGAAGGAAACACACACAATTACAGTATCCAGCACAAGAGAGGATGTCCCGACCGAGCTGTACAGCCTTATACGGTGGATTTTGGTGGGATCTGAGGAGGAGCTGCAAACGGAGATGAGGAGCAGGACAGTTGACAGGTCAGCATTGACCATAAGTCAGAATATCATGTATGCTTTCAAGACCAGGAGACAAGTGCACCACGTGCCCAAGAAAGCCACTGACACATTTCGGACACCACACACGAGAAAACCCACAGGTTGTAGGGTTGGCACTCACTGTACATCATGACACCAGGAACAAGGCGCTGATGGACCTCCTCCATGTACAGAACTACTGCGTATCACACAGCCGTGCCTTGCTCCTAGAAACAGCAATTGCCAATGCTGTTGTGGAAAACACAAAACAATTTGATGGATTGTATGTACCACCTTTCCTCAAGAAAGGTACATTTGTCTTCTTCGCTGTTGATAATACAGATTTTGCAGAGGACACTGTAGATGGCAAAGGCACCACACATGGCACAATCACCGCAGTGTATCAGAAGGCAGATGCGCCTGGAGAATCAATCGCACCCAATTTGGAAGTTAGTGAGGCAAAAAACCTGTCGGTTGTCCCTTATCATGTACCCATCGAGCCTTGCAGTAAACCAAAACCTGGGCCAGTCAAGAGAGCAAAGGAATTCAAGGCGTGTTCCACAGGTGTTGCTGAATCCTATGAACTAACCAATCTTGGTTGGATGATTGCATCTGCTTTGTCTAGATCAACCGACAGGGTATCACAAAGCAGTATCCCAGGATGGGCAGGCTACAAATCACTTGTGTCATCTAGTCAGTCACTGACTCAAGTCGGTGCCTTGCCTCTGCTTCCAGAGGTCGCACATGAGTGGTCTACCATGCTGACTGTGATGTTGCAAGCGTCTCAGTTGAAGAGCTTGACAGTTGGTGAAAACCACCCAACTGTCATAACCTTTGACATGGCCCTGTACGAGAAGGCAGTACAGTTGCTAGATGCAAGACCTAACTTGAAAAGAGAAGTTGTTCCGAGACTTGGGGAGCTGCATGCTGTGATGGCTGCACTGAGGGCACTCGGAGCCTCAATAGAAAATTCTGGCATAGATGATGCATGGATTGAGGCAGATGTATATGGGCATGCTACAACGAGACAGATCCTCAAGTGTGGCCACTACAAGAGAGCACTCCGTGCACACATCCACACTTACATGGCTCTGTATGAACTTGCTCTAGAACCGTTCTTCACAGAGATGCCACAACTAAAAGAAATCTGCTAGAAACCAGCAAATGAATTGCAGGGAGCCTGCACAAACACAGCTTCTGGGACAAGTGATGGAGCAGGATGCATCAGAATTGCTAATACTCACCTGCTCCAAGTGTTGGCCAACGAAGATGTCATTCAACAGCTGAAGAAGTGGGAAGCTCAGAAATCATCTAACGCTATGTTCAAGTCATTGATGAATTATCTCCACCGGGTTGAAACCATCTTGATCTTTGTTGAAGCATCCAGAAATGCTGCCCTCTTTCTCCATCTGGAGGCTGAAGAAGCACTCAGCAAGCTGTTTTTCGCAATGGATCAAATAAAATACAAACGCCTCTGGCGAAGGTACATCGCCGACATGCACAAAATGAAAACAAGCCATCCAGCAACATGGCGAGAACTTCAAGATGGAAACATATATGTCACCAAGAGTGAGATTCCGTTCGTCTCAATAGGTGCAGACCATGCCTGCGAACATCTCAACAAGATGATGAAGGTTCATTCTGGCCTAATTGGCATTTCCAATCATGCGAATGCTAGGCAGCGGTTCTTCTTGGCTTCTCCAGAGATGTCGTGCCTCTCAACAGAGTTTAAAGGACAGTTCGGGCTTCAAGTAAACAAGCCAGAGGAACACCATGATGTACGACCCAGTGCTGTCAGGAAAGAACATGAAGCTGTTGACAAAATCAAGGCTGCAATACTGAGCCACGGGAATCCCTTTGCTGTTGAAGGTGATCAGCTATACAATTTCATCACACATGCATATGTACGACAAGAGTATGTTCCACAAATCTTGAACATTGATGACATCAGACAGAAGCTTTATGAAGATTGTCACTGAACGTATCAATGGAGATGTTAGTCTCTGGGCACCAGTCAAAAAGCAGAACAAGATGTACATGTCTGGCAGCAAGAAACAAACTTTCAAGTTCCGTGACCGGACAGTTGACCTAAAAGAGACCAAAGATCTCTATGGTCGGCTGATGGTTATCACCAGGTCGAGCAGGGACATCGATCAGAAGAATGCAATTGGCAACTATGAGTTCACATTGACTCCGAGAGCACTATTTGCACCAGACGGCTCAATGCTGCCATGCACTGACAAGTCCAAGCTTATACACAGCCTTGAGAAGCTGGCAAAAACAGATGAAACACAGGAACAGACAGAAGCTCTGGCGGCCAAAGAGCAGAATGATGACAGAGGTCCTGTATCATCATCTCCATCGTCGTCATCAAATCAAAAGATCGACATTGTTAATGGAATGGTGCTTGTCCAGAAGATGACAAAGAAATCAGGGACAATCATCACAGTCAAAGATCTAGCCCAGTGTTTCAATGACAGGCTCGTGAGCTTGACACATCCTACTGGCACGGTTTCTCTCGCACGAAAAAACGAAAGCAGATTTGACAGACTATCTCGCCAAAGCAACCCTTGATTACAACAAAAACTCACCTCAGTTAGTCATCACATCAGCATCAGGTCACACCAGAAGCAACAGAAACATGCACTTTGAAGACAACAATCACGAGGAGGCTGACACATTGATGATCTGCCTGGCAGCGGAGGCATCACAGCGGTGTCCTGATGCACAGCTAGTATTCTTCACTCCTGATACTGACGTCTTGGTTCTGGCTGTGGTACACTCTGACAAGCTCTGCAAAAAGACATCTATTTTGATGGTATCAGGTACAGTCGAAATAGAGCCAATCTGGAGAGCTTTGGGCAAAGAAAAGGCGCAAGCTTTACCTGTATTCCACGCATTCAATGGAGCAGACAATGTTGGAAAATTCTCAGGAATAAGCAAAACAAAATGGTTTCAGCAGTATATGAAAGCTGACATGCACTTCGTCAGAGCACTGATGAAATTACCGGAGAAAGGTGACCTAACACAGGAGGTGAAAGACGTATTGGCCAAATTTGTGTACTCAAGCTACTGTCCCAAGGGTATTCACATTGCAAGAATCCCTGATCTAAGATGATATCTGTTTTGTAAACACCTAGCTGAAAGCAACAACTTACCTCCTACACTCGGTGCACTTGAGGAACACATCCAGCGTGTGCGGTTACAAAGCCGAGTATGGTGCCAAGCCAATGTTATGCAGCAACAGCCTTTTGACCCCCTGAAATTTGGTTACTATCAGGACAAAAGTGGCCAAATACTGCCAGTCACCACAAAGGTTCCTCCTGCCCCGCACGCCATCATCGAATTGGTCAGATGCCACTGCAAAACCAACTGTTCCACACAGAGATGTTCATGCAGAAGGAATAACTTGCCCTGCACAGAACTATGCTTGTGCGGCACAGAATGCGAAAACGATGCAGACTGTAATGTTGAATATGACACTGAGAGTGATGATGATGTGTAATGATGTGTCAAACTGAGATAGGAAATACGTCTTTACGTATGCTGTTGTCACTACCAACAATTTGAGTGTGCATTTTTTCATGAAAATACAAACATAATTTCACAAACTTCTTTTCTTGGTTTTTGATGTTCATAATCACTAATTTGACATAAGCTTTGGATTCCTTGCGCCTGGAAACATAGAAACTTCATTCTAAATGCTAATCCTATGTCAATTACAAGCTGAGATATTCGGAAATTCTTATTTATGGCGGCCATTTTGAAAATCCAAAATGGCGGCTATGCAGGCATCTGCGCAAATGTAAACATTGATTTTCAGATTCCTGATGCCATAAGCTTTCCAAAGACGCACTGGTTTGCTAATCTCCATAAATTTTGAACGAAAGTGTTTTTAATGACATAGTGAACCGGACTATGACTGAATATGGAGTGTAGAAAGTTGGTCTTTGGGTATACAACGTAATCTTTTTCGCAATCAGATCCATCTGTATGGGCTATCCGTAGTTTAGCGTACATATTAGCGTGTAGCGTCATTGGGCAAAGTGTAACGGATCAAGAGGCACATTTCAGGTTTTGTACAATTGACCTCCCTAAATTCAAAAATGAAAACAAAATGTTTTTGTGACAAGTGCAACACCTCCTTTTTCGCGTGTGAAAATCGTGAAAATTGCTAGTAACCTATAACTTTTGGACACTTGCTTTCCTAGGGTTTGAGCTATCATTTGACCCCTTACAATGTACTGCTTTTCAGGAAAAATAGAAAAATTTATGTTTGGAATAAACATATACACTGTAGGTAGGTAGGTAGATAGACTAGATATTGTATCATTTACTAAATAAAACTAAAATCTTGTTTAGTTTTGAATGACGGCATAAAGTCACGGGATTTAAGTACTGCTCTACTGTAACCATCTCTTGAATCCTTTCCATACACTGCCCCAGACGCTTCAGTTACCATCCTAACACAGCGTTCTACACCTTGGGAGTGACATGGTATCCAGACAACAAGGGGCTCTTCAGTGATCTTATCGAGTTGTTCGACAGAAAACTGCTTCATGAGTGGTGGTTCCATTGTGCACTCCTCCACTGGTGGAAGTAAATCTTTCAAATTTTGAGCATTTTGTTTGATCTTTGGTGGCCGAAATTCTCTGACTTGCTGTTGAGCAGGTTCGGGAGCTCGTCGAATGGTTTTGATTACATCGATGGCCAATTTCCGGTTTGCTTGATCTGCATCTGCAAGCATTGCCAGTAGAACATTTTCAGAGTGAGCCCAATATGCATTTCTTTGGATCACAGGCCATATGACAGTCTTGCTAGTTGGTGGCAGTAATCGTAGCAGCTTGATTTGCTTCAGGAAATGTTTAGGGCCATCTGTGCACCTTGGATGGCACTTGATGCTAAACCACATGGGTCCATAGTGGCACACGACAAACTGTGTGAGTGAATACAGTTCATCACTTGGCTGCGCCATCGCTACATATAGCCGACAAATTCTGCTGGCAGTTGTAACCCATCTTGCATGGGAGATTGGTCCAGGCTTCTCTCGTAGAAGATCTTCATTAATGACACCAGTCCTTATCGCTTTCATCATTCTGTAGAGGTAGGCTTGGTCACGACTCAATTCAATAAGGTCAACATCCGGGAGAGTGTGGCCATCAGCAATACATTGAATTCCTCTAGAGGAAAGTGGCAAACTTTCACATGTGGCCAAAGCTTTGCCAATTGGTCCTTTCCATTGAGTTGTAGATTCTGTTGGGCCGATGAGTTCCTTGCACAAGTGGCGCAGTGGGAGTTCATTTAAATGCAGACTACAGATGAACCAGTGCAAAGGGCCACCCAGGCGGCACTCTAGCAGGTGTATTGCTCCACTTCTGTGCCCTGTGTTTGTGGCTGTGCTGTCGGCTCCCACTGCAATTATCTTGTCTGCAATACCCATTTCTTCAATCGCATTTTGAAGTCCATCCGCAATGACAGTGCCAGTTCCTCGTTCCAGTGTCAGATGGCTTAGATAGAAGGTTCCAGGCTCTCCGACCAGCACATAATGGTCCTCAACTTTCTTTGTGCTGTACCATTTGTTCCCCTTTTTCTCTTTGACATGTGTCATGTCTTTCCGCCCATCAAAAAGTAAAGCAGTGACTTCCACATCGTGGTAAGTTACTGCTGCCTTCAGATCCCTCCGTACCTTCTGCCGTGCTCTCCATACTTTGTGGTGGTCAATTACGTTTATCTGATCATCAGAACTAATGATGCCATAGTCAACCAATGTTGCAGTGCTGATAGCTGCAGCAGCCCTGTTCGATACACCATACCGGTCAGCTTCCAAAGCAACAGTGGGAATCGGTGTGATGTTCCTGTCCTCCTTGGCACTATCACCCATCCACTCATCACCAACACTTTCACCACTGGAGTCTGCTTCTGCTTGAGCTGATTCGACCACATCTGCAGAGGATGCTACCTCTTGCCGTTCCGTTTTTCTTCTATTCTCTTCTTGTCTTTCTTACATCCGATCCTCTCTTGACTTCCTTCTCTCCATCATTTGAGTCACATTCGTATCCACCCGACTGATCTGCATGATCCGCGTGGTTCTCTGGTCGATCAGAAAGGCATGCTCTCGTCGTGGAACTTTCATTTCTTTTTCACAGTGGCATGCAGACAGATCATCGCATTGGCAGACAGCTATGTCAAACAATTGATTCAGGCTTTCCTCGAACTTCTTGATTTTTGTGGCCTGCTTGCCTTGCTTCGATGCTTGTGAGCCTTTTTCCATCAATCGGAGCAGCTTGGTCTTCACATTCTTGATTGGCTGTGATGGAATGTTAGCACGATTCCAAAGGTCAATGAGTGTTTGGCATACCTCCAGAAGAATCTCCCTGTTGCTGGTGTACTTGTTCTCCTTCAAGAAGAGGAAATGCCTTGCAACTTGTATACGGGTTGGAAGTTCAGACAGAGGAAGCTCTGATAGTGGAGAACCAAAGACAATGTGGCTGGCAGATCCCTGTGTTCTTTGCGTGTTCATTGTACCAGCAAAACTCAACAAGTATCACACAGGAACACTGAAACAAAAACACAAACGTATAAATAAAAAATATATATGATTATGAGTATATATATATATATATATATATAAATAAGGTTTGGTTTATTAGTAAACAATAAGTTTACCAATATATATATAAAAATATACTGCACACACACATATGTATTATGTATATAAATATCCATAGGTATATATATATATACCCTAAGACATTAACAAACTTATAAACAATGTAAAACACAACAAAACAAAGAAATGTGTATAATGTATTTATCACAAAACGCACCTTTCGTTAGTACCTTGGGGTTTTTGAACACCCGATCCACAGAAAAAACACTTGTTTCTCTCAAGCGAGCTAGCGTAGAACTAAGAAATTCTAGGGGATGACTCACTGAGAATAATTAGAAAGCTGCCAGAAGTACCATGTCAGTCAGTGTTGCCAACTGTAATTAACAAGAATTTTGTATTTTTTACATGCGAAAAAGGAGGTGTTCTGCTTGTTGCAGAAAATTTTTGATTTCTTTTCTGAAATCAGCAAGGTTGATTGTACAAAACCTGAAATGTGCCTCCAGATCGCTCATGACGCTACACGCTAGTACATATGCATACAGCTTGGGTCAAAAAAGTAAGGGCCTGAGTTTAGGATCACGAATTCTATAGGAGCACTCAGGGAGCTAATGGTGTTTAGCGGATTAACAGTAATAAAGTCACTGTGCTCTATAGATAATTGGGTTGGGGCATGTCAAAGAGGGCCAGCTCCGATTTACAACATTGTGAACTACATGGATGGATGAAATGTGCCATGGCGTGTCAGAAATAAGGGCACCTCTCTCGACAAGTAGTAATCAGCCTATGATTCATGAGAGCAACGTCCTTAGCTTATATCAGTTAAAAAAGTGGTCAACCATAGGTTTCATACGCTTAGAATACTTCTTTTTCGATGTCCTTTTACGTTTAATGCCCCGATTTGGTAACCCCTTCTTCTTCCGTGCAGGGCGCTTCTTCTTCCCACCACCACACATTTTCCTCTTTGCATCTTTGATGATTTCGTCCCGTGTACGTTTCAAGTGCTTTTTTAGAGCTTCTTTAGGCTTAACACCGGCCATTATGTCTTCTACCATGATAAGACCAGATTGTAACGCTTTTCTGCTGAGATATCTAGCACCACTCTTCAGTAAGGGGGCAGCCGTACGCAGTATGGTTGAAAAAATGGACCCAATCCCACTCCCGCACTTGTATCTCACCCCTCGATAAACAGTGCGACAGAAGTGCAGCTTCACTGTTAAGCTCCAGTCACCGAATGGAAACTTTTCCCCTCAATCGTTCTTTTATATATTGAGATACTGGTTAGTAGGTTAGCTGCCACTATGACATAATGAGGCTTGTCGTATGTGATGCTTAAGCTCTTTCCTTTATGATTGGGAATATGGGTAATGCGCAGCAGCCGTGCCTGGGTACCCCCAACAAACTGATGTTCCACGATATTACTGTAAATATAGCACATGTCCGGGGAAGGTCTCCATCGCACAATTTCTTCAATTTCAGCTGATACAATAAGTTGCACAATTCATGTTGTGATTCGTGAAAAGTGTCTCTTTGGATGGCTGCCCTATATCTGCCCTCAGTTATAATTTTGAACAACCCTTTGTCTTTAATATTTCTGTTAGCTTTTGATTCTAGAGTTAAAGTATGTGCCGGGTATCTTTGTTTACGATTTCGTATACTAAATCAGACATAAAATTTGAACTTTTCAAACTACCATTTAAGTTTCTCACAACATCCTCGGCTGTATCATATTCACCCGGTCCTAGTGTTACTTCTGAAGTGTGGTAGTGCGCCTCCCCACTCCGGGCGGGGCGCATTGTAGTGTCCCGAGTTACTCTGGCCTTTTCACTCTTCACGGTTTTTAAGAACCGTAAAAACGGATTCTTTATTACAGTATCAATACTTAAAAATTTGGTAGACAATTGAAATTTGCATATTTCTACCATATTATGATTCACGGCCCAATTGAATGGGCCCATGGAGTTTTGTTACAAAGTTGACCAGGGTGTTGTTAGGATGTGCAGACAGAGAAGAAGAGGACGGGAGTGTGACGTAGAAGTGGTTAGGCGCCATGTTGCATACTTTTTAAGCTTCATTATTGCATCAGCTTTTATATAGGTGCTGAAGCTTTCTGGGTACCCTAGCCATTTCACCAGGTACATTTTTCTCTTTCCTGAACCTTTGCTGCCTAAACTTTTTTCAATTTGAAACACTTTTTTCCAAAATTAAATGTCACTTTCCGTAGTTCCTTGCCATAAAAGCCCCCTGCAATTTCTTCCTCATTCAAATCTTCAACGTAATACAGCATCACCTCGTCTTTAGGTCTCATCGCCCTAACTTTAAAAATCTCTCGTGTCCAACCTTGCTCAAATCCCTTCGCGAATTTATTCCCCGAACGCGACAGCCTTACATAATCACTGATTATGAAACGCTTAGAGCGTGGCGGCACTCTACGAATATCTTTTCTCACCTCACGTTCTGTGTGCGTACCTCTTTCTAAAAATTCGTTAGGTGTTGTTCCAATCGCTCGGTGGTGTGAACGGTTGTAGGATAAGGCCAGAGAATCCAGAAATAGCGACGTATGCCTTCCTTTATGGTACGTTGAACTCTTTCAGCTAAAGATGCCTTATGTATAGAATTGCTAGTGTAATAACTGATATTAAATTCTGCCAACATGTTCTGAAAAGCTCGGCCTATAAATTCTTTCCCCATGGCCTTACCAAACGTTTTGGTGGCTTTAGCAACCGTTTCATGCGATTTATTTTTCAGGAGAATTAGCCACAAATATCTAGGGAATACATCTATTATGAATAGGATGTAGAGGTAGCCTCCATTATACACTGAATATCTCTGCATGTCTGTTAAATCCGCCTGCCAAATAGAATCAACCGAGGCTGCTGTTGTTTTGGCTGTTTTAAACCTTTTTCTCACCGGCTTATGAAGTGTATAAGCATCCTGTGCCCGCGAAAACCTCTCAACATCGTTTCTCCCTATTCTCTCATTATAAACGCCTCTGTACACTCTATTAACGTCACCGTAAGAGGCTGGGCTAGAAATGTCATATGACGTTTTCTTAATATGTTACCCATTTGCGTATTTTAGAGGCGCTCGGGAAGGGTTGGCTGTTGCTGTTTGGTCCCTTCTTCCTCCTCTTCAGAGATGTTACCGCTGGGGGCGAAGGCGAGTTCAGCTGTGGTACATGCAAGGCTTGTCCCAAGTCTTTTAACCTGTTCAGATTACCTATCAGTGTTTTGGGGATGTTTATTTAGAGTAGTCTTGCTTTATTATGTTCCCATCCTGCTGGTGAGGGCCTATCCCACTTTCGCACCAAGTTGTGTACGATGTCAATGATGTTCAAACCCTGTACCTTTGTTCCTTCAACAAAAACCTTACCTGTATCGGTCAACTGTATAATGGGATCCTCACTCAATAGATTATAAAGACTTAAACCTTTATTCTTCAATGTATGTGGGAGATTGCTTTTTAATACATGCTTCATATGTTGTGGGGTCGCTCCGTTGTTCTTTGACTGTTCGTCTCTAACCTCGGCCCCAGGTCCTATGCCTCCATACTCAACGTCTTCTGCGCTGTATCTAATAACTACGAGGACCTCTGTCGAATTCTTATAATTTTCGTACTCATGAAGAAATTTCTGCAGAATAGGTCTAACAATTCGCTTTATATTCTTTTAAGCCTGCTTTTACTGGGTTCTAGAACCGTATCTGGACTCTTTGAGCTTTGTAGTGAAGCATACACGTTGTGTGGAATCACGACTACTTTCTTCATTATATTAAACTAGTCAGTAAAGGCCCCAAAACTGAAAATAAGATGGGGAGGAATGAACCCCCTCTTTCTACAATAATTCGCTTTTTCTTTCCCACAGTTTGATTTTTACGAGCGAGTGCGTGTATTATGTTCTTGTAACGACGTAGGCAAGACTTCTGAGAGGGTTTCATTGGTACATTACATTTTATAACGTTAAGACAGATTTCACAGATGCATTTTAAAAAGTCGGAGTCAATATTTTTAACAAACAGGTGTTGAAGTGCCCGTGGCAGCCGATGATAGATTTTTATTAATTCACACTATATTTTAACCTCTTATTCATTCTGGGATGTACAACGTTTCATCCTGGTTTGGGAATATATTCGCTCTTAGAAGCACCCTAAACGTGTTTCGCGGGTGAAGGTCACAAAGCAAATATCCGTAACGTTGGCTTGTAGCTTCTTTATAAACTTCTAAAAACTCTCACGCTAATTCGGGAACATTTGATTGGCTAATACCCCAATTTGTTCCACCTCTCTACGTTGTGAGAGTAAGACTAAATATTGTGTTTTTAGCGACATATCGCACATGTATCTATTTTTGAAAAATAGATTCTGATTGATGAAGAATACGCTTATGATAAGATGGTGGGAGAACACTGTAAATGTCTCGGCAAACGTTTTATCCATTTCTAACATGAGATCCTCAATTACAGTGACCGTGTGCTTATTACCCTTTAACGAACTAACATCATATACACTATTGTGAAACAAAATATCATCTTGGTACTCGTTGAATACTGACTGGTATGTCGAATAGCACCATATGACTTTATGCACAAAATTTGAGAACAGTTTCCGTTTACCTTTAATGATTTTAAACATAAACACAGTTTCACCACATCCTGTAGGGCCAGATATAATGCATGTGGAGTGGCTCGTGAACCTGAATTTTTCTACAGAATCCATCTCTAACACGTCACACTCCTAAATGGAACATTTACAAAATATAATTAAATTTTAAGTGATGCTCCTTATATTCTACAGTCGTTTTTCTTCTTACCCAGAACCGTGAGTGATGACGAGGATGAATTACTGTGCCAGCAGCATATCCCCATCATAGATATTGCAGGCGATACCTATGACAGTGTAGCCAACTGTAGCAAGCCCATGCGACAATTCGTGGAGAAAACGGGGGCATGACGAAGTTGATGATTTGCCTTCCACGTCAGTTGTAAAGCGCGCCAGGAGTGCGTCGGTTGTTAGACCCACAGTAATAGAGCCCCAACCATCTACGTCTTACGACACAGCCCCCACATTAGTTCCTTCTAAAAATAAAACTGTGCCCCCTTATTCCTCTTCAATACCGCCCGTACCCTCCACAGCAGCAGCTCATTCTGTAGAGAGTAGCAGACAGTAACATTCGATCTGTAACATTCGACATATTCCTGTGCAAAGTCCCTGGCCAGCGATGCGTGGCTGGCTATGAGGGCAGGAGGAGCTCAAACAGCAATTCCCTCCTTCACACACACACACACACACACACACTTTTTTCAATTTTAGGTTAAGTTAGGTTACCCTATATTCAATTTTCAACATTTCTGGGGGCGGTACGGTACCCCTACTCCTACCACCCCATTTATCCCCACCCCCGCGCCACCTCGTTGTAAATGATACCATACTACTAGATTATGTAATCACTCACTTCGCTGACTTAAACAGCCTTATTAGTCAAGTGGTTAAAATATATTGCATACTCTCCAAAATCAAGAAATGACACTTACCGAACTAAAGTAAATATAATTTTACTGAAGAGAACTCATCTTTACTCATTCTTAATCCCTCGAAAGAACATGCGTCGGGAGTTCTTCCTTACTTGGAGTTGGTTTTCTTCTTAATTGCTGCATTAAGACTAGTGTTTCTTTGTCGGATTTTACCCACGACCCTTTATCATCCTATGGGGTAAAAAAATTCACGAAGCGGTTTTGTTGTTTTTTTGCAAACAAATCACTACTACATGAGTAAACAAACTACGACCCGGGGGTTCGCGACTCACCGTTTGAGAAACACTGATTTAGAGCTTTCACCGAACTGGGATTTCTTGGAGGACAAATCAAAATTTTGTTCAGTTTAGTTTGAGCAAAATGGTGCAAAACCTCATACAACGAATGTCACTTTGGACTTTGTGCCTGAAATCTTTGGCTCGAGTCCTATCAAACAGGTACACCCCTTCCATCACCGTCTTGTGGTTTAGCATAATCTCTCACACATGATCTCAAACCCTATTAATTTCTTCTTAGTGTGATATTTAAAAGATAGGTTCTTCAAAGAAAATCTCAGAACATTGGTAGATCTAAAAGCAGCGACTGAATGCGAAACCTACTCTATTTACTCGAAATGCTGGAAGTTGAAATAAAAAATTACTCTTTGATTCCTCAAACTTTCTTTAAGAATGTTATGTGCCTGTGAAAGAAATTTCCATCCTTCCACAATAATTGTGCCGTTTCACGAACATTACATTAATCTAGTGATTCTTAATTACTTTCTAAAAATGTGGCATAATTATTAAATATTATATATGTATATTATATTCATACATTCGAGTTATTCTGGGCCACTGCCCGATTCACTTTTCATAAACTTCTGCAAGTTCGTGACCTTTCCTCAAATTTTCAATCTGTTGAACACTACCTCTCCTCCTCTAAACCTCACTATCTTTTCCTTACTGAAACTCAGGTGTCTGAGACGACTGACAGCAACCACTTTTCTGTACCCTCTTACTTTCTCTATACTCAATTTCACTGCAAAGGTGGATGTTGCGTATATGTACGCAATAACATGTTCTCGTATTCCTGAACTCGAATCCTCCGAATTCTTTACCCTCTGGCTACGGCTAATATGCCAATCTCAAACTAAATACATCTGCGCTGTCTACCTTTCTCCTAATTCTACTGTGTCTAAAATTCTCTGACTACCTCACTTCCAAAGTGGAATACATTCTATCCCACTCTCCTTTTGCTGAAATCGCCATTTTATGAGATTTTAATGTTCACTACCATCTTTGGCCATCATCCCACTTCACTAACATCACTGGTGAACTGGCTTACAACTTTTCGACCGTAAATGACCTAGAGCAGATCGTACAGCATCCTACTCGTATCCCCGATTGCCTTGGAGATAGGGTCAACATTCTGGATTTATTTCTTACCTCTCATCCTTCTTACTCTGTTAAACTTTTTTCTCCGTTGGTCTCCTCCGACTACTATCTTATATCTGTTTCCTGTTCTATCGCTCCAATTCGGTCTTTGTATCCTTCCAAGAGGAGACGCCTTTAGAACTATGGCGTCGCTGATTGGGAGGCCATTTGGCAGTACTTCTGTGATTTCTATGCTGCTTTCGTGGTCGGAGCCCTTCCTAGTGTGCTGAGCGCATCACGAAGGTGATTCTCTCGGGCATGGAGACGTACATTCCATATTCTATTCTTACTACTAATGTCAAAAAGCCTTGGTTTAACTTTACTTTTTCTAATGCTATCCGCAACAGAGAGGAGTCTTTCAGAAGGTGCAGTCGCTATTCAATTCCTGTCTCTCACTCAGCTTATATTTCTCTCCGCAATCATGCAAAATCTTTGCTTCGACTTGCCAAAAATTCCTTCATCTGACAAAAATGTGAAAACCTATCTCATTTTAATTCTCACTCTTTCTGGCATCTAGCTAAGAACCTCTTCATCAACTTTACTTCCTCTTCTTTCTATCCTCTTTTCCAATCTGACGGTTCAGTTGTATGTAGTTTCTTCTCCTGACAAAGCTGAACTCTTTGCTCAAATTTTCACCTCCATCTCAACCAGAGACAATTCAAGTGTTGTTTCTCCATCCCCGCCTCCCTCTGACATACTGTATGTGTGAAATTAGAATTTCTTCCAAAGATGTTCATTCTACCCTATCTGCGCTCAACTATAGAAAGGCGTCTGGTTCTGATGGTGTTCCTCCTATTGTTCTCAAGAACTGTGCTTCTGTGCTGACACCCTGCCTAGGCAAGCTCTTTTGTCTTTGTCTCTTTGTCTCTGCTACTCCTTTCTTCCTGCTGGAAGTCGCGTTATTCAGCCTGTTCCAAAGAAGGGTGACCGCTCTCAACCCTCCAACTATCGTCCAATTGCATCGAGTTCTTGCCTTTTTAAAGTTTCAAAATATTCGGGTGATTCATAAGTCTGTTACCACTGTAATGGTGAATAAAAAATAACCACAAACCACAGTAACCTGTGATGTTTTTATATTTGAGGAACAGACTTATGAATCACCCGATATATCCTTAATAATAATAAGTAGATTTTTAAACAACTCTCTTCTCGCAATCTTCTTTCAGTTCGTCAATATGGGTTCCGCAAGGGACGTTCTACTGGCGATCTTGTTGCATATCTCTGACTCTTGGTCATCCTCCTTTTGGAATTCCGGTAAAACCTTTGCTATTGTGCTAGACACATCAAAACTTTTGATAGTCTGGCACAAATCTTTAATTTGGAAACTGTCCTCCTTCGGTTTCTATCCTTCTATCTGTGCCTTCATCTCTAATTTCCTTTCTGGCCAATCTATATTTGCGGTTGGAGATGGCCACTGTCCTTCTTCTAAAGCTATTAACAGTGGTGTTCCTCAGAGTTCTCTCCTGTCACCCTCTGTTTTCCTTTTATTTATCAATGATCTCTTAAGTCGCACTTCTTGTCCTATCCACTCCTATGCCGATAATTCCAGTCTTCACTTCTCCATCCACTTCACAAAGCATCCCTCTCAACAGTCACTCCATTCTTACGGTAGGACGGCTATGATATACCTGACCTCTGATCTTTCTACTATGATTGGTGCAGAGAAAATCTTGTGGCTTTCAATGCCTCAGAAACTCAGTTCCTCCATCTGTCTACCCCTCACAATCTTCCACATGACTATCTCCTTACCTTCAACAATATACAAATTACACCTTCTTCTTCTCTTAACGTTCTTGGCGTTTCCTTTTCCCGTGATCTTTCCTGGAAAGATCACATGTACTCTCTTTCCAAAACAGCTTCTAAGAATTTAGATGTGCTGTACTGCTTCCACAGTTTCTTCACCCCCATTCAGTTGCTGTTTCTATACAGGGGTCTTGCCCGCCCCCTTTATGTAGTACGCTTCTCATGTGTGGGATGGCTCAACCCATACAGCTGTACTTGACCGGGTGGAATCAAAGGTTTTTCGTCTCATGAATTCTTCGCCTCTTACTGACTGTCTTCAATCCCTTTCTCTTCGCCGCAGTGTTGCCTCACTCTCTTTACTGTCACTATTATAACGAACACTACTCTTCTAAACTCTAACTACAAGCCTCCTCCTTTAATGAGAGCACGTAGTACCAGACTTGTTACACATTCTCATTTCTTTTCTGCCCAACTCTCTAACGCAAGGGTTAATCGGTATTTTCAATCTTTCATCTACTGAACCGGTCAACAATGGAACAATATTTCTCAATCTATCTTTCGCCTTGTCTATGACCTCCAACCTTTCAAAGGCAAAGTGGTCAGGCATATCGAAATCCTTGGACCTTGATTTTGGCTCTCTACTTCTTCTATGGTTGAGAGGGGTGCGCTTTTGCGGGCATTCGCCCTTGACCCTTCCTTTCTTTTTACGGAGGTCAGGCTCGTTGCTCCTCCCCTCCAATTGGCTCAGTGAATGAGCAAGTTCCTCTCCTGTATTGTCCTATACTTTCCATATATATATATATATATAGTATATATATATTCCCTTATTCCCTGACGAGGTGTACTTCTGAATACACGAAAGCAGTGGAATAATGTTTTTTCCTTGTAGGTTTGCATCATTCATTCATTTCGTGTTTAATTGTGAAATTCATCCCATACATATATATATATATATATATATATATATATATATATAAGCAAACAACCACATGGAAAAGGAAAAAGAAACAAGAAATCCGAGCGCTTTCGTGATATATTCACATCTTCAGGGAAAAACAAGAAATACTGTAGGCAGATTTTACAAAGTAAATGAGTTAAATACACAAACGAAAAATTCCCAATCGGCAACTCAATTTAAAAACCATAAAACACTAAAATTTTTTCAACAGATAACTTAATCTGAAGACTGCTAAATTACTGAATATAAAAGAACTATATAGATGAAATTAGACAATTATCATGTACAGAGAACAAAAATTATTATAACAGTTATTAGAAATAGTATTTAATTAAAGCAGGCAGGCAATTAAGTGGCAAGAATTTAATGAAAACAAAAGGAATGGTGCCATCGTCTTACAGAATATTCCAAACTTCTACAAACAATCTGAAAAAAAAAAAAAAACTCTCCCAATAGCCAACCTGTTCAAAAGTCCAATAAACCACCAAGCACACAAAGATTATATACGAAAGAAATATTACAATTAAAATGACACATAAGAATGTTAACAGTTCTTAAAATAATATTTAACCAAGGCAAACCGTTAAGGGGCAAGAATGCGGTCAAGAAAACAATAGGCCCTACACCAACTTTCTAACTATGTACGAGTCTAATTTATACAGCCAAGGGCTAATATTAAGGACCAAATCCGCATTATTCTTGATCACACTTGATTCAAGTATATTTCTGCTAACAATAGATTTACTAAACCTTAATTTGGAGGCATTTTTCCAGTCAATGGGATAATTAGTATCTCTTACATGAATGAAAATGGCGTTAGATTCCTGGCCGATTCTTATACTGTATTGATTAGGGTTTCTTTACCGGGATCCCGGGATCCCGGGATCCCGGGATCCCGGTAGATTTTTAGCTAATTTAAATTTCCCGGGAAATTCTCCCTGTCCCGGGAAATCCCGGGATATTGCAATCACTCTTTCTGAAGAAATTCAAACTGAAGATGACGAACATAATGACAACATAGATGAAGATGGAGAAGATTTCAATCATAGTATTGATTTTGAAAGTGTTTTGTGTGAGCGCTTTGATGAGGATCCGTTCGAGATAGATATTTCATTTGGATCGCACGACACTGTAGGTAAAGAAACCAACGTGTCTCAAATCATCAATAAAGTCAGAAAAATAGCAAAAAAATTTCGCAAATCACCTTTAAAGAATAACATCTTACAAGGATATGTTCAACAGGAACAAGGAAAAAGTTTGCATCTATTGCTGGATTCCAAAACCAGATGGAATAGTCTTTTAGCCATGCTGGAGCGATTTATCAAAATAAGGTCATCCGTATCGAAAGCTCTCATCGACTGCAATAAAGATATGGACAATTTTGACCTTGACAAACAAGAAGTTGCTGTAATTCGTGACATTGTGGCATCCGCTGGAGCCATTAAAAGTTGGAGCAGAAAAGCTGGGCAACAGAGAATCGACTTTACTTTCATCAGAAGGTGTTTTTTTCTTTCATTTTGAACGAACTAAATCAACTAAACACACCTTTTTCAAAAAAACTAAAGGAGTCGTTCATTCGACGCATAACAGAGAGAAGAAATGAGAACTTGACTGGCCTCATACAATACCTCAATGGTGGAAAGAATTATAAAAAGGTCGCAACTTTCGCAAGTGACAGAAGTTTGCCAGCCTTACCAACCAAGTCTATGTTAATTTCATCAGCAAAGCAGATGTTAGATCGCCTTTTTGGAGTACCTGCTGATTCTACCTCTAGTGAGAGAGATGAAGATAATGATGTGCAAGAATCAGCTGTCCCTCAGTCATCTTCGATGACTCTAGCTGAAAGGCTTGATGCAGCTATTAAAGCAGCCGAGGTAGAGAAATCAAGAACACTAGACAGCAAAGCAAGCGCTGCAAAGCACCTTAAAAAGGAACTAGAGATCTTCGAGGCTACGGGCGAAAAAACGCAGAACATCTCTCTTCTCTTGAATGCATTAAAGACGATTCCACCCACGTCAATAGAATCGGAAAGGGCATTCTCAGCAGCAGGACTTTTCGTGACTAAAATGAGAACAAGATTGAGTGATCGAAGTATTGACCATCTTTGTTTTTTGAAATCGTACTATAAAAATTCACAGTGATAATTTTTTTGGTTGAATTCATTGAAGTTCTTTGCAATTTGAAGGTAATTTTTATTTTTTCTTTAAATTTTCTAAGCAATTCAAAGGCAATTTTTTTTCGTTGTATTCATTAAGTTTTCAATGAAACGGAGCAATTTTTTTATTTGTGAAAATTTTCTATGTAATTCAAAAGTATTTTTTTTAATACATATTTTTCACAGCAATATTATTTTATTTTGCCCATCATGGAGATTGCAGAACTTATTAAATGACTATAAAAAAAATAAAAAATAATTATACCCCCTCTTTTCTAGGTTAATTATTTTATAATATATTTTAAATATAATTAATTATATCCCGGGATTTCCGGGATCCCGGGATTTCCCGGGATCCCGGGAAGGGAATCATTTTTATCCCGGAATCCCGGGATAAGCAAAAGGCCGGGAAATGAGAAACCCTAGTATTGATGCTGCTTAATACGTAACTCAACGGTCTTACCAGTTTGGCCAATGTAAAATTTATTACATATTGTGCATGGAATTTTATATACACAACCCTGTCCACTTAAAGGGGAGTTCTTAATCGATGAATTTTTAATTACATCTAAATTTTTGAACGTAATATTTACGTTAAAAGTCCTCAGCAGATTCGGCAGATGAAGGAAGTTTTCTCTGAATGGTAACACTAAAACATTTTTTGTGTTATAAGGAATCTTGTCCTTTACTTCGTAGAAGGTTTTCTTTGCCATTTTTAAGGATTTATATATGCAGTTCTTTGGATATTTTAAATCAAACGCAATTTTGTATATTTTACTAATTTCGTCATCAATGAACTCTGGGCTACAAATTCGTAGGCCTCTTAGGAACAAAGTAGAAAGAACGGATCGTTTTACGTTAATGTCGTAAGCAGAATAATAATGTATATAGGAACAATTATTAGTGGGTTTTCTGTAAATATTGTACTTAAACTTTTTTCCAGACCTATATACAGGGTGTACATAAAGTCAGGATCTATTTTTGTGAAGCACTTGGAAATTATATGGAATTCAATCATAAAATGATAAAGTGGTAACATTTATTAAATAATTAAGAGTAGGATTCGACGTGACGACCATCAGTATCCCCTGCACAGTTCAAATCGTTCCGCAGCATTTCTAAACACATTTTGGAGCATTTGCGGGGTTATGTTATCTGCAGCAGTTCGTATACGTAAGTTTTCAAGACTCGTAATCTTCGTCTGATAGACGTGCGATTTGATAAAGCCCCATGCAAAGAAATCTAAAGGGGTTAAATCTGGTGATCTCGCTGGCCAAGGTCTGTTGCTTCCGCGTCCGATCCAGCGATTTGGAAAACGTCCATTTAGATAATCCTGAACAATTTTGGCATAGTGACAAGGAGCACCATCATGTTGATAGACGACGGTACTAACAATCCTATCCCCGTCGTCTATCAACATGATGGTGCTCCTTGTCACTATGCCAAAATTGTTCAGGATTATCTAAATGGACGTTTTCCAAATCGCTAGATGGACGCGGAAGCAACAGACCTTGGCCAGCGAGATCACTAGATTTAACCCCTTTAGATTTCTTTGCATGGGGCTTTATCAAATCGCACGTCTATCAGACGAAGATTACGAGTCTTGAAAACTTACGTACACGTATACGAACTGCTGCAGATAACATAACCCCGCAAATGCTCCAGAATGTGTTTAGAAATGCTGCGGAACGATTTGAGCTGTGCAGGGATACTGATGGGCGTCACGTCGAATCCTACTCTTAATTATTTAATAAATGTTACCACTTTATCATTTTATGATTGAATTCCATATAATTTCCAAGTGCTTCACAAAAAGAGATCCTGACTTTATGTACACCCTGTATTAAAACATCTTAAAAAGGGATCGATGAGTCTTTTTCTATTTCAACTGTAAAATTGATAGAGGTAGTTAAATTATTAAGTTTGGGTACGAATTCATTGAGATTTAAAGTTACTGGGCAAAGACAAAGAACATCATCTACATATCTAAACCATGGAACATAATTTGGCAGAATCTTCCTTAATAACTTACTTTAAAAAAAAACTCCATATATAAGATACTTAAAATGGGGAAGAGGGGGTTTCCCATCGCCATACCAAATTTCTGCCTAAAATATTCATTATTGAACACAAATTTCGAGTCCACTATGCACAGCTTAATTAATTCTATAATTGTAGCCACAGGTAATGGCAAATTATGCTTAACCAGTTCTTCCGAAAGAAACACTAATAGATCCTCCACCGGGACTCTTGTAAATAAAGTGGTAACATCAAAGCTTACCAATCTAAAATTCTTGTGTGCATTTTAATTGTAATATTTCTTTCGTATATAATTTTTGTGTGCTTGGTGGTTTATTGGACTTTTGAACAGGTTGGCTATTGGGAGAGTTTTTTTTTTTTTCAGATTGTTTGTAGAAGTTTGGAATATTCTGTAAGACGATGGCACCATTCCTTTTGTTTTCATTAAATTCTTGCCACTCAATTGCCTGCCTGCTTTAATTAAATACTATTTCTAATAACTGTTATAATAATTGTTGTTCTCTGTGCATGATAATTGTCTAATTTCATCTATATAGTTCTTTTATATTCAGTAATTTAGCAGTCTTCACTTTAAGTTATCTGTTGAAAAAATCTTTAGAGTGTTTTATGGTTTTTAAATTGAGTTGCCGATTGGGAATTTTTCGCTTGTGTATTTAACTCATTTACTTTGTAAAATCTGCCTACAGTATTTCTTGTTTTTCCCTGAAGATGTGAATATATCACGAAAGCGCTCGGATTTCGTGTTTCTTTTTCCTTTTCCCTGTGGTCGTTTGCTTATTAATAAGATCACGTGTTGTTCTGTGATTTTAGTATATATATATATATATATATATATATATATAAATAAAAACCATTAAAACTGTATTGAAGGTGATGAATCATTGGTTTAGTAGTATGCCAGCAAAAATGTCGAGTGTAATGCAACTGCATGCAATGTTGCGTGCAACATGATCTGAGTGTTTTTTGAGGCCCCCATTTCAGCCCCCCCAAAAATTATATATATATATATATATATACACACGAGGGGCACTCAATATATTTTGCCCCACCCTTTTTTTTTCTTTCCAAGTTTCCTTTTAAGTTCCAGAAATTTTTTACACAAGTAGTTCCATACTTTTTTAACAAGTTTTTATTTTTCCACATAGTCTCCATCCTTTTCTACGGCTTTCCTCCATCTCGAAACAAGGGCCTTTATTCCTTGCTGGTAAAAGTCCGCTGGGTTCCGCCGGAGTCACTGCTTAACCTCCTCAACAACCTCATCGTCACTCTGAAACTTTCTTCCACGAATAGCATCTTTCATTGGCCGAAACAAATGGAAGTTTGAAGGTGCCAGATCCGGGCTGTATGGAGGGTGGGGTAACACAGTCAACCGCATTTTTGTGATGGCCTCTCTTGTTTTCAAACTGTTGTGTGGTCTTGCGTTATCGTGCAAAAGAAGGACGCCTTCCAGTTTTGTCTCCGGTCGAACTCGCTTTATACGTCTCTGGAGTCTCTGTAGGGTAGCAATATATGCCTCTGAGTTGATTGTTTGTCCTTTCTTCATAATGTCCAGCAGAAGATGGTGGGCATAACCTTTCCTGCAGAGGGAGCTATTTTGAACTTTTTCTTGCGTGGGTAGTCTGCGTGATGCCACTCCATGGATTGGCGTTTTGTTTCGTGTTCAAAGCGGTGTACCCAAGTCTCATCCCTAGTCACAATTCGTGAAAGGAAGTCATCCCCTTCTGTCTCGTTTCGAGCCAACGACAGCAATTTCTTTTCTTTGGGCTTTGTGATTTTCAGTCAGTTCGCGAGGAACAAACCGTGAACACACTTTTCAGTATCCCAGTTGCTGAATTATCGTATTCATACTTCCTTCACTAATTCCTAGCTCCAGTGATAGCTCCTTGTATGTGACGCACTGATTTGATCGAATGATGCTGTTAGCACGTTGCACAGTGTGAGATGTCACAGCCGATGCAGGGCGACCACTGCGTGGCTCATCATCGAGGCTTGCTCTCCCTCTCTCCGATGATCTCACACGTTTAGACCAGCGCCCAACTGTGCTTCGATCAACAACAGCATCTCCGTAAACGTTTTGTAGACGTTTGTGAATATTTCCAACTGTTTCCTTCTCTGCGGTTAAGAATTGATAACAGCTCTCTTTTTACGACGGACATCACTGTCAGACGCCATTTTCCAAACTGCGTTAACCATCGGTTTTATACAAGGGTGTTCAAAAGTGGTTTTATACAATGAGGGGAGGTTCAAACTGGAAAAATCCGGTTATGTAAAGCGCAGAAAGTTCAAACGTACGGCCCAAAAGACATTTCAGCCCCATGCCCTATTATTTATCTAAGAAAAAAGGGTGGGGAAAAATATATTGAGTGCCCCTAGTATATATATATATATATAATATTTGTTTGTGTGTGCGTGTGATCTCCAGGGGGTAACTTAACGTGGCTGCTCAAGCCCAAAAAATGTATATATGTGGGTGTGCATGCAGGTATAGAAAAGCTTCTTTTATATATATATATATATGAGTTGTATGTATGTGAACTCCAAGGGGTAACCTAACCTGGCTGCTGAGACCCACAAAATATATATATATATATATATATATGTAGGTATGTAAATGTGGGTAGCCTAAACACCAGAAGGAGGCGAGAGATCCTTTCAATGCGACGTCTCGATGCATTTTGAATTCCTCATCATCACCGCCATCAGACTTAAAAGGTAGCCAGTCGTATTTGCCGTACACAGTTATTTACGTACATATAAAGGTGAATTACCACACACACACACACTATCGTGTATATATATATATATATATATATATATATGTGTGTGTGTGTGTGTGTGCCCTTCATTTCCATTGTTTGTTTAAAAGGTGTAAATAAAACACAACTGCAGCGTTCTGCCTATTTAATATATATCGAAGTATATATATATATATTATATATATATATATAGTCTCCCACATACATTGAGGAATAAAGGCTTCAGTCTTTATAATCTATTAATCGAAGATCCCATTATACAATGGTCCGATAAAGGTGAGATTGTTGTTGAATGGACAAAGGTACAGGGGTCGAACATCATTGATATCGTACATGACTTGGTGCGAAAGTGGGATAGGCCTTCAGCAGCAGGATAGGAGCATATTAACGTTAGACTACAGCAATTAAACTCCCCAAAACATTGATAGGTAATCCGAACAGGTTAAAAGACTTGGGTGAAGCCTCACATGTACCACATCTGAACACGCCTTCGCCCCCAGCGGTAACATCTCTGAAGAAGAAGAGACCAAGCAGCAACACACAACCCTATCAGCGCGCCTGTAAAATACGCAAATGGCTTACATATTAAGAAAACGTTTTTATGACCTTCCTAATCCAGCCTCCTACAGGGGTGTTAATAGGCTGTACAGAGGTGTTTATAATGAGGGAATAGGGATAAAAATGTTGAGAGGTTTTTGCAGGAGCAGGATACTTATACACTTCATAAGCCGGTGAGAAGAAGGTTTAAAAGGCCAAGACATTAGCAGCCTCGGTTGATTCTATTTGGCAGGCGGATTTAACAGACATGCAGAGATATTCAGTGTATAATGGAGGCTACTGCTACATCTTATTCATAATAGATGTATTCTCTAGATATTTGTGGCTAATTCCACTGAAGAATAAATCGCATGAAACAATTGCTAAAGACACCAAAGCGTTGATGTTGAAAGAAAACAAGATTCCTGGCCATTTTTTACGGACATGGAGAAAGAATTTATAGGCCAAGCTTTTCAGAACATGTTGGCAGAGTTTAATATCAGTTATTACACAGCACTTCTATCCATAAGGCATCTTAAGCTGAAAGAGTCCAGCGTACCATAAAGGAGCGTATACATCGCTATTTCACACACAAAAGCACATAGAGATATATAGACATTCTGTAAGCGCTAGCTTCATCCTACAACCGTTCACACCACCAAGCGATTGGTACAGCATCTAGCAAAATTTTAGAAAGAGGTACACATACAGAACGTGAGGTGAGAAAAGATATTCGTAGAGCGCCACCACGCTTTGTGCGTTTCAAAATCAATGATTATGTAAGGCTGCACATTCGGGGAATAAATTTGCGAAGGGATATGAGCAATGTTGGACACGTGAGATTTATAAAGTTAGGTCTATGAGACCTAAAGACGAGGTGATGCTGTATTAAGTTGACGACTTGTATGGGGAAGAAATTGCAGGGGGCTTTTATGACGAGGTGCTGCAGAAAATGTCATTTAATTTAGGAAAAAAGTGTTTAAAATTGAAATAATTTTAGGAAGCAAAGGTTCAGGAAAGAGAAAAATGTACCTGGTAAAATGGCTACAGTACCCAGAAAGCTTCAACACCTATATTAAAGCTGGTGTAGTAATGAAGCTTAAATAGTATACAACATGGCGCCTAACTACTTATATGTCACACTCCCGTCCACTTTTTCTCTGTCTGTACATCCTAACAATACACTGGTCAACTTTATAACAGAACTGCATGGGCCCATTGAATTGGGTCGTGAATTATATGAGGTTGGAATATGAGAATTTCAATTGACCACCAAGTTTGTATTGACAAAAAAGAACCCGTTTTTATGTTTTTAGAAACTGTGATGAGTGTGAAAAGACCAGAGTAACTCGGGACGATACCATGCGTTCCGCCCGGAGTGGGGAGGCACAGTACTACAATACAGAAGTAACACTAGGACCGGGTCATTATGACACAACCAAGAATGTTGTGAGAGACTTAAGTGGTAGTTTGAAAAGTTTAAATCTTACGTTTGATTTAGTATACAAAATCGTAAACAAAGATACCCGGGGTACATACTTTGACTCTAAAATCAAAGGCTAACAGAAATATTAAAGACAAAACACTGTTCAAAATTATAACCGAGGGCAGAGATGGGGCAGCATTCTAAAGAGATACTTTACACGAATCACAACACGAATTGTGCAGCTTATTGTATCAGTTGCAATAGGAAAAATTGAACGCTTGAGACCGGACATGTGCTATATTTACAGCAATATCGTGGAACATCAGTTTGGTGGGGATACCCAGGCACGGCTGCTGCGCATCACCCACCTTCCCAATCATAGAGGAAAGAGCTTGAGCATTGCATACGACAAGCCTCATTACGTCAAAGTCGCAGCTAACCTACTAACCAGTATCTCAATATATATAATAAGAGTGAGGGGAAAAGGTTTCCATTCTGTGTCGAGAACTTAACAGAGAAGCTTCACTTCCCTCGTTCTGTGATAGAATGACCCAAAGGAAGGTCACAATCTATCGAGGGGTGAGACATCAGCGCGAGAGTGGGATTGGGTCCATTTTTTCAACCATAATGCGTACGGTTGTCCCCTTGCTGAAGAGTGGTGCCAGATATCTCGGCAGGAAGGCGTTATAATCAGGCCTCAACATGGTAGAAGACATAATGGCCGGTGTTAAGCTAAAGAAGTTCTAGAAAAACACTTAAAGCGTACACGGGACGAAATTTTCAAAGATGCAAAGAGAAAAATGCGTGGTGGCGGGAAGGAGAAGCGCACTGTACGGGGGAAGAAGAAGAAGAAGAAGAACGGGTTACGAACTAGTGGCGTTAAACGTAAAAGGACATCAAAAAAAGAACTGTTTTAAGCGCATGAAACCTATGGTTGACCACTTTTTTAACTGATATAAGCTGAGGACGTTGCTCTCATGAATCATAGACTGATTACTACTTGTCGAGAGAGGTGTCACCATCCATGTAGTTCATAATGTTGTAAATCGGAGCTGGCCCTCTTTGACATGACTCCGACACAAATATCTCTAGATCATTGGGACTTTATTACAGTTAATCCACTAAACACTATTAGCTCGCCGAGTGCTCCTATAGAATTCGTGAACCCGAGCTCAGGCCCTTACTTTTTTGACCCAAGCTATGTTTTCATGTATGCTAAACCACATTCAGATGGAACGGATTGTGAAAACGACTACGACATATACCCAGAGCAGGGTCTGGCTACTATCACCTACGATCCTATCTGAAAAATGTCTTCAACTTTTCAAAAGAAGCGAAGGATACCTTTTTAACTGCCGAAGGTTATTATCAAGCTAATGATGAAAGTAATATAAAGAACAAATTAAAAAATTCTAAAAAGAAGATATATGACTGCTATGAACACCACCACACAGATTTCACGTTCCAGAAGAAGTTGCTTGAGAATGGGGTCGATATGAAATTAAAGCTCACTCGTACGAGCCCTGAGATTTGCTTAAATCTGATGCTGACCAAGAAGAGGGCGCGAAGTCTGTGGTGATTCATATTATGGAGATATATCTCCGCGTGCGTCGTGTGAACTTAAGCTCTCCTAAGCAGATGGAAATTGAAAAAATCTACTACATGCCACATTAAAATACTCAATTAATAGAGTCCAGCTTAAAATGTTTACAGTTCCTTCAAGTTTATCATCGAAGCAAATAGAAAATGTTGCTCTTGGCGCTCTACCTAAAAGGATATTAATTGGAATGCAGTATCACACTTCTGTGAAAGGCAAATACAAAAAACCGGCGTTTAAATTTCAAAATTTCGGCCTTGAAAATGTGACTCTTTACATTGGGATATTGTAAACGAATAATTCTACAAATGACGAGTTTTCACTTTGCTCGATGGCGTATAGCAATCTTGTGCATAGTGTCGGCGCTTACGAGGGTTTATGGACCGATGTAACGCAGAATGAATTCGTCCAGAGTTCGAACCTGTACCCGTTTGACCTCTCGCCAGATTTCTGTGGGAGTATAAACACACACATAACCTCCAGCAGAGCGGAAACATCTCAGTCAGATTAGTGTTCGACAAGCCTCTAGTCGCACCTATACCTATTAACGTAGTAGTTTACCTCGAATCGCAAGTTCTAATCGAACTTGACAGGTTTAGGGGTGTAGTCACAGACTTTTAATAATGGACACGGTTACATTCCAGAGAGCGATGAAGAGTGATCGATTCACACGCACCAAATTTATCGGCGTGTTTGTGAAGAATGAAACGTTGAAACTTCCAACCACGAGAGTCTGCGGCACAGTTATTTTCAATACGGTTGTTAGCGGTCGTGGAGGGATCCATTGTATAGCCGTTTATTTTAAAAATAGGGAACGAATGTACTACTTTAATTCACTGGACGGACATCCATGGAATGATACTATTATTGTAAAATTTCTCGAACTGCACTTCGGCAAATAGTGTGGAATACTTACAGGTCCCAGAGCTACTACAGCAATGTCTGTGGTATATACTGTTTGGTTTTTCTCATGCATATGGCCTGCGGGAACGAATTTAAAATTTTTTTTTAATTATTCGACGTGTGTCTAAAACTAATGATGAACTGGTATGAAGCCAGATAAAAACACGGTTCCCGTTTGTAGTCACTGGATGTGTTGTGTGAAGTTTTATTATATATATTTATATAATATATATATATATATATATATATATATATATATATATATATATAATTGTAACTTCATCAGCTAATTATTTTAAATTGTAACAATATGTACAAAATAGCTTTTAGTAATATATTGAATAAATTAAAAAATGTATCCCTAATAATGATTTGTGTAACGCTTAAAGATGGGAATCATGTTCTGTAACTTCTTTAAAATGTGATGGCTGTTAATTCTGTAACTAATTAAAGTTGGTTATATATATATATATATATATATATATATATATATATATATATATATATATATATATATATATATAAATAAAATCAACTTTAATTAGTTACAGAATTAACATCCATCAAATTTTAAAGAAGTTACAGAACATGATTCCCATCTTTAAGCGTTACACAAATCATTATATATAATAATATATATATAATGTATAAAAATCAAATTATTATCACTCCTATTTGTATATGTGGAAAACATTGAAGGCAATATTAGTAAATGGACAGTTTAAAATATTTCTACCACTACATCTATGTATATCATGACGAGGTGCGCAATGAAATTGTAACTAAAGGTTTATGTGAATTTTTAGTAGAGTTTAGGGACGAGTATCGTTTGTCCAACAAAAATGACAAGTATGGACACATGTTTCTCTCAAATAGATCGCCAGTGTTGATAGATGCGTATAGCTCGAAAAAGTAAAATGGTGACTACATTCGCCCCCCGAACGTTGTAGAAGGTGTATGGTGCGCATTCCAGGAAGTGTGTGTTGGAGTGTTTTATTTATTAAAGGGCCTATTTGACCGGTATATTAAGAGTTCAACAGGGAAGTGAATATCTGTCCAGCTTTTCCAGTCGACTTTTCACTGACACAACCTTAAGGACTGACGAAATAACTTACCGGTTGAAGTTTATGTTTATTTAAAACAACTAAATGATTTAAGAATGTCAAGCCTTTAGGGCAAGGGCGAACGTTATTAGTTATTACATAAATCAGCACCAAGAGAAAGAGAATCTGGTAATTTGTGATTAACACTAAACTGACAAGCTATACTTCCAAAATTTTGAGAGCCTCAAAAACCTATGATCCTGACTGAATAATATCTAGAATTCAACTCCCCGTATGTCGGATCTTATGGCACCCTTGTAGAGGGTTTTCCCCCACTTCTTCCCTCCAAGTGCAGCTCTTATCCCCCATTTCCAAGAGAAACACCCACAAAAAATATAAAAAACGTTACATTCTCTGATAAGTTACATCCAACAGACATCTTAAATTTATCTTTCCAAAACGACATATTTAAAAAACGCTACATTAACAATGTTCATTACATACATTTTTCTCGGTGCCATTTACTAAATTTATTAAAAGTCATTACAGTGTGATAAATCGTTAAAACCGATATTACTTCATGTATTGCAGATGGAAAAATTCTTGAAACACCTACCCAGTACAATGGAATACAAATATTCGATTGATTCATCAGTGGCAACGAATCTTTCATGTTGGAACACTCTCGTACACGAATCACTAACGTTTGGAAGCTTTCATGACGCAACCCTGTTTGACTCATACCCAAGCCACACCTCCCAACTACCCGCACGGTTTCGCCAAGTCAAACAGCGCACCGGCGGCTCAAAGTCGCCTCAGAGCTTTACACGACTGGACGTTCTCACC
Source organism: Bathynomus jamesi (assembly GCA_023014485.1). Lineage (NCBI taxonomy): Eukaryota > Metazoa > Arthropoda > Malacostraca > Isopoda > Cirolanidae > Bathynomus > Bathynomus jamesi. The sequence continues at coordinate 304,149 of JAJOZX010002009.1, read as the reverse complement.
TCGCAGGATCAATAGAAAACTAATAAAAAATGGAGCTTACGTTAAGCAGCATCCTCATTGCACTATACGACGTGTCCGTGTTGAAGTCTGTGCCCTTATTCCGGCGTAATACCGGTGCTATTAATTATGTACTTGAAACGAAATGTAGACAATCAAACTCTGGTAGACGCAATGTTATTTATTTAAGTGTGGAAGAGATGAATAGAATCTTCGTGTTGGTTGAGAAGTGGGGTGAGGACAGATATAAAATACGTGTGGGTGTAGGCACAAAAAGAGAGCAGATTAGCGATGCACTCTCATACGCTATTATTTGTACCTATTCGTAAATCGTGATACAAGCCAACCATGCATTGATATAAGGTTGATGTGGAAGAATGCTGCTGATAATGACGCCCTTATCCCCGCACGAAACCGTTTCATTCTTGACAGAATGTTTGAAGTCGTCGGTTTCCATAAATTGAAACCTATATTAGACGCACGTGATGCTGATATGCGTCATTTTGACACAGTGCTTGAATACGCATACACCGTCCTGCTCGATGATTTTACCAAATGTAGGGACGAACAAGGCGAGAGTGGTTTGGAACTGGCTGTGTATTTAGAAATTTCAGACCCCTCGAAATATCATGAACTTTGGTACAAAGGACTAGAACGGCACAGGGCTAAACTCACCTTCACTGTTCACCCTGAAAAATTATTTCTTTATATAAGACACAGTTGTCGGCACGACTTAGAAACATACTTCAATTGCTGATATGAGTTGTGAAGAAGATTTTACCCGTTGAAAAGGTTAGCAGGGAAAGAATAAATGCACGTTTCGAAAAGATTGTTTATAAACTTGAATTTAATGGTGATGTTGTAGCAAACGATGTCATCTTTTGTGCGTGTTTTTGACTGTATTTTATCCATGTTTAAAGAGCGTGATAGTTTGACTCTCAATTGTAAAGTGGGTACAAAAATAGCGTTAAACGAGTTCAAAAGCCCATTATATTGAATATAGATACCTGCATACTTTGAGCGGCGAATTAATGTTGAATCGCCTTTATTATGTAGTACAGAGCAATGAGGATGTAACTGTGGACTCGATTACGTGCGAGTTTACTATTTAATTTAAGCGTGGTAGAAGCTGATCTTAAAGCATGTATTTCCATTTTTGATGAGGATAAGCCTCGTTAACCTCGTTGCTGTTCCGTGTGTTGGTCTCTCTTCACACGAAGGTAAAGCTGGTGGACCCGCCTCTAAGTCTGGCTTGGTGGAGGAGCGAGTTGCTTTCTTGCGCTCTCCACCGTACATAGCCGGGTACACCCGGCTCATCTGGTACCGTCCTGAGTCAGGCAATTCGTCTTCTCTTGAAGACTTTAACTTCGACCCCTGTAATGTTTCTGAGATCCTTTGGAAGCTGGTTAAAACGTCTTGGCCCCCTGACAACCAAGCTATTTTCCTTCAGTATTGAGGAGGTTCCTTGTTAGACCTTTAATTTGGGAACACTGCACATCCTGCCTTTCCTATTTTCCAGTGCTGTTTGAATGGTAATTGGGTTTAGTTTGAGATTTGGTACCAGTTTTTCGATCATTTTCCTTATGTAGATTATGGTGTACCTCTCGCTTCTTCTTTCCAGGGACTACAAATTTAGTTTACGTAGTCTTCCCAGTAGTTGAACTCTTTGAAGCCATCAATCATGGCTGTGAAATGCCTCTGAGTTTCTTCTAGTATATTAGTTTCTTCCTTTTTATATGGGGACGTCAAGGTATAATCAGTGTTTTTAGCAGGGGAATCATCATTGCCTCGTCTCTTCTTTTGAACGTTCTTATTACCTGTCCCACGACTCTTTACGCTTTGTTTATTGCTCTTTGATTTTTTGTCTCGAATTTCGCATCATCGGTCATTATAACTCCCGAATCGATCGCCGTGCTTCTCTGAATTTCCTGTCTATCTGGAACATAATATACTGTCTAAGTTCCTCATTTCTACCATATCACAAGAGCTGAAATCTCTCGGTGTTAAATGTCATATTGTTGTCTTCTGACCATTTGTATATTTTGTTCGTGTTTCTCTGCAAGGCCTCCACCTCTTTTGCATCGCTGATTTTTTTTCTGATCTTTGTATCATCTGCAAAGGATGTTACTATAATGTTGCTGTTTACTTCACTGTCTATGTCTGTTAGTATGATAATGAACAGGAGTGGGGCCGGTACTGAACCTTGTGATACAAAGCTGCGATTCTGACGATGATATACCTTGAATTTTAACGACCTGTAAATATTCTCTGAATAATTTGTAGATCCATTTTCCCACTTTGCCTGTTATTCCCATGTATTTCATTTTATGTGCTATTATACCATGATCACATTTGTTGAAAGCTTTAGTAAAATCCGTGTATATGACATCGTAGTTGTCATTGCCTTCCAGTGCATCTAGGATATTCTTGTAGTGTTGTATTAGTTGTCATAGGCATGATCTACCTGATCGGAGTCCGTGCTGATTTTGGTTGAATCTTTCCAGTGTCTCCAAGAAATCGTAAATTTTCTCTCTAATTATTCTTTCAAATATTTTGGTGAGGTGGGACGTCAATGACACTGGTCTATAGTTCTTTGTTTGAGATCTATCCCCTCCTTTATACATAGGGACAATGTTTGCTCTTTTCAAGATGCTCGGTATTTCCCCAATGTCTAGGGATCTCGATATCCAGTATAAAGATGCAACTATTTATTTTTTACAGTTTTTAATCAATAATGCGTTCCAATTGTCCGGACGGACTTGCAGCTGAATGTGGTTTCATTTGTCCTATAGCTCTCGCTACATCTTTGGGGTAAAATCAAAGTCTGTTACGCACTCTTCTTGCAATTTCTCTTCAAAGAATGCATCTATATCAGCTATCGCTTTATCACTTTTTAGGGTACTGAAAACTGATTCATAATGGGCTCTCAATGTTTCAAATATTTCTTTTTGATCGTCGGTTACTTCCTTATTTTTCTTTCTTAAGGGCCCAATAGCGGTGCGAGTTTTTGTTTTCCTTTTCGCATAGCTATAAAAATATTTTGGATTTTCCTTTATTGCTTCTACCTCCTTTTCCTCTTCCCTCTCTGTATGGTCCTTAATCAGGGTTTGTATTTCCCTATCGATACGCTCCAATTTTTCTTGCATTACTTTCCTGGCATTATCTCCTTGGCTAACTTCGCCTCCACTCTCTTTCGTTTGCGGAATATTCTTCTCTTTTGCCTCTCCAGCCAGCTCCTCTTTCCTTTTGGCTGTGACTTCGGAGCATGTTCTTCTAAAATTCTCAGCGTCTTTTCTTCCAAGGTTGTTAGCATTTCTTCAGTTCTTTTACTCTCTAAAACTGTTCTCCACTCTATTTGGGCCATGTGCGATATGATTGCTTCCCAATTTATAGTCTTGGAATTTAAGTTAAAGGCCCAAAATTTGCTTCTTTCCTCAATATATGTATTGTCTTTTAATGTTGTCATATTTGTTGATATCTAGATTAAGTTGTGGTCTGAGATAATGGTTGGGGTTATTTTTATATCAGCAATCAAGTTCGTGTTATTAATGAATACCAGATCTAGGCAGTTTTTTTTTTTGGTAATTTCTGTTCTCTTGTGTCAACATAAACTCATCTGCGAGAGACATGAACATTTTTGCTTGCTCCTGGTCTTCTCTTGTGCACCCCTTGTCCTGGTATATTATATATATATATATATATATATATATTATATATATATATATATTCGAATCCACCTTTTTGTATTTTATAAGTGGGAAGGTAAATTCTCCGCAGATCATTATATTGGGTGATGGAAGGTTTATGGCCTTTATTAGCTCTCTGATATCATCAATGGCCTCCGAAAATTTTCCGGTTAGTGTTTGGAGGTCTATAGATGACTATCAGTATCACGTTTAGTTTTTCTATTTTCACTGCTTGGAGTTCCACAAAGCTGTTTTACTTACTGCAGTCTCCGTCATATGACCTTCATGTACATATATACTTAGCACTGCCACCTTTACGTCTCGTTGTTCTATCCGCTCTTAAGTTGAAACCCTCTATATTTATCTCTTTCTTATCAATACAATGTTCCCAGTTTTCACAATTTCCTTGGCAATCCTTAAGATGAGTTTCTGTGAGGCATGCGATGTCCGCCCTTGTTTCGTCCATAAATCCTTTCAGGTACGAAACTTTGTTGAGTGATTGGTTTGGTCTTATTCCTTGAATATTAGCCAGGACATTATTTATGTTCTTTGTTTTTCTTTGCCCCTTATGCATTTCAAGTTCGTTTTCCTTCGGTTTCGCTTGTTTCGTTGCCCTATGGTCCTCCGAGAGAGATCCGTTTCTGCCTACATCTTCTGGTAGCTTCTTGCCCGGAAGCGGTTTGGCTCGGGGGTTTCCAGCTGTGTCAACTGCATGCGTTGGATAAAATTTAGCAGCCGTATCGTGTGTGCGATGTTGAAAATTCTTTTTTTTCGATTATTGTGTTTCTATTGTTATTCTTATTCTTATTGTTATTCCTATTGTCCTTTAAACTCTGTCCTTTGTCCTTAAGGTTTTTCGGGAGATATTGATAGCATTTTTTTCCGTATTTGCAGGTTCCATATTTTGCGTAAGTCCTGCAGATGTCCGGGTGGTAGAATTTGCATCTGTCTCCAAATTTACAATGACCATTATTAAAGAAGAAATTGCATATTGGGGGATGTTCATATATACATTGTCATCTTTTAAATCTGCAATTATCTTTTATATAATATCTGCATATAATTCCTTCCCCGTATTTACTCGAGGCCTTTGAATTTTGTTCCTTATTGGGAGACAGTTTCACTCCGTTTTCTTGATTGTACTCTTGTCTTTTCCTATTTGTGCTATTTGTGCTAATGTCCTTCGTTGCCCTTATACTATCTGTTGTCTTTATACTCTCTTTCGTCTGCATGGTTTCGGCCTCGTTGTGTGACGGTACTCGATTTTTTTCTACTTCGCCTTTCTTCGTTTCTTCTGTTTTCCTCTGTTCTTTATTCACACTTTCGTCTTGTATTTTCTTCTCGTAGTCTCTTTCTGCTTTAAATCCCGTGAAAGAGTTTATTTAGGTCATGCAGTTTCCGCAGAAAAATTTTATCCCATGAAGTTGCTTTGCGTTCGTTATGAGGAAGATTTTTCCATCTTCCTGTCGCGCGTGTGCGCGGGACACTGCCCGCTTCCGACTTTTAGGATGAATGCACTTTGGACAATCCAACGAAGGTGGTCCTTGTTGGTTAAGCTCGACCTTAGCGGTAGAGCATCCGAGTAACAATAAACAGTTTCTACCAAGTTTTTTTCCGAAGGGGCGAATGGAAACACTTCAGTTCTCAATAGGAGTTTTCGTTCACTTATATAATTTGTATTACACAAAATATCTACAGAACGAGGCACTGATAGTCAGAAATTGAAATGGAGAGAGGTTCGACCCCTTTTCACAACGGCTCAGGCAGGAATTTAAAATGAGGAGGTTCGTCCTCCTCGAATAAGGGCTATGGTAGGAATTTAAAGGGAGGAGGCTCGCCCTCCTCGAGTAAGGGCTACGGCAGGAATGATTTAATGTATAATACAAAAAATAAATAAATCTAAATTTTGGGGGAGTGCAGTTGAAGGTTAAGCTCCCGCTTTAACTGGAGAGCTAAAGAATTCTTGGACGTTAAACATAATTTAAGCATACAACGAAATTTAGAAGGATAAAAAATAAAAAATAAAAAATACAAATTTTTGTAAAGTATACATTTTTGGATGTCGGGGTGCCGACATGCACCGAGTACATTAAGTACATTACTTACATCATATTAAATTATTACAGTTAATTACAATTTTAGCGAATTGTTAATTGACATATCTAATACTGAAATAATCTAAATAGGTGATACAATTTATATAATGAAGGAGAGTTAACCGTTGTTCTATAATTTAAAGGAGATTAACAACAATGTTATATATTTTTAGTTAACAATGATTACACCAAATTATGTCAAATATTATTAGAAAAATGGTTGGTTATCATAGTTTGAAAGCCTAAATAGCCAGCGATGAGGAAAGCGGAGGAAAAATACGGTGTACTTTCCACTGGAAGTACATAGACATTTATGATAACGTAACACATAAGTGATATAGAATTTGAATGACCGTTAGGTAGAAATAGTAAGTACAAGTAATGAGAACGTGGATAACTATGTGACGTAAGCAGATAACGAACCAGTGGCCTGGCATGGAAACAATATAGTATATTATAATACCATAACATAACATCTTAACGTTATAAATTGATAGCAGAAGCAAGAGAGAAGAGTTCGGTTTCAGAGGCTCGCTTTTGGCGACGTCATCGGAATTCGAACATTCGTATCAGCATTAACGAATATCTTGCGAGAGGTGAAATAATTAAAAGAAAAAGTAAAAAGAATACATGTGGACGTATTTACATGTACGTAACTATGTACGTAATCATGATCATCAGGGGACATGTACGAATGCACAAAGTATTGTACACATATCAGTATGTAGCACAATAGATTTGTGCGTAATATAGTCGGACACGACTAAACATGGACTGATAGGTTGATAGGGCATAAGTAGACAATAGGTAGATGAGTGAATAAGTAATAAAATTAATAAAGAGTTTACAGTCATGGTACAAGAGTGAGTGAAATAATTAATTAAATATATATACTTATACGAGTACACAGTAAATATTAAGGAATTAGTAAATTTGAGGAAGAATTAAGTAAATGAATAAAGAAGTACAAACAAGGGTTCAAATCATGCCACATTCAATGTGCATGCATAATCTAATAAAATTTAGGGACGAGGGTTAGATGCAAGACAACAATAATTAATTATAATAAATTCTATAACAAATGGAAAATGGAGATATGGGTAATATTCTGATGGAAATGTTAAATGATCTAAACCGTCAATTGTTTTGTTTATACTTTAAGGTGATGAAATTAAGGGACATTCGCTTCTCACAGCGAACTTTTAATGGCACAAACATGGATACGGCTCAACCATAGAAATGGTAGGTCGCATGGTTGTGACATTCCCATTCTAGGCATCTAAAATCAAAAAGCAGCTGAAAGAGATCGCACCTCATCGCCTTTGCCTCATTTGTTGCATCATTGCAGATACGACAGAGTTGCAGGAATTTATTTACCATTTCCATGTTACTGATAGAGGGTAGCCGCTGGTGCACAAAATTGACTCAAAATTGACTCAAAAAGGGTATTATGGGAAGTATTGGGTGGGGGTTGACTCAAGCCGAGTGAGGGAAAGTATTCTACGTTACTCCGTGGGGTGGGGGATGTGGCACGCTGTATACTTCTCACTGATCGGTGCTCGTGACTGTGGCCGCGGGGGATAATTGTGGTGGTATTTGTAGGAATTTCGATAGGCAGCTAATTTCCTTCACAAAGAAACACTCGTAAAAATGCTATATAGATTAATTCGCTTCGTTTTTATTTAATTTCTTTTTGATATATGCCGCGATTTTTACTTTTTAAAGAGAAATACCACTGTTCACTATGAATTAACGCACAATATCGGCACCGTTTAAAACAGACTAAAAGCGGGATTTTTACTGTAATACCGCTTTTATTCGGATTTCGATCGAAGCACGTGTAACCGTCACATTGGCAAAATAAACATATATATACATATATTATATATACATTTTATATATATATATATATATATGTTTATTTTGCCAGTGTGACGGTTACACGTGCTTCGATCGAAATCCGAATAAAAGCGGTATTACAGTAAAAATCCCGCTTTTAATCTGTTTTAAACGGTGCCGATATTGTGCGTTAATTCATAGTGAACAGTGGTATTTCTCTTAAAAAGTAAAAATCGCGGCATATATCAAAAAGAAATTAAATAAAAAATATATATATATATTATATTAATATATATATTAAGCATGTGATGTGTATTTTGTTGTATATAGAATTCTTTTTCTGTACTAGTTGTATTATTTTTTGATTTAATGTTGTATATATTATATATAATATATATATATATATATATATATATATATATATTTTTTTTATTTAAGCGTTGTAGAAACCGTCCTTAATCCATGTATTTTCATTATTGACGCGTACATATATATATATGATAACGCAAGCAATTTGGTAGGGAAATACAACGGCGTAAAGAGCCACATCAAGTCAAAATCTCCGTATGCTGAGTTTGTGCAATGCATGTGGCACTCACTAAATCTTGTGGGTAAATCAGCAGTGGACAGTTGCACAGCAGCGGTTGAATTGTTTATGCTCATTCAGAATGTCTACACGTTTCTCGTCTCCTCGACATACCGATGGCGTCGACATGGAGAGGTTCTCGATATTAGTTCCCGTAGTGAGAAACTAAAGGTCGACAAAGGTCTCTCCGATACTCGCTGGTCAGCCAGATCAGATGCCGTCCAATCTTTAACCGAAGGCTATGCCGAGAATATCGTGGTACTGGATGAGCTAGCAGCAGATACCAGCCAAACTGCGGAAGCCAGGATCGAAGCGAGGGGATTGTCTAAACAGCTTCAACAACTCGAAACAGCCATTTTATTGGTTTTATGGAACACTATTCTCGAACGATTTCAAAAAACGAATGCATCTCTGCAAAAACAAGGAATGTCGTTAGACTCAGCCACTCTCTTGCTGGAATCACTACTGCAATTTGTTGAAGATCTCAGATCAAGATTTGACGAATTCGAGGACCAGGGAATCGGAAAGTGTGGTTATCGAGTATACAAGGAATCGACTTAACGCATAAAGAAGAGAAAGCGCCATCATGACGAAATCGGAACTGCCGAAGATACGAACCTGACACCAAGAGATTCATTTCGGACCACTGCATTTCTACCGATAATTGATAAACTGTGTACCACCCTGAACACTCGTCTAGAAGCGTACGCTGTCCTGCAGAAAAGATTTGGATTTTTGTATTTCCTTCTAGTCCTGGACATCGACAGTCTTCGACGATCAGCTGAACATCCAGTAGAATGCTATCCGGCTGATCTGGAGAAAGCGCTGGTAACAGAAGTTGTGCAGTTCGCTGCCCTAATGAAACTCACCGAAAGTGAAACAGAATCCCAGACGGAACCTGAAGACATGTGCAACAGATTTTATCGGCATATGAACACAAACGAACTGAAAGGAACATTCTCAAACATGGAAATAGCAATGAGAATATACCTGTGTATGTTTGTCACGAACTGTTCTGGTGAACGTTCATTCTCGAAACTGAAACTGATCAAAAATTACCTTCGCTCCACAATGGGCCAGGAACGCCTTTCGTCCCTGGCGCTGTTGAGTATAGAGCATGAGGTGTTGCAGTCGGTGAGTTTCGAGGACACAATCACGCAGTTTTCCAAACAAAAAGCCAGGAAGCGTCCTATGTAATATTCATTACAAATCTATCTACAGTACAGTAAGCTGTACAGTTTAGCTGTTTATTAAGTGCATTACAATAACTGTGTAGATGTTTATTAAGTGCATTACAACTGTGTAGCCTACTAGTATAGCTGTATACACTGTATGTGTACATAGTTAAGTTATAGTCTTTAATATCACATTAATAAGCCGAATGGCTTCCGCATGTGTTTTGTGTGTTAAAAAAATATATCTGTTATGTGCATTACAAAATATTGTCATTCATTAACACACTAAAATAATACATCCTGAGAAATAGTTTGCCCAAGGCCCCGGGGCGCACACTGTAAATGCGCCCCTGCCTCTACTGAAAACCCTGATAATACCCAAATTGGAATAAGGCTCGGTCCTAACATCCCCATATAAAAAAGAAGACATTAGACAGCTGGAAGGGATCCAGAGAAGCTTCACAGCCAAGATCAATGGGTGCAAAGAACTAAATTACTGGGAAAGGTTACGCGAACTAGGCATACATTCACTGGAAAGGAGAAGAGAGAGATAGGTACGCCATTATTTACACTTGGAAAATAATGGAGAAACTAGTCCCAAATCTTACTCTGAACCCTATATCTCCCCAAACAACGGTGGAAGGTAGAAACGGTAGACTGTGTCGTATTCCCAAATTGAAGGCGAGACAGGGAACATCCTTAACCCTGAAAGAAAATAGTTTTGTAGTGAGAGGACTAAAACTGTTTAATCAGTTGCCCAAAGACCTAAGAAACACGAAGGGAGTTGCAGTGGACATCTTCGAAAGAAGACTAGACGCCTGGTTCAGAACAATCCCTGATGAGCCGGGCGTACCTGGCTATGTGAGGTGGAGAGCACAAGAAACCAACTCACTACTTCACCAGGCCAACTCGAGAGGAGGGGCGACAAGCTTGACCTTCGCGAAATGAAGAATCATCGCGCGAAACCTTTGTAAGGTTGTAAGGTAAGGTGTGTGTGTATATATATATATATATATATATATATATATATACACAAACTCAGAATGGTTCCCTGAGAACATTATATGTTAAACACAGACCGTGCATGGAACAAGGAACTCTTCTGGGAAAATTAAATCCACTATAGTCCGAATAAGTAATGGTAAATGACAAATACCATAGTTTTTTCCTTTTTCATGATTTTAGCCCGACGTGGGCAACGGGTCTCTCGCAAAGAGATCCCATAAATATAGCTTCCCTCACCAGCTATCTGCAAGGCAGACAGGATCCAGCTTTGGGACGTGGATCTAGGGTTTAAAGCAAACCTAGATCCCTACACTCAGAACCTCTATATAAGTAAAAGACTCGTTGCATTCACGTCGTGTTGAATAAATCAAAGAAAAAGGGGTAACTATTGTATTTTTAGCCAAAAAAACCAAAACTTAAACCTCAACCGGGACATTGAGCGTCCACTTTTCAAGGCACGAAACACGTCCGTTTAGTATACACAAACTCAGAATGGTTCCCTGAGAACATTATATGTTAAACACAGACCGTGCATGGAACAAGGAACTCTTCTGGGAAATTAAATCCACTATAGTCCGAATAAGTAATGGTAAATGACAAATACCATAGTTTTTTCCTTTTTCATGATTTTAGCCCGACGTGGGCAACGGTCTCTCGCAAAGAGATCCCATAAATATAGCTTCCCTCACCAGCTATCTGCAAGGCAGACAGGATCCAGCTTTGGGACGTGGATCTAGGGTTTAAAGCAAACCTAGATCCCTACACTCAGAACCTCTATATAAGTAAAAGACTCGTTGCATTCACGTCGTGTTGAATAAATCAAAGAAAAAAGGGGTAACTATTGTATTTTTAGCCAAAAAAACCAAAACTTAAACCTCAACCGGGACATTGAGCGTCCACTTTTCAAGGCACGAAACACGTCCGTTTAGTATACACAAACTCAGAATGGTTCCCTGAGAACATTATATGTTAACACAGACCGTGCATGGAACAAGGAACTCTTCTGGGAAAATTAAATCCACTATAGTCCGAATAAGTAATGGTAAATGACAAATACCATAGTTTTTTCCTTTTTCATGATTTTAGCCCGACGTGGGCAACGGGTCTCTCGCAAGAGATCCATAAATATAGCTTCCCTCACCAGCTATCTGCAAGGCAGACAGGATCCAGCTTTGGGACGTGGATCTAGGGTTTAAAGCAAACCTAGATCCCTACACTCAGAACCTCTATATAAGTAAAAGACTCGTTGCATTCACGTCGTGTTGAATAAATCAAAGAAAAAAGGGGTAACTATTGTATTTTTAGCCAAAAAAACCAAAACTTAAACCTCAACCGGGACATTGAGCGTCCACTTTTCAAGGCACGAAACACGTCCGTTTAGTATACACAAACTCAGAATGGTTCCCTGAGAACATTATATGTTAAACACAGACCGTGCATGGAACAAGGAACTCTTCTGGGAAAATTAAATCCACTATAGTCCGAATAAGTAATGGTAAATGACAATACCATAGTTTTTTCCCTTTTTCATGATTTTAGCCCGACGTGGGCAACGGGTCTCTCGCAAAGAGATCCCATAAATATAGCTTCCCTCACCCTAGATCCTAGATCCACGTCCCAAAGCTGGATCCTGTCTGCCTTGCAGATAGCTGGTGAGGGAAGCTATATTTATGGATCTCTTTGCGAGAGACCCGTTGCCCACGTCGGGCTAAAATCATGAAAAAGGAAAAAACTATGGTATTTGTCATTTACCATTACTTATTCGGACTATAGTGGATTTAATTTTCCCAGAAGAGTTCCTTGTTCCATGCACGGTCTGTGTTTAACATATAATGTTCTCAGGGAACCATTCTGAGTTTGTGTATACTAAACGACGTGTTTCGTGCCTTGAAAAGTGGACGCTCAATGTCCCGGTTGAGGTTTAAGTTTTGGTTTTTTTTGGCTAAAAATACAATAGTTACCCCTTTTTTCTTTGATTTATTCAACACGACGTGAATGCAACGAGTCTTTTACTTATATAGAGGTTCTAGTGTAGGGATCTAGGTTTGCTTTAAACCCTAGATCCACGTCCCAAAGCTGGATCCTGTCTGCCTTGCAGATAGCTGGTGAGGGAAGCTATATTTATGGGATCTCTTTGCGAGAGACCCGTTGCCCACGTCGGGCTAAAATCATGAAAAAGGAAAAAACTATGGTATTTGTCATTTACCATTACTTATTCGGACTATAGTGGATTTAATTTTCCCAGAAGAGTTCCTTGTTCCATGCACGGTCTGTGTTTAACATATAATGTTCTCAGGGAACCATTCTGAGTTTGTGTATACTAAACGGACGTGTTTCGTGCCTTGAAAAGTGGACGCTCAATGTCCCGGTTGAGGTTTAAGTTTTGGTTTTTTTGGCTAAAAATACAATAGTTACCCCTTTTTTCTTTGATTTATTCAACACGACGTGAATGCAACGAGTCTTTTACTTATATAGAGGTTCTGAGTGTAGGGATCTAGGTTTGCTTTAAACCCTAGATCCACGTCCCAAAGCTGGATCCTGTCTGCCTTGCAGATAGCTGGTGAGGGAAGCTATATTTATGGGATCTCTTTGCGAGAGACCCGTTGCCCACGTCGGGCTAAAATCATGAAAAAGGAAAAACTATGGTATTTGTCATTTACCATTACTTATTCGGACTATAGTGGATTTAATTTTCCCAGAAGAGTTCCTTGTTCCATGCACGGTCTGTGTTTAACATATATATATATATATATATATATATCAACGTAAAGACCGACGCTTGTATAGGAGACATTCTGCACAAGATGAGGAGGGACAACGAACAAATGAAAAAATGAGGTAACCACCCTGGAATCGAACCCGGGATCTTCCGATTGCCGGTCAGATATGATAACCACTGCATCATGGTCCTCACTGGATCAGAAGACGTAATTCTCCTACATACGCGCAGAAACCAATGCCCCGACGGGGGCACCTCCCGCATGCCGCACCTATATATACATTTCAACTGCAAAGAACACGCAGTATAATTAACGTAAAGAACGACGCTTGTATAGGAGACATTCCGCGCAAGATGAGGAGGGAGAACGAACAAATGAAAAAATGAGGTAACCACCAGGGAATCGAACCCGGGATCTTCCGATTGCCGGTCAGATATGATAACCACTGCACCATGGTCCTCACTCGATCACTCGATGTAGGAGAATTACAACTTCTGATCGAGTGAGGACCATGATGCAGTGGTTATCATATCTGACCGGCAATCAGAAGATCCCGGGTTCGATTCCAGGGTGGTTACCTAGTGGTTAAGACGTTGGGCTGCTCGTGGGGCGTGGTTCGGATTCCACGTTAAACTGTAGGTCTAAGGTGGAGTGAAAATCTTGACTTTCGTCAGAATGAACAATTCGGGCGGAAGCTACCCAAAAGTTACCAAAGGTGTGTGTGTGTGGTGTATATATACACACACACACACCTTTGGTGTGTATATATATATATATATATATATATATATATATATATATATATACACTCGTATATACAGTATTACCCCTCTATACCAGAATAATTGGTGAGCAGCCAGTCCGGGTATAGAGAATTTTCCGATATATAACGAGTCCGGAAATTGCATACATACCGATGAATCCCGATCCCGGGATTGAAATTTTTCAAATCCCAGGATCCCGTTACCACTTTAGACATAAAAAATGAGCTTATTACATAATTTTTTTTATAATCTAATGCTAAATAAATGCTATTATTATTATTATTATTATCATTATTATTATTATAATACAATATAGCTTAAAGGCATTTAAAGGACCCATCCTATTAAATGATAACTGTGAATTTCATTGCAATTTTAATGAATAATACCGCACTGTTATGATCATTTATAGCATCAAATTGCATTCTAACACAATGGAAGGGATTTACAATTGGGGGAGGGTTAATGCGGGGCTACCAAATGATATCAAGCAGGTGAGATTTTATATTATCGAACATTTTATTCAATACCGGACTAATTCCGGTATTTAAAAAAATAGACTGGTCTGCTAAGATAGAGTCTGGTATTAAACGAAGTCCGGTATAGAGGGGTAATACTATATATATATATATATATATATAGCGAGGAATAGGAGGACGAAAAAATAGTACGGTACATGTTTATTTACAGACGTTTCGGAAAAGTTCAATTTCCATCATCAGTACTAAAAAGTTTAAAATCAAATAGAAATAAATGAGTATAATAAACAAAAACAAATATTTTAAAATGGACGTGCGACAATTAGCGATAATTAGCCGGAATTAATAGTAAGGTTACAATATATATTAAATTAAAAGATTAAAAAAGAAATAATATCGAGTATAAAAATTTGGATACTAAATAAAAAATAAAACGGTTAAAAGGTGAAACAGAATTGAGGGGGTCTTACCAAATTGTATTGTTAATGTAGTGAGAGACTAATTGTACGGAAGATTGGGAATGATTGCTAGTTGAAAAAAATCCATATTAGAAAGATGGAGCCAGGCGGAGTGATGGTGGATTTCTTTTCACTATGAGAGTCTATTTGGCGATGTTTAAATTGAGAGCGGAACTGTAGTCGTTGAGGGTTGGCTGAATAGTGAGTATATAAACTAGCAATTATTCCCAATCTTCCGTACAATTAGTCTCTCACTACATTAACAATACAATTTGGTAAGACCCCCTCAATTCTGTTTCACCTTTTAACCGTTTTATTTTTTATTTAGTATCCACATTTTTATACTTGATATTATTTCTTTTTTAATCTTTTAATTTAATATATATTGTAACCTTACTATTAATTCCGGCTAATTATCGCAAATTGTCGCACGTCCATTTTAAAATATTTGTTTTTGTTTATTATACTCATTTACTTCTATTTGATTTTAAACTTTTTAGTACTGATGATGGAAATTGAACTTTTCCGAAACGTGTATATATTGTATATATTGTATATATTGTATATATATGGGTGGGGCAAAGTCTGGCCCCATAGGAGGTTTATGTTCACATAGACTAAAATTTTTGTCTATAATTATTTTTATTTTTCAGATTGTTATACCATGGCAGATAAATTAACGATAACAGACAGAATCGAGCTTGTGCTCTTGTACGCAAAGGACGGTGCCACCTCACGTTCAGTCGCAGATACTTTTAATGTTAAGCATCGCGACAGACCACCAATTCACTACAGAACCGTTAGCAAGACCTTCGCTTGTTTCAAGGAAAAGGGAAGCGTCTGTGATCGAACACGTAGTGGACGAAGAAGAAGTTCTACTGATCCCGAAACATCCGCACGGGTATGCAGCCGTGTGGAAGAGAGCCCACGTAAGTCAATAAGGAAATTATCGCAGGAAACAGGTGTATCTGAGCGTTCGGTTCGTCGCATTCTCTCTACCAATCATTTTCATCCGTATAAAGTCCAATTAGTCCAGGAACTACACGGTGATGACCTAGATCGTCGTAGGGAGTATTGTCAGTGGTTTATGCAACATCGGCAGTTGGAAAAGCGTATCATGTTCAGTGACGAAGCAATTTTTACCTAAACGGTTCAGTCAACAGACGTAATGCACGATATTGGGCTAAAGAAAATCCACATTGGATTGAGGACGGACGCTCGCAGTACAACCCAAGAGTTATGGTATGGGCTGCTATGTGGGGAGATACGATAATTGGCCCATACTTTTTCCCCGACACTGTAACTGGTGAATCATACCTTCATTTGTTAGCAAATTTCCTTACGCCTCGATTGTATGAACTACCATTACGGCATCGGAGAGCTATGTGGTTTCAGCACGATGGGGCTCCGCCGCATTTCGCAAGGGCCGTTCGCGAATTTTGCAAGAAACATTTCAAGGGAAATGGATTGGTCGACGTGGGCCAATTGAATGGCCGCCCAGATCTCCGGACCTGACTTCTTTGGATTACTTCTTATGGGGACACCTTAAATCAGTTGTTACGTTAACAGGCCAAGAACAATACAGGCGCTAAAGGATACCATAACAGCAGAATTTGAAGCCATAAGAATGAATATTACCATCCTCAGGAATGTGCAAACGTCTTGCGTCAACCGGGTTACAAAGTGTTTAGAAGAAGGTGGACGTCAATTTGAACACCTATTGTAATTTCTGAATTAAAACATTAAGGTAGGCCGAAATTTTCTTTTCCATTATAAACTTCCTATGGGCCAGACTTTTGCCCCACCCTGTATATTGTGTGTATATATATATATAAATATTAGTGTGTGTGTGTGATATATATATATATATATAATATATATATATATATATATATATATATATGTACGACAAAAACCCCACAAGAAAAAAAAAACACCGACAAAACCCCCGGCAACAAAAACCCCGGCAACCAAAACCCCACCGACAAAACCCCCGAAATAGGGTAATGCGACAAAACCCCCACTCACACAAATAAATATATACTGTGCTAGAAGAGCAGCGTTTGGATGTAACGGTAAAATAACAACTAATTTAGAAATAACCGATATCATTTCAAGTATACAGCATAATCATGAGAGAGATGAAGGATCAATAGAGGCAGCGAAAGTGCGTGCATCCCTCTATCAACAGGCCAAATCAAACAAAGGAAATACTAGTCGCGTTGTCGCGGATTCATTGGAAAGCATGACTCGAGAAGGAAGACTTGCTATGGGAAAATTAAGTACAGTAAAAAGAAATGTTCAAAGAAAGCGTCAGGAAGGACGACCTAAGGATCCAGTATCTTTAAATGATTTACAAATCTCAGGTGATTGGGCTATGACTGGTAGAGAAAATACTAAGCCTTTTCTTATTCACGATAGTGGCATTGCAGCGCCGGCCTTAGGATATTTTGGGCCCTGTGCAGAGTATACTGTACGGGCCCCCCATGACACAAGTCAAATTGTTTTTCATTGCTAATCATTTTATTTTAGTAGATTGTTAACAAGTACAACAAGTAAAATTTAACTATACAAGTGCACCTGTAACAGAATACCAACAGACCAACAGCCTTTACTATTATTACTAATTATTACTTTATTATTATCAAATTATTATTATTATCAACTGGCAGAATTGAGCGTCCACTTTTCAAGGCAGTTGAGGTTTAATTTTTGGTTTTGGCTAAAAATATAATAGTTACCCCTTTTTCTTTGATTCATTCAATCCGACGTGAATGCAACGAGTCTTTTACTTATATTGCGGTTCTAAATGTAGTGGGGCTAGGCTGCTTTAAACCCTAGATCCATGTCCCAAAGCTGGATCCTGTCTGCTTTGCAGATAGCTGGTGAGGGAAGCTATATTTATGGGAACTCTTTGCGAGAGACCCGTTGCCCACGTCGGGTTTGCATCATGAAAAAGAAAAACTATGGTATTTGTCATTTACCATTACTTATTCGGACTATAGTGGATTTAATTATCACAGAAGAGTTCCTTGTTCCATGCACGGTCTGTGTGTGTCATAAAAAACTCAGGGAACCATTCTGATTTCATTCCCATCATGAAAGGGACATGTTATGTGCCTTGAAAAGTGGACGCTCAATTCTGCCAGTTGAGGTTTAAGTTTTGGTTTTGGCTAAAAATATAATAGTTACCAGTTTTTCTTTGATTCATTCAATCCGACGTGAATGCAACGAGTCTTTTACTTATATTGAGGTTCTAAATGTAGTGGGGCTAGGCTGCTTTAAACCCTAGATCCATGTCCCAAAGCTGGATCCTGTCTGCTTTGCAGATAGCTGGTGAGGGAAGCTATATTTATGGGACCTCTTTGCGAGAGACCCGTTGCCCACGTCGGGCTTGCATCATGAAAAAGAAAAACTACGGTATTTGTCATTTACCATTACTTATTCGGACTATAGTGGATTTAATTATCCCAGAAGAGTTCCTTGTTCCACGCACGGTCTGTGTGTGTCATATTATATATATATATATATATATATATATATATATATATGTTGTGTGTATATATATATATATATATATATATATATATATGTATATATATATATGTGTATTTATTATATATGTATATATATATATGTATATATATATATATATATATATATATATATATATATATATATATAATATATATATATTGTAAAAATGAACCATAAATAATTCCCATATTCCTATATTATCTTATCCTTCATGTAATTCTTGTATTCATTTATATAGTCTCTGTATCCATTGTAAGAAAAAGTATCCATTTTAAAAATTCATGTGTTATATGGTTCATGTATAATCTTATATATTTAACTTTATATAATGCCTATACTCCTATGTATGTACGTGTGTGTATTCATTTTTACATAAGGACCAAAATCGCCCAACGCGAGTTTGGATAAAATATTTGATTCACTTTCAACTTTGCTAAATAATTGGTGACCTGTTGTTTTTTAAAATCTCATAATCATTTTTTAGATTTCGCTTAATAAGGAATCCTGTTAAGCTTTGCAATGTTCACATTTTGTATACACTCTCTTTCGTTATAAACAATGAGATCATGTCTTGCCTAAGCATTAAAATTGTACATCTTAAACCTTAAAATTTCACTCATATGCATATTTTAGTGTAAAGATGCATAGTCCGATTTCCACTTTAGTTAACTTGGCAGATCATGATAACATCAGATCTGAAAAGTCGCGGTTTAAGATAAAAATATGGTTTCGTCTTCAAATATTTTGTTTACTCGTTCAAGCCTTACCACAGCTAAAAAATTTACTTATTTTTAAATATTGTGCAAAAATAATACAGCCTTCTTAGCATTTAATAATAATAATGTTAGCAGTTTTTGGGTATATAAACCCATTCAAATTCATCCATTGTCATTCAGAAGCTAATTCAGAGGCTGAGCACTACCTGTATTTTTTAGCAGTAAATTACAGTGAAGAAACTTTTTATTGTCCTTCGAGCCTTGCTCTCTTCAGAAAAACTTAGAAAACTTTCCGGATACGCTATAAGAAGAATCCGGAACCTTCAGCATTTAGATTGCAAATCTACCAGAGTCCTCCGAGCCACTATAGAAGAACTCGGAGAGTAACATAGAAGAAAAACCACTTCAAGGCACCTATCCGTTGCTTGCCTCCTAAACCAGAACCCCCGTCAATCCGAACCACCCCAGGGCCATAGACGGAGGGGTTAACAACTGGCGACCCTTTAACCAGGATCTTCACGACTCCAGGATTCTTCCAGTCCTCCAGACCCTTTAACCAGGATCTTCACGACTCCAGGATTCTTCCAGTCCTCCAGACCCTTTAACCAGGATCCCACGACTCCAGGATTCTTCCAGTCCTCCAGACCCTTTAACCAGGATCTTCACGACTCCAGGATTCTTCCAGTCTTCCAGACCTGGAACCAGAACCAACACCCAGTTGACCGGCGTGTCACGACTTCGAGTTCGTCACATCCACCCGTGAACCGGTGCGTTACGACTCCAAGTTCTTCACGCCTACTTGTCATCTAGGAACAAGTGGCCAGCCAGACACGTCTTCAGGACACACCTCAAAAGGATTTCGCCATAGGAATCTTGTTAAGTACAAAACTCTTTTTTAAAATAATTTCTAAACATTTGAAAAGTAATTATTATTAACAATTAATATTTAGTATTGAGCCAGAATTAACAAAAAACACAGTGAACACTACAGACACCAGTGATACACTCTTGTTATTGAAAACAGTATTGTCACAGTTATTTTCAGTTATTTTTACTATTCTAGTTAGATATTATAATTTTATTTAATGTACCAAAATAGTATTACCATACCATCACGTACATTTGAGTGAAATTTTGTTTACATTTTTATTTTTGTTTGCAATCTTTTCAAATTTCCCCGAGTTAGGCAAATTGTTGTGCATTATTTTTTTTAGATAGTGTAGTTAGGAAAACCCCTTAAGTGATCATTCCATGAATTAAGATCGGTCAAGCAGACCTAATTAGAACATTAATAAGTACCTTCACATATGAGCGATTCAGACGGTGCGCTTTCTGACATCGAAGAATTACCTACACCCATTTTTCCACCTACCCCGCGCCCTTCAAACATATTCCAAACACACAAGTCAGTATGTCTCAGTCTCAAACCCCCGCCCCAGCATATATTAACTTAGGCAGATTAGTAAATCTCCTCATACTGTTTTAATTTTTAAGGGGACCATAGATAATCGTTTTGTTGAACCGCGCGTAAGACCTTGGGTTGAGTCTTTAGAGCAACATTTCTTACGCGAGAATATTACCGATGATGATATAAAAATCAGAGAAGCAAAAAGATTTATTGACCCTAAAGAGGGAAATGCCCATGACACAGTCACTTACGTCCCATCAATTAGCGAAGCTATAACATGGGACGATTTTAAACAAAACCTATTAGAATTTTTTAAAGAAATAACCCTTGCACAACCCTTAGCCACATTAGAAGCAGTCTTCCAAGTTAAATGGAAGAAAGAGGAACACGAGGATTTAAACAATTTTATTACACGTACACACAAACTTGTAGGAGAAGCCCTCCGGGCCGCAGAAAATGCATGTGGCATAACTTTTACTTCGAAACAAAGAAATTAATAGTAGCCACAACCATTTACCAAAACTTACCCGGAGCGCCTAAAAAAAAGTTTCAGGAGTTTTTAAATGTTGACAAACCTGTCAGTGTAGCCATAAACAAAACACGGGAACATCACCCCGATTTAGCAAACCAAACCTACCGAAAGGGTAGAGAAACCCCTGTACAGTATATTCAGCAGCAGCCACAACACCAATACCAACAGCAACAACAAAACAATATAAACCAAGGCAAATACAGGGAACACCCCAGAAACAAGCCCCCCAAACCCAGAATACACGCCCTCCTCCACAGTGTTTTAACTGTGATAGTTTCGGGCATATGATAAGTCAATGTAATTACCCCTCGTATTGCTCCCACTGTCACGAACATGGTCATCGCCGTGGCGATCGCCAAAAGTGTGCTGATAAAGCCCCTGCAGGGTATAGACCCCACTTTCAGAAACCAAACCAACCACGTCCCCAAAACGTATCCCAAAAGTCAACCAATCCCCAGAAACCAGTCCATTCCCAGCCTCAGTCGAACTACCAACCCAATAAATCACGACCACAGGGTCACCCACACTCTTACCCCATGTATAAACCCCAATACAACCAGCAAGGTCAACTAGTTCGGTACGTAGAAGTACCCGGGGAGGAATCATTTTCCCCAGAGAACAGTTTTCAAGAACACCCTTCAGCGTATGATATCCCCGTAGAATATGATCCAGGTCCTCCCATAGAAGACCATGTGATCCCTTTTTTAGACCCTACATTGGAGGCAGCAGTTCAACCTCCTCCCTCCTAAATTACAGTAGTAAGCCCAGATACGCACACAAACTCCCCATCAGGATAATAGGTGCGGACCTCTTAGATTTAATAATAAATTGTAGTACGGATAACCAAGATTTAACTGCTCTCCTAGATACAGGAGCACACGCAACGTTAATTAAGAAACAATGCGTAGATGAATTACTAGAGAGTACCAATTATAAATATGAACTTAAGGCACCATCCTGCCAACTTAGAGGAGTTACGGGCACACCCATACCCACATATGGAGAAATTGAGTTATATTTAGAAATTGGAAACGCGGTATACCCCGCGAAATGTTGTATAGTGGACACAGTCGCCACCTTTCAGACAGACATCCTACTAGGGATGGATTTTTTTAACCGGAATCAATGGGAGATTTACCCAGCCGGAAAGTTAGTAAAGTGTCGAAATAGGACACACCATCTCCGCGAGGATGACAGACAACTTAATGCTAATAGACTTAGCTCAGTTCAGATTTCCGAAAGAAATAGGAAACCCCCTCTACTTGATAGCAGATCAAGTCGGCCGGTTGCATCCAGAGGGACAACCGCTCCAGAAATCAGACCCCAGGGTAATCAGTTTCCAGTTTCAACAGTCAGTTTCCAGACAGTCAGTTTCCAGACAGTCAGTTTCCAGTCAGTCAGTTTCCAGTCAGTCAGTTTCCAGTCAGTCAGTTTCCAGTCAGTCAGTTTCCAGTCAGTCAGTTTCCAGTCAGCCAGCTTCCAGTCAGCCAGTTTCCAGTCAGTCAGTTTCCAGTCAGCCAGCTTCAGTTCAGCCAATAAGGCAAATTTTAGTCGCCGAACCAGAATCAGATTCACAATTTTTCATATGCCCTACCGAGCATATAACAGTAGCACCTTATGAGAAGATTTGTTTCCTAGCAAAAGTAGTTAACAGTCAAGGAAAATTATTAGAGTCAGAGCGTACTCTGATTACAGAGAAAAGTAATTTCAAAAGAGATGTTCTTATTGCCCAAGTCCTTAGTCAGAGTCAGAATTCAGCTATCCCTGTTGTTTGTTTAAACAAAGGAGAAAGATCTATAGAATTAACTTCAAATCAGAAAATAGGAACTGTTTCCACAGTAGAAATAGATTCAGATTTCCCCATCAGTACGATAAATCGTGTTTCCAGTTCCTTAGAATTAAAAGAAGAATATAAGAAATGTCTGAAGCACTCCCTTCAGGAGTCACCAGCTTTACAGGATCCCAAACTAATGGAATCACTTCTCGATTTCCTGATAAGAAATAAAGATGTGATTGCCCTAACCGGAGATCCTCTGGGCCGAACTAATTTGGTCCCTTTTGAAATCAAGTTGGAACCCAATTCCAAACCCATTTTCATTCCTCCCTATCGGGTTCCACATTCTCAGTTAGTCACTATTGAGGACACATCAAGGACATGTTGGAGCAGGATGTCATTCAGCCTTCAGCTAGTCCCTGGTCCGCTCCTATGATTCTCGTCTCCAAAAAGGACGGAACATCTCGCCCTTGTATAGATTTTAGACGCCTGAATAACATTACCATCCCAGACCGTTTCCCGATTCCAAACATGCAGGAAACAATTCTGAACGTAGGGAAAGCGAATTTTTTTTCATCCCTCGATTTAGCATCAGGTTATTGGCAAATGGAGGTCAGTCCCGAATCTCGGGCAGTGACTGCTTTCTCCACTAACCGAGGCCATTACGAATTCCAGGTTTTACCTTTCGGAGTCCGAAATGGGCCTGCTAATTTCTCTAGGTTGATGAATATAGTCCTTTCCGACCTATTAGGTGTCGAAGCTCTCGTGTATCTTGACGATATTATCGTCTATAGTTCGGACATAAAAACACACTTTCAACGCCTTCATAATGTGCTATCACACTTGAGAAAAGCACACCTTAAACTGAAGCTTGCAAAGTGCAATTTTTTACAAGAATCCCTGGTATACCTAGGATTCCTACTCTCGTCCACAGGAATTAAACCTGATCCAGCCAAACTCGAAGCCCTGGAAAGGTACCCTGTACCCAAGACCATCGACGACGCCCGTGCATTTATTGGTTTTGTCGGATTCTATCGGAACTTTATCCCCCAATTTTCGAATATTGCTAAACCATTACTAATTTGTTCCAGAAAAATTCGAAATTTAACTGGGAATCCGATCACCAACATGCCTTTGAAACTTTAATTAATAAACTAACCTGTCATCCCATTTTACAATATCCTGATTATACAAGACCCTTCATCATAGCCACAGATGCTTCCTCCTATGGACTAGGAGCCGTCCTGTTACAGGACGTAGACGGTGTGGAATTACCCATTGCTTATGCCAGTCAACTTCTCTCTGCACCTCAACGGAATTATTCCACTACGGACCGAGAGGCCCTAGCGGTATATTGGGCTTTGAAAAAATTCCGAAATATCGTCTATGGCTACGATGTAACCATCAAGACTGATCATAAGCCACTCACGTACCTCTTCAAGGACAAGCTACTTGAAGGACGATTGAGTAGATGGGCTCTGTTGATTCAGGATTTTGCAGCGAAAATCGTATACAAACCGGGAAAACTGCAAGTTATTCCAGACGGATTGTCGAGACTCAAGCCCGACGCCCGAGTGAATAAAATAGGACTTCTTCCTGTGTTCGACTACGAGTGTCTGCAATACTCCCAACAACAGGACCAACACACCCAAACCTTCGGGCGCGCCTGGAACAAAAGGAACCATCGAAGGTAAAAGAACAGTACAACCTCAAAGATGGGCTCGTACATTTCAGGAACGAAGATGGAAACGACCTCGTGGAGATACCAAAGGATCTCGTTGATATAGCCATTGGACTTTGTCACGACTCACCTTTTTATGGACACATGGGGCCGGATCGCACCATCAAGTCTTTTGGAGCGATACCATTTTCCCGAGATGAACAGAACGGTACATGAATACATCGCCGAATGTCCGTCGTGTTTAAAGCATAAGGGCAACGTACCATCCACCGCTCCATGCATAAATATCCAGTATGCCAGAGGCCCTGGCAAAGAACTGGAATGGATATACTGGGACCATTTCCCAAAACATCAAAGGGAAATCAGTACATCATTGTGTTTACGGACCACTTCTCGCGTTACAGCGAAGTAGCCGCCATTCCAGATCAGACCTCGGAAACTGTGGCAAGAGCCCTAGTGGAACGCGTCATCCAAAACCATACCACTCCTTCCATCCTAATCTCGGATAACGCCCTTAGTTTCACTTCCAAACTGTTCGAGTCACTTGTAACATGTGTAGAATTAAAAATACACACATTGTGGCATACCATCCGCAGGCAAACGGCTTAGTGGAAAGGCACAATCGAAAGATCTTGGAAGCCCTGCGCCACGTTGTCGATGCATCCTCCCGTACATGGGATGATTCCCTTCCCATGGTACAAACAGCCATCAACAATGGCTATAATGTGTCCATCGGGGACACCCCTCATTTCGTTCTATATCACTACGACAAGCGTCTACCTTTTGATTTGCCCGACCAAACCGACCCGGCAGTCCTAACATCTTCCGAAATGGCAGAAGCAAATCAGCAACTAGCTGAACGATCTTTCAAGATTTTTGACATAATCCGCTATGCCCTCGACCAACGAAACCAACAGATGGAGCAAGAACAACATAGGCGTCATCCCCGTCAACGGACTATAATCGTGGTATGCGATGTTATCTGAAGAGCGTGAAACCGCCAGGGCTCATCGCAAATTATACCCAAAATGGGATGGCCCATATAGGATTATGAAAGACCTCGGAAAAAATCGTTATGAAATCCTCGACCTCCGGGATCATTCCAAACTAAAGATCATTCACGCTGACAATTTGAAGATAGCTTCCGACAACACCTTCCCAAAAAACAGCTGCCAGGCGTTCGAGCCGCCTATCCTTCAAAAGGTCAAGATATTAACAAATCGGGCAGGGATCAAAAAACTGAAGTAGTCACCGCGGGAACCGCTACCCATGACGAAGATTGGTACCTCGTAATACCACCATTACTCGAGGCAATCTCTGAACAAGAGGAGGCCCCAGAGCCAAGCGTCCCATCGGACCCAGACCCTGGAGAAACCCCTTCGAGAGATCACTCAGTGGAACTCCACCATCTCCTCCAACTCCACCATCTCCTCTGTCACCACCCTCGCCGATTGATGATCGACGCACGGACCCTACATACCGCCCGCAAATGCATCACCCACGTGAACTAGAACCTTCACATAAGAAACGAACCCGCTCAGAATCCGAGCTCAACGGTCGACCCCCATTGCCACCAAAACGAGGCCGACCCCTTCGCCCACCAACACAAGTATCCACACAAGTATCCACACAACTACCCCCAGCTCCGTATAACTTAAGGCGTAGAAATGAATAAAATTGTCCCCCTTATAATTTTCCAAATTATTTACTCTTGTAGACCTAGCATTAAAATTTCTACCGGAGTTGTTATAGAAAAACTTGCAGAAGGTAAATTTTTGAAAGGGCATGCAGACCTTTATATAAATTTGCAACCCCCTGCTAGAATTAAAATCAATCTCCTTCAGATACAAACCCAATTAGAAAACGTTTGAAAGTAAAGTCCAAATTCTTTCCAAGGAAAAGATCAGATTAGTCGCGTTCTGTTAGAAAATACCCTCGAAAATATTCAAACTACAGCACGCGCCCTATCAGAAATATTAGCCTTACCATGGATACAAACTGAAACAAAAATTCCGAAAACTTTAACCAAAGAAGTAAAAGGGGACTGATAGATATAGGAGGGAAACTGTTCAAAGGTTTATTCGGATTAGCAACCGAAGAAGATATTAAAAGAGTTGAACTTAAATTGAATCTCTTCGCTCGGAATCGACAATATAATGGACACATGTTAGAACAAACTATTAGGTCATTACACGAAAACAATCGCTTCCTTCACTCCCTTTCGGACAGATTCACATACCTTGAATCCATGTTAGCTCAATACAAAGAACACAAACGATATCTAGAATTAATAGAAATAATGAACATACAAGTAACCCTAATCGATAAATACTTACAACGAATAACTACGATTCATTCCAAGGTTTTGCGTGCAACCCAGCTAGCCCATGGAAAAATCACTCTTTCCACCCTAATACCATGGGAAATACTCCAGTCCTTGATTCACACCGCCCAGTCACAATTAAAATTATCACCCATATTCCCACTCAACCACACTAATTACCCTCAATTTCTAGAATACACCTGGACTGTACATGGACCACGCCCCTACACATACCTCATAATTATACCATTTTTCGATTTCCTCACTTATGACGTATATAGATTTCACCCTTTCCCAACACCCTACCAAAATAACTCTAATGTCTATCGATTGTATTTACCCACCGTACCACCTTACCTTTTCCTCACCAAAGATCTATCAGCTTATTCTATGATGTCAGATAGCGACGTCCGGCATTGCCGATTCCCGCAACCAAATAAACAACTCATCTGCCCTCCACTCAAACCAGTTATTCTTCCCACTACTAGGTCTTGCTTTGTCGATTTAATTCGTGACCGGCATGCCCCCGTATGTTCATTTAAAAAATTTCATTCCCCTAAAACCATCCAACTACGAATTGGACCAGACATCTGGGTTTCCTTCGCGAACAGGACTGCCGCTACCCTCGAGTGTCCATCAAATTATTCCCTCATTACAATCCCTATGATTATTCGGCTACCAATTGGTTGCTCCTTGCGTTCAAAAGCCCTCCAAATATACAACCCGTATAAGGTTACCCTTAATAACTCATACCCATTTCCGTCGCAAATTAAATTTAAACCCGTCATAGAGATCTTAAATCTCTCCATAAAACCTGTAACCATCCTACCCGAACTACATGCCCCTGAATGGAATGATCAATTGAGCCGGTTTAAAATTTCGGATGATAACCAAAACAACCTCTTACAAATACTACAACCGGTAACCATTTTCTCAACATCTGCCGTTAGTATCATTATTGTGTGTGCTATTATCCTCGGTATTTGTGATGAAAAGATCATTCTGGGAACAAAGAAAACCCAGTGACACGGAACATGAAACTATTTATGCACGACCAAGAGTGCGTACCCAGACCACGTGAACTAGACTTAAACCACCCGACTTATGTTGTATATATAAATCTGTATTATAAAACCAATAGTTATCATCTAGTTAGCCTTAGTTAGGATGTTACGTTATTATATTAATATCATTCTAGAGGGAAGAGCCCTGTAAAAATGAACCATAAATAATTCCCATATTCCTATATTATCTTATCCTTCATGTAATTCTTGTATTCATTTATATAGTCTCTGTATCCATTGTAAGAAAAAGTATCCATTTTAAAAATTCATGTGTTATATGGTTCATGTATAATCTATATATATTTAACTTTATATAATGCCTATACTCATATGTATGTACGTGTGTGTATTCATTTTTACATAAGGACCAAAATCGCCCAACGCGAGTTTGGATAAAATATTTGATTCACTTTCTACTTTGCTAAATAATTGGTGACCTGTTGTTTTTTAAAATCTCATAATCATTTTTTTAGATTTCGCTTAATAAGGAATCCTGTTAAGCTTTGCAATGTTCACATTTTGTATACACTCTCTTTCGTTATAAACAATGAGATCATGTCTTGCCTAAGCATTAAAATTGTACATCTTAAACCTTAAAATTTCACTCATATGCATATTTTAGTGTAAAGATGCATAGTCCGATTTCCACTTTTAGTTAACTTGGCAGATCATGATAACATCAGATCTGAAAAGTCGCGGTTTAAGATAAAAATATGGTTTCGTCTTCAAATATTTTGTTTACTCGTTCAAGCCTTACCACAGCTAAAAAATTTACTTATTTTCAAATATTGTGCAAAAATAATACAGCCTTCTTAGCATTTAATAATAATAATGTTAGCAGTTTTTGGGTATATAAACCCATTCAAATTCATCCATTGTCATTCAGAAGCTAATTCAGAGGCTGAGCACTACCTGTATTTTAGCAGTAAATTTACAGTGAAGAAGAAACTTTTTATTGTCCCCTTCGAGCCTTGCTCTCTTCAGAAAAACTTAGAAAACTTTCCGGATACGCTATAAGAAGAATCCGGAACCTTCAGCATTTAGATTGCAAATCTACCAGAGTCCTCCGAGCCACTATAGAAGAACTCGGAGAGTAACATAGAAGAAAAACCACTTCAAGGCACCTATCCGTTGCTTGCCTCCTAAACCAGAACCCCCGTCAATCCGAACCACCCCAGGGCCATAGACGGAGGGGTAATATATATATATATATATATATATATATATATTATACACACGTCTGAAGTACAAAAATAAATGTTTGCCGTTGTGTTGGTCCTACTGTTCATCTCTAAGCTCCGTTTCCCTAAGGAGAAGTCAATAACTTTGATATATATATATATATATATATATATATATATATATATATATATATATTGTGTGTGTATATATATATATTATAATATATATATATATATATATATATATAATGTTAAAATGTAAAGTTATAATGTTACAGACCAACAAAGACCCTAGGATCCACTCATGGCTGGTCTACCTAACTGTGTTCGTAATTGTGTGTCCTCCGTGGTGGCGGAGGGGACCTACAATTTTACGTGGGTTCCGAACCACAAGAACATAAGAAATTTATGCAAAAACTGCCTGTACATTGGCAACGACCAATTTTTGCATAACTAATTAATTATCAATTTAAAACTAATTAATTATCAATTTAATACTAAAGATAGAATCTCTGGATCCAGAGGATCAAGTCATAATAGACTACTATCCACAAATATGTTACACTCTATATCTATTTATAAACGACATGCAAATATATCAGATCCAAAGAATCCAGTCAATTTCATTACGGTATCCATCAATACTAGTACCTTGCCAACGAAAAATAAGTCACGATCCATATCGATTGCGGACCAAGTCAAAATTTACATATACATTACAATATACATTACTTAGGAGGAAAAGTGCAGGTGTGGCTGTAAAGACTGTACAGTAATGTAGAATGTGTGTGCACCCATTTTGGGTCTCCCATTTCAAGGTGTTTGTGGGGCAAGTGAAGATCATGAGTTTTTCAATACCTCACAGTACTATGGGGGGCACCGCTCGGCAGAGGAATCTCTTTAAATGGGGTGTGTAAGGACAGAGAGTATCCCCTAACCCAAGATGCTGCCTCCCTATATCCCACAACACTTGTGTTGAGCTGTGGGATCCATCACCACAAAGCTTTACTTTTACTACCTTAAACTATACCCAATCTATCAACATATTTGTATAATCGATTTTTAAACATGTTTATAGAAGTGCTACTACCGGCAAACTATTCCAGCTATTTACTATTCTATGCGTAAAAGAGTTTTTGGCAACTGCTGTCTCCAACCTTCTACTTGTCAACTTACACCCGTTATTTCTAGTTCTATTATATTGAGATATTTCGAAAAAGCTATCTCTATCTACGTTATCGAACCCATTCATAATTTTGAAAACCTGGATTAGATCACCCCTTAGCCTCCTCGTCTCGAGTGTTGTCAATTTTAACTCTTTAAGCCTATCCTCGTACGACTTTGACCTAAGCGACGGAATCATCTTAGTTGCTCGTCTTTGAACTCTTTCGATTTTGTCTATATCTTTGCGCATATACGGATTCCAAAATTGGATCGCGTACTCCAAATGGGGTCTAACTAATGATTTATAAAGAGGAACTATAATATCGCGCGATTTGTACTCAAAATTTCGAGCTATAAAACCTAACACTTTGTTCGCCTTATTGACCGCAGCTGTACTTTGTTTCGCTACTTTTAAATCACCAATGACTATAACTCCTAAATCTTTTTCTTGCTCTACGCTTCTTAAAACTTTCCCTACCATACTATATGCAAAATTACCGTTACGCGAACCTTTATGCAAAATTTTGCACTTATCAACGTTAAATCTCATTTGCCATGTGACTGACCAATCAACGATTTTATTCAGATCTTCCTGGATTTTACCTCTATCTTCGTCATTAATCGCCCTACCACCCAGCTTCGTGTCATCCGCAAACTTTGAAACTGTGCTGACTAGGCCGACATCTAAATCGTTAATATATATAAGAAAAAGCAAGGGGCCCAATACAGAACCCTGAGGAACGCCACTCACTACATTAGCCCAACACGACTCCGCTCCATCAACGACAACCCTCTGTTTCCTACCTCGCAACCACTCTTCTAGCCAATTTATTGCTACACCCCTGATTGTATGAGCCTTAGTTTTTTCAAGGAGTCTTTTGTGCGGCACAGTGTCAAACGCTTTTTGAAAATCTAAATACACTACATCAACCGCCCTATGTCTATCGTAAACGTCAACCACGCTTTGGAAAAATTCTAAAAGATTAGTTAAGCAAGATTTGTTTCGCCTAAAACCGTGCTGCTTATTTCTAACTAGTTTATGCACTTCTAAGTGTTCGACTATACGATCCCTAATTATTGATTCCAGGAGCTAACCTACAACAGACGTTAAACCGATTGCCTATAATTTCCCGCCGCACTTTTATCGCCTTTCTTAAAGATAGGTGTTACGTTTGCTAACTTGAAATTATCTGGTACGCACCCCTCAGAAATACACGCATTAAAAATCTTTGTTAGCGGCACAACAATGCTATCTTTTAATTCTTTTAGTTGTATGGGATATATGGAATCCGGCCCCGGTGATTTACGCGTTTTTATTTTATCAGTATAGCGCATTACTTCCCCTTCACTAACCACAATATTATCCAAAATATTACCATTATCAAAAGGTATTATGTCTATGACCGTAGGGATATTCGTTACATCCTCTATAGTAAAAACTGACGTAAAAAATTCGTTTAGCAAGGTAGCCATTTCCTTGTTTTCAGAAACTAGATCTCCGTTAACATTTTTCAACGGCCCCAAGACATTTTTTACTGGATTCCTGTTGTTGACGTATTGAAAGAATCGCTTGGGGTTTTCTTTACCGTCACGAGCTATGGAGATTTCAAATTCGCGCGTGGACTTTTTTATTACACTTTTCGCTTCACGCCTTAGAGATATGTAGTTGTTTCGTAACAACAAATTGTCTTTATCGCACATATGTAGCCTATAAGCCGTGTTTCTACTCTTTGTAATGTCTCCTGCTCTAGAAGTAAACCATAAGGGCTTGTTGTTTACTTTCGCAAGCTTAATTTTATACGGTACACATTCCTCATTTATAGTCCTAAATACTCTTTCGAACGATTCCCACATTGGTTTTGCGTTGGAGTTCCCCATTACGTTTTCCCAATTGACGTGTGACAATTTATTTCGAAATTTACTAAATTTTGCGTGCTGGAAGTTAGTTATTTTAGTCGAGTTAGCTGGTTTCGAGTGACTTATTGAGACGACAAACTCTACCATATTGTGATCGCAATTGCTTAACGGTTCTATTATTTAAAGATCAGTAATTACCCTATCATCCGTAGTTATTACTAAATCTAAAATACTGTCCAACCTCGTATTTGAAATCTCCATAGCTCGTGACGGTAAAGAAAACCCCAAGCGATTCTTTCAATACGTTAATAATAGAAATCCAGTAAAAAGTGTCTTGGGGCCTTTGAAAAATGTAAACGGAGATCTAGTTTCTGAAAACAAGGAAATGGCTACCTTGCTAAACGAATTTTTTACGTCAGTTTTTAGTATAGAAGATGTAACGAATATCCATACGGTCATAGACATAATACCTTTTGATAATGGTAATATTTTGGATAATATAGTGGTTAGTGAAGGGGAAGTAATGCGCTATACTGATAAAATGAAAACGCGTAAGTCACCGGGGCCGGATTCCATATATCCCATACGACTAAAAGAATTAAAAGATAGCATTGTTGTGCCGCTAACAAAGATTTTTAATGCGTGTATTTCTGAGGGGTGCGTACCAGATAATTTCAAGTTAGCAAACGTAACACCTATCTTTAAGAAAGGCGATAAAGGTGCGGCGGGAAATTATAGGCCAATCAGTTTAACGTCTGTTGTAGGTATGCTACTGGAATCAATAATTAGGAATCGTATAGTCGAACACTTAGAATTGCATAAACTAGTTAGAAATACGCAGCACGGTTTTAGGCGAAACAAATCTTGCGTAACTAATGTTTTAGAATTTTTCCAAAGCGTGGTTGACGTTTACGATAGTCATCGGGCGGTTGATGTAGTGTATTTAGATTTTCAAAAAGCGTTTGACACCGTGCCGCACAAAAGACTCCTTGAAAAAACTAAGGCTCATGGAATCAGGGGTGTAGCAATAAATTGGCTAGAAGAGTGGTTGCGAGGTAGGAAACAGAGGGTTGTCGTTGATGGAGCGGAGTCGTGGTGGGCTAATGTAGCGAGTGGCGTTCCTCAGGGTTCTGTATTGGGCCCCCTTGCTTTTTCTTATATATATTAACGATTTAGATGTCGGCCTAGTCAGTACAGTTTCAAAGTTTGCGGATGACACGAAGTTGGATGGTAGGGCGATTAATGAAGAAGATAGAGGTAAAATCCAGGAAGATCTGAATAAAATCGTTGATTGGTCAGTCACATGGCAAATGAGATTTAACGTTGATAAGTGCAAAATTTTGCATATAGGTTCGCGTAACGGTAATTTTGCGTATAGTATGTCGTGGAACGATTTAACAAGCGTAGAGCAGGAAAAAGATTTAGGAGTTATAGTCACTGGTGATTTAAAAGTAGCGAAACAAAGTACAGCAGCGGTCAATAAGGCGAACAAAGTGTTAGGTTTTATAGCTCGAAATTTTGAGTACAAATCGCGCGATATTATAGTTCCTCTTTATAAATCATTAGTTAGACCCCATTTGGAGTACGCGATCCAATTTTGGAATCCGCATATGCGCAAAGATATAGACAAAATCGAAAGAGTTCAAAGACGAGCAACTAAGATGATTCCGTCGCTTAGGTCAAAGTGGAACGAGGATAGGCTTAAGGAGTTAAAATTGACAACACTCGAGACTAGGAGGCTAAGGGGTGATCTAATCCAGGTTTTCAAAATTATGAATGGGTTCGATAACGTAGATAGAGATAGCTTTTTCGAAATATCTCAATATAATAGGACTAGAAATAACGGGTGTAAGTTGACAAGTAGATGGTTCTAGATAGCAGTTGCCAAAAACTTTTTTACGCATAGAATAGTAAATAGCTGGAATAGTTTGCCGGTAGAAGTAATTAGTAGCACGTCTATAAACATGTTTAAAAATCGATTAGACGTATATGTTGATAGATTGAGTATAGTTTAAGGTAGTAAAATTAAGGCTTTGTGGTGATAGATCCCACAGCTCAACACAAGTGTTGTGGGATATATGGAGGCAGCATCTTGGGTTAAGGGATACTCTCTGTCCTTACACACCCCATTTAAAGAGATTCCTCTGCCGAGCGGTGCCCCCCATAATACTGTGAGGTATTGAAAAACTCGTGATCTTCACTTTCCCCACAAACACCTTTAAATGGGTGCACACACATTTCTATATTACTGTACAGTCTTTATAGACACACCTGCACTTTTCCTCCTAAGTATATATATTGTAATGTATATGGTTGTAAATTTTGACTTGGTCCGCAATCGATATGGACCGTGACTTATTTTTCGTTGGCAAGGTACTAGTATTGATGGATACCGTAATGAAAATGACTGGATTCTTTGGATCTGCTATATTTGCATGTTGATTATAAATAGATATAGAGTGTTACATATTTGTGGATAGTAGGTTATTATGACTTGATCCTCTGCATCCAGAGATTATATCTTTAGTTTTAAATCGATAATTAATTAGTTTTAAATCGATAATTAATTAGTTTTGTAAAAATTGTTCGTCGCCAATGTACAGGCAGTTGTTACATAAATTTCTTATGTTCTTATGGTTCGGAACCCACGTAAAATTGTAGGTCCCCTCCGACACCACGGATGACATACACAATACACAATTACGAACACAGTTAGGTAGACCAGCCGTGAATGGATCCTAGGGTCTTTGTTGGTCTGAAACATTATAACATAATATATATATATATTTAGAGGTTAATTAAAGAGTTAAAGACTCGTTCTGTGTCAGGGGTTATGTTATGTCATGGAATATTGCTTGTTTTGTTATGTCATGGAATATTGCTCGTGCTCAACTTCCTGACAGTAGTGGAGAATTTGTGAAGAAGAATATTGCCAATTTTACTGCAATTCTCGCTCCAGATAACACAAAGTTTCGAGAACAAATAGCAAGTATTTCTATTTCCCGCCACACTACAGAGAGACGTATTTCCCAGTTCAGTGCTGAAATTACATGCTCGTTGCAGAGTGATTTGAAGAATTCTGTTGCATTCATTAACTCTTGGACTTAATGACCCTAAGAGAAACCACCAGAGGGGTTGACATAAAGAACGCACTTGTCGAGGCATTATCAAATGCTTAAGTACCATTGAGTAAACTTGTCAGTGTTGCAACAGATGGAGCACCAGCTATGGTAGGACAAAATGTAAGCCTAGTTGGACTCTTGACACGCGATCCCAAGTATCTTGTGTGTCTCTTTATTCATTTTATCATTCACCGTGGTCATTTGGTAAGCAAGTACTTTAGGTATGACAGTGTTATGAAATGTGTTCTAGAAATTTGAATTTCATTCGTTCAAATGCAAAAACGCACCGAGCGTTTAGAAATTTTATCGAGGAACTGGATCTTCAAGATAAGCCAGATGACCTTTCATTCTACTGTATTGTAAGGTGGTTATCAACTAGTAATCTCCTGAATAGGTTTGTTGCACCGTTGGAGCCTATCATTGATTTCCTGAAAGAAAAGGGAAAGTCATACCCACAACTAGAAGATCACGAATGGGTGCAGGATCTGATGTTTTTAATGATGTAATACAACACCTTCAAAATCTAAATTTGCCACTTCAGGGAAAGGATGACGTCATTTCTGACCTTACACAGACAGTTTTCAGAATAAAATAAAGCTCTTCGAAAAAGATCTAGTAACAAAAAAAAATTGACCACTTTCCCCACCTGAAAAACCGAGCAAACACTTTTCCTGATATTGAAATAAAAGATAGTAAATTGGAGGAATACAAAGGTAAATCAGAAGGACTAATTGATGATTTTCAGTTCAGGTTTGATGAACTAAAGAAGCTAAAACCATGCTTCGAATTTCTTGTAAATCCTTTCCTGATTGATGTCGTCAACGATGGCTGTCCTGTTATCACACCTTTTGTTATGGAAGCTGCTTCAATACAAACAGAACTTTTGGAGCTACAGGAGGACGTGGGTTTAAAGTTGATACATAAAAGCTTATCTGCAGTTGAGTTTTGCAAGCAAGTACCAGAGACAAAGTATCCTCACCTCAGGAAAACCAGTTTCCGACTTATCTCAGTTTTTGGGACAACTTATTGCTGTGAAGCACTCTTCTCGGTAATGAAGTTTGTAAAGTCAAAACATCATGCTGCGCTCACTAACGAACACCTGACTGAGCTTTTTCATACCGCCTTAACATCACATCAGCCAGACTTTAAAGCATTAACAGCCAAAATGAAGACCCAAACTAAGCCTTCTACAAGCAGTAATTAAACAATTTAATAATGTGAGTATAACTATATGTATATGTTTTTAATAATTAAATTCTTTTTAAAATATTTTGCGACTCTCGTACATCTGAAAAACGTCGTATATGACTCTTGGGTCCAGGAAACTTGGCCACCCCTGGTATATATATCTTGCCCCTGGTTAAAAATAAGTACGGAGACATTCTGTCCAGCAATAATTACAGGCCTATTGCTGTCGCTTCCTGCTTCTCGAAACTACTAGAAAAACTCTTGTTACTCCGATTAAATGATTTCCTATGGACATCTAATCAGTTTGGCTTTAAAAGGTCCCACTCAACTGACCTGTGTATCTATGTACTTAAAGAAACAATATCTAAATACAATGACAGTAATTCAACGATTTATAGCTGTTTCCTAGATATAAGTAAGGTATATGATAGGGTGAACCACAATATTTTATTTGCAGAACTAGAAGACAGGAAGGTTCCCATGTACATATTAAATTTATTGAAATTTTGGTATTCCCACCAATCTTTCACTGTTAGGGGGGGCAATGTACTATCCGAGTGTTTTGGCTCCTCTTGTGGGGTGAGACAAGGCTCCTTGCTCTCCCCTATGCTGTTTAATGTGTATATCGACGGATTAATTGCTTCACTTAATGAGGCAACAGTGGGATGTTGTATAGATAACACAAGGATAAATAACTTAGTTTATGCCGATGATATGGTGTTAATAAGTCCCTCTGTTAAAGGTCTGGATTGGCTACTAAAAGTCTGCGAAGTGTATTCGCAGAAACATGATATTCTTTTTAATGTTACAAAAAGTAAAGTTATGCAATTTCATCCTAAAAGCCGTAATCAGCCAGTTGATATAAGGTTTAAAATGAATGGTGAAGTAATTGAGGAAGTACAAGAATTTAAGTATTTGGGTCAAACTATTACCAGCTCCTTGAGTGATGACTCGGATATAAGAAAACAATCTCGAAGCCTTTGTGCTAAAGCGAATATGATCATAAGGAACTTTCGATTCTGTACAGGTGAAGCTAAAGACACTCTTTCGTACTTTCTGCAGTAATATATACGGACAGCAACTGTGGGTGAATTATAAAAAGGGTTCTGGCAGAACTCTAAATTTGCTGTACAACAGGTCTTTTAGACTCTTATATAAATTACCCCCGAGATGCTCAGCTTCGCAAATGTTTGCTACCCGCAATGTCCCGAGCTTCACGGAGGTAACAAGACCTGCTCAACACAGTCTAATGCAAAGAATTAAAAAATCAACCAACCCGATCATCCAAGCTATCCATAAGTCCTGCCATTTATCCTATAAGAAGCTATGGACTTCTTGGTATGAAAACGTCTGTCTGTAGCTCCACTTAACTTAGACATTACAGTATTATTTCTAATCAGTTGTATATATTTCTATCCTTAGTATATGAACTCTCATTGTATTAATAATATTTGTCATATGGACTATAGTCTGCCAATAAACCTTTTCATTTTCATTTCATATATATATATATATATAAATGAACAATGAATAATTCCTATGTTCATATATTTTTATATTCATTCGTATGATTCTCATATTCATTCGTATGATTCTCATATTCATTCGTATGATTTTTATATTCATTTATATAATTCTTATATCCATTTATATGCTTCGTATATTTATATAATCCTGT
Source organism: Bathynomus jamesi (assembly GCA_023014485.1). NCBI lineage: Eukaryota > Metazoa > Arthropoda > Malacostraca > Isopoda > Cirolanidae > Bathynomus > Bathynomus jamesi. Next base: position 266,119 of record JAJOZX010002009.1, on the reverse strand, counting down.
ATATTCTTATATATTTATATTCATATAATCCTTATGTTTGCCTAATCCGTATATTTATATAATTTTTATATTAAAGTAATCATTTTTACATAAGAACCAAATTCGTATAACGATGACGAAGTTTGGATATATAAGGTCATCCCATAAGTAATATCGTTTTTTACGATAGATTAAGTTTAAACTAGTCCTACTGGGTTTAAGCATAAATTTTCAGAAGGTTATATCTAAGAGGAGATCTATCGTGTTTCGGTACATACTTTACAGACCTTGACCAGTGAAGACGTGTGTTTTGCTTTATGTGAGCCCCTCATAAACATAGCGGTATCAGAAGAGCATATCAGGCATATAATGATTTACGAGTTCAAAAACAGGGAATAGTGCTACTGAAGCAACGCGAAACATTCAGGACGTTTATGGCAACGATATTCTACATGTGATGAAATGTCAAAGATGGTTTCAAAAGTTTAGGAATGGTGACTGCTGTTTGACAGATGCAGCACGCTCTGGACGCCCTGCTGAGTTTGATGATGACCTGCTGTTAGCCGCACTTGAAGAAGACTGTTCAACAACTGTCGAAGAATTGGCCCAGAAATTCAATTCATCCCCGTCCACCATCCATCGACATTTGCAACAACTCGGGAAAGTGCCTAAGTTAGGAAAATGGGTGCCACATGAATTGTCGGTCGACAATCTGAGGGTGCGAGTAAACATTAGCACAGATCTTCATTCCCGTGAACTCCAAGATCCGTTTTTGCACCGTTTAGTGACTGGTGATGAAAAGTGGATACTGTACCAGAATGTTAAGCGCCGTCGACAGTGAGTTTGTGCTGGAGAACCAGCGACACCACAGCCAAAACCAAATCTTCACCCTCGGAAGGTGTTGCTTAGTGTTTTGTGGGATAAAGGTGGTACAATACACTTTGTAACCTTACCACACAACCAAACAATCACCGCTCAAGTCTACTGTCAACAACTGAATCGATTGAACACTGCACTAAAAGAAAAGAGACCTTCTTTGGTTAATCGGAAAGGAATCGTGTTCCACCACGACAACGCACGTCCTCATACCGCTCGGATCACTTCTGCAAAAATTGAGGAGCTTGGGTGGGAAAAACTTCCACATCCTCCATATTATCCAGACCTTGCGCCTTCAGATTATCATTCTCCAGTCTTTGTACGTTTTTTGCCTCAAAACCGCCTGAATTTTATAAACATGGCATTGAAAAGCTTGTAGGACGTTGGCAGAGTGTCATTGATTCCGATGGAAAATATATACTAGATTAAAAAGTTTCAGTTGAGTTTTTTTTTGTCCTTCAAATTCCGATCTAAAAAACGACATTACTTATGGGATGACCTGATATTTTTGTTTTGCTTTCTATTTTTGCAGTGTCACAACCATGCGACCTAAAATTTCTATGGTTGAGCCGTATCCATGTTTGTGTCATTAGAGGTTCGCTCTGAGAAGCGAATGTCCCTTAATTTCATTCCCTTAAAGTACAAACAAGACAATCGACGGTTTAGATCGTTTAACATTTCCATCACAATATTACCCATATCGCCATTTTCCACTTGTTATAGAATTTATGATAATTAACTATTGTTGTCTTGCATCTAACCCTCATCCCTAAATTTTATTAGATTATGCATGGACATTGCATGTAGCATGATTGGAACTCTTGGTTGTACTTCTTTATTCGTTTACTTAATTCTTCCTCAAATGTACCCAATTCCTTAATATTTACTGTATACTCGTATAAGTATATATATATATATATATATATATATATAATTAATAGTTTCACTCACTCTTTGTACAATGGCTATAAACCTTTCATTACTGTATTTCTCTAATTCGTTTCTTCTAATTTCTCCCAATAATGACTTACATTGTACGTACGAATTAAATAACTATGGCGTATTAATTATGCATTAATGTATTGAATAATTTGATAAACTATGACGTCGTATAGTAACTTAATCCCCTTCACATTTTCCATGCCTTGAATACTGAACCATGTCTTTAGTATTTCGATATCTTTAGTATTCAATGTATGGTAAATTCTTTACATCATAACAACACCTTCACATTCTATAAGTCATTATTTATATGTTGTGTCCTGTCTGGTGTTATGCAGTGTAACTATTATTCGACCATATTTATCCATACGTCCATATCTTATCTTGACCGTTATCTTTTATTAATTTTATTAATTATTCATTCATCGACCTACCTATTGTCTACCTATGCCCTATTGACATATCAGTCCATGTTTACTCGTGTCCGTCTATATATCACGCACACAACCTATTGTGTGATTACCGACATGTGTACAAAACTTTATGCATTCGTACATGTCCGCTAATGATCATGATTATGTATGTAGTTACCTTACATGTAAGTACGTTCATATGTATACTTTTTATTTTTTCTTAATTATTTAATTTCTCGCAAGATATTCGTTCATTCGTTCATTCTGTTTAATTGTAATTAACTGTAATAATTTAATATTATGTAATTAATATATTTTAATGAAACTGTAATTAACGATAATTAATAAGCGAATGTGAATTAATTGGTAATTATAATCATAGTTGTAATAAACCAAAATTACAATGTACTCAGTGATGTACTTGGGATTGTACTCAATGTACTACTCCGACATTATGTCGCCATTCAGGAATATATACTCGGCGATATTATTATTATTATTTTGTTATTTATTTTTTCTTTTTATTTTGGAATCTTTCAAAATTCTGATATGTGTTTCAATTATGCTTAACGTCCAATAAGTGTTATCTCCAGTTAAAGGAAGAACTTAACCCTCAACTGCACCCCCCAAAATTTAGACTTATTTAATTCTTGTATTGTAAATTGAATCACTCCTGTCTTAGCAACCCTTCAGCGAGGAGGTCGGAGCCCTCCTCGAGGAGGCGAGGGCTTCCTCACTTTTAAATTCCGGCCTGAGCCATGGTCGAAAGAGGTCGAACCCTTCCCCCTGTAAATTCAGAATTAGACTCAAGGGCTGAGCACTACCTGTACATTTTAGCAGTAAATTACAGTAAAAGAAAGTTTTTATCTTCTCCTTCGAGCCTTGCTCTCTTCAGAGAACTCAGTCAATAAAGTAGAAAAAAATAATTTCCCGATACGTTATAAGAAGAATCGGGGAACCTTCAGAGAATTTAGTAAGCTTCCCATAATCCTCCGAACCACTATAGAAGAACTCAGAGAGTAGTATAGAAGAAACTACTGCGAGTAACAAATCTGTTGCTGCCTCCTAACCAGAACCCCCGTCGACTTCGAACCAACCAAGGCCATAGACGGAGGGGTTAACATTATATATATATATATATATATATATATATATATATATATATATATTGCGTATATATATATATTGTATATACAGTACCGTGCAAAAGTATGAGACCACTGTCAATCTGATAACTACTAGATAATCTGTCATCTGAAAATTGGTTTTGATACTAAAATACACATTAACTGGAACCTCTGGTTCATATAACTAAGTTATTACTTACATGTATAAAGTTGTATTAGCTGGATGACCCTCTAGTCTGCATAAATTGGACTTGAGGGTTGATTTATTATATTACTTATAACGCCTGTATTTAAAGATTTAGCGAACCATTGATGATGGATTTGCAGTAAATACTCCTAAGCTATTGTTATATCAGTATTTACAATTAAAAGTATTGACACATTCACTTAAATTCTGAAAAACAAATTTATCCAGAACGTTTCCATTATAATCCTAATTCATGCTGTTTTTTTTCTTTCACAAGCTTAAGAAATGATGAAAAATACAATTTCTGATGAGATTAGATATAAAGTAATACATTTGCATGGTGAGGGACTGAGTCAAAGAAAAATAAGTGAATCTACAGGTGTTTCCAAAACTCGTGTAAAAACAATATTGGCTTATCAGAGATCAAATGGGAGCCCCAGTTGGTCGTCCTAGATTAGAGGCCTTCTAAACTTTCTCCATCTGATCTACAATATCTGAAGATTAATTCACTTCGAGACAACCGCAATTCCAGCACTTCACTTGCAGCAGATCTCAAAAAAAAAACAGGTGTCTCAGTTCATCCATCTACTGTACGAAGGAAGCTTAACTCAGTAGGTCTCAGATTTCCAATACTTGTGTTCCAAAGCATATTTTCTTCTCTTCTCTTTATTAAGCTTCCTTCGTACAGTAGAGGGATCAACTGACACACACACACACATACTGTATATATATATTTTTTTTTTTTAAGTTCGGGAAGAACCGATTCGCCTCTATTTTAAAGGGCATATCTCGGCGGAAAAACAAAGAAAAAGTGAGAAGAAAGGCAGAGGAAAAAGAAAGGGTGGAGGGGACAGACGAAGTGGAAAAAGATCAAGGATGACAAGGACTGCAAGGTCGAGCCCCATCATCCATGGGTGCTAGGGCCGGGAGGGCGCACGTGAAACCTCCTGGAACAAGCACGTACGAGCGAGCACAAAGAGCACTCAAGAGCACGAGCTTAGAACTCCCTTGCGGGGATATATATATATATATATATATATGTTTCAGACCAACAAAGACCCTAGAATCCACTCATGGCTGGTCTACCTAACTCTGTTCGTAATTGTGTATTGTGCATGTCCCCCGTGGTGGCGGAGAGGACCTACAATTTTACGTCGGTTCTGAATCACAAAGCCTTAATTTTACTACCTTAAACTATATCCAATCTATCAATCTAAGACTGTGTTTGCATGGTTTGTAAGCGCTCTTATTTCACTTCTTTTCATCTTTCAACCCTTTCCTATTCTCTTCGACTATTTTTCCAACTTGTCGGCAGTGGCCGGCGGATGATGATGAGGAGTCTTTATTTCTCTTTTTCTGAATGAATTTTAACCCACGAATGATAGGTTTCGCTACTTACTTAACCCCTTATTCTACTCTTTTAACCCCCTACTCTTTCCTTTCTCTCGGGCTAACTTAAGAGTGGATCTTAGAGTCTTTGTTAGCCTTAGCTTCTGTAGATCTGTAGAACATATGCGTCTAATCGATTTTTAAACATGTTTATAGACGTGCTACTAATTACTTCTACCGGCAGACTATTATACCTATTTACTATTCTATGCGTAAAAAGGTTTTTGGCAACTACTGTCTCGAACCTTCTACTTTCAACTTACACCCATTACTTCTTGTCCTATTATATTCAGATATTTCGAAAAAGCTATATCTATCTACGTTATCGAACCCATTCATAATTTTGAAAACCTGGATTAGATCACCCCTTAGCCTCCTAGTCTCGAATGTAGTCAATTTTAACTCCTTAAGCCTATCCTCGTACGACTTCGACCTAAGCGACGGAATCATCGATTTTGTCTATATCTTTTCGCATATGCAGGTTCCAAAATTGGATCGCGTACTCGAAATGGGGTCTAACTAATGATTTATAAAGAGGAACAATAATATCGCGCGATTTGTACTCAAAATTCAGAGCTATAAAACTTAGCACTTTGTTCGCTTTATTGACCGCTGCTGTACTTTGTTTCGCTACTTTTAAATCACCAATGACTATAACTCCTAATCTTTTTCTTGCTCTACGCTTGCCAACTCATTCCCTGACATACTGTACGTAAAATTACCGTTGCGCAAACCTATATGTAACATTTTGCACTTATTAACGTTAAATCTTATTTGCCATGTGAATGACCAAGCAACGATTTTATTCAGATCTTCCTTGATTTTACCTCTATCTTCTTCATTAATCGCCCTACCATCCAACTTCGTGCCATCCGCAAACTTTGAAACTGTACTGACTAGGCCGACATCTAGATCGTTAATATATATAAGAAAAAGCAATGGGCCCAATACAGAACACTGAGGAAGGCCGCTCGCTACATTAGCCCAACACGACTCCGCTCCATCAACGACTACGCTCTGTTTCCTACCTCGCGACTGTTCTATCCAATTTATTACTACATCCCTGATTCCTCGAGCCTTTGTTTTTTCAATGAGTCTTTTGTGCTGTACGGTGTCAAACGCTTTTTAAAAATCTAAATGCACTACATCAACCGCCCGATGTCTATCGTAAACTTCAACCACGCTTTGAAAAAAATTCTAAAAGATTAGTTAAGCAAGATTTGTTTCGCCTAAATCCGTGCTGCGTATTTCTAACCAAATTATGCAATTCTAAGTGTTCGACTATACGATCCCTAATTATTGATTCCAGTAGCTTACCTACAACAGATGTTAAACTGATTGGCCTATAATTTCCTGCCGCACCTTTATCGCCTTTCTTAAAGATAGGTGCTACATTTGCTAACTTGAAATTATCTGGTACGCACCCCTCAGAAATAGACGCATTAGAAATCTTTGTTAGTGGCACAACAATGCTTTCTCTTAATTCTTTTAGTTGTATGGGATATATGGAATCCGGTCTCGGTGATTTACGCATTTTCATTTTATCAATATAGCGCATTACTTCCGCTTCACTAACCACAATGTTATCCAAAGTATTATCATTATCAAAAGGTATTATGTCTATGACCGTAGGGATATTCGTTACATCTTCTATACTAAAAACTGACGTAAAATATTCGCTTAGCAAGGTAGCCATTTGCTTGTTTTCAGAAACTAGCTCTCCGTTAACATTTTTCAACGGCCCCAAGACACTTTTTACTGGACTTCTATTGTTGACGTATTGAAAGAATCGCTTGGGGTTTTCTTTACCGTCACGAGCTATGGAGATTTCAAATTGGCGCTTGAACTTTTTTATTACACTTTTTGCTTCACGCCTTAGAGATATGTAGTTGCTTCGTAACCACAAATTGTCTTTATCGCACATATGTAGCCTATAAGCCCTATCTCTACTCTTTATAATGTCTCCTACTCTAGAAGTAAACCACAAGGGCTTGTTTACTTTCGCACGCTTAATTTTGTACAGTACACATTCCTTATTTATAGTCCTAAATACTGTTTCAAACGATTCCCACATTACTTTTGCGTTGGAGATCCCCATTACGTTTTCCCAATTGACGTGTGACAATTCATTTCGAAATTTACAAAAGTCTGCGTGCTGGAAGTTAGGAATTTTAGTCGAGTTAGCTGGTTTCGAGTGACTTACTGAGAGGACAAACTCTACCATATTGTGATCGCTATTGCTTAACGGTTCTATTACAGTCCGGTAGCACAGACTCTGATTTTACTGGAACTTTGCATTGTTTGTTATAAAGCAAATTTTTACATATTTTGAAAGCTTATACAACCCCATTCAAGAATCCATCGGCTGTACAATTGAACCGCGCTTGGTTTTTTCAATATGGCCGCCATTATTCAAGATGGCCGGCGAAACTGAAAAATCCCATATCCTGGTCAATACTTGATGGATTTTGATGATCTTGGTGTCATTTCTAGGGGTTTTTAGGATGATGAGTCGATCTGGAGGGGTTGCAGATACTTTGGGAGTCGTTTTGATCCACATCATGACCCTCCAGGCCATTGGAGGTCAAACGCCCCCCGAAATAAGGAATATCCCATATCCCGGGCAGTCGTGGAGATATTTTGGTGATCTTACTGTCGTTTTTATGGTTTTGGGCGAGACTGAGTAGTTCTATAGGGTTTAAAATGAAATCAGGGATTATTTTCCCCATGGTAAGGTGAATTTCAATATGTCTAATTATTCCTCTTTTTTTTTTCAGGTTGTTGTGATTATTGCATGGTGCTGCCCACCTGGTGGTTTGATGACGTCTTGGTTGTGCTGATTCCAAAATTGTTTTTTGACTGCTGAATATGGAGAATATACCAGGTGAGCATTGTTTAGTTTTCATTTGCTGAGGATAAATTATTTCAATGCGATTTGTACTCTGAAGAATGGGTAAACAAAATTCTTATTTTTCAGGTTCTACAAAAGCTGCAGACGAATGTTTCTTCAAGGATTTCCTGCGTAGCTGTCCTGGAGGTCAGAAAGGTCCTTCAAATTGTGGGAGGATTCAGAAAATCATAGAGAGCAGCGACATCGGAGGGAAACATGGGGTCGACCAACAGTTGTTATCATGGGTGTGTCAGCTGTTTTGTGGACAGTCGACTGGCCTGCTAGTGGCACAGTTGCTACATTTATTTAAACCTTCAAAGTATGGCTACCGAAACATCCTTCTCATGCATCTGTAGTACTAGCTTTTGATCGCTACTATGATTTCTCTCCGAAATCAAGCACTCGGGCAATGAGAAGCAAGAGCAGCAGAGTTCACATGTGGACCTCAACACCCCACTGCCTACAAGAGACGCTGTTCTCACGTGCACCGCGAACAAGGAGCAACTAAACAGGCTGGTCTGTGAGCAAATCCTTGCTGACAGTGAGTATCTCGCAACTGTAAAACTGTAACCCAAGACCGTGAGCTACTGCTTGCAGGATGGCAGACCATACCGACTTCCATTGTGCGAGGCAGGAGTCGAGCAGCATTGGAGCTCTCATCATCTCATGAAGAAGCTGACGTGATAATAACACAACACGCTATCGCACAAGCTGAGAAAGATTCTGATGCCCGCATCTCCATCATTTGTGATGACACAGACGTGTTTGCCATGCTGACTCACTTCTATGAACTTAAGAAACTAGGCTGTCCCATGATTATAGAGTCTCCAGTGCGTGGCAGAAAATCAGTGGACATCCGAGCAACTGTAACCCAGCACAAAGACATCATCCCACAAATCCTCAAACTACACGCTTTGAGTGGTTGTGACACAGTTGCAGCAATACATGGCATCGGCAAGGCCACTGCCATTGCCACAGCCAAGAAGGGTCGGAAGCTAGACAAGCTGGGGTCTCTTGATGCATGCTTTGACCATATCGAGAAAGAGGCAACAGCGTTCATTGTTGCATGTCAGAAGACAGGGAAGTCGGGAAATGCTGCACCCAAACTATGTTCTCTACCACTAACAACTGAAGCTTTCCATCAAAATGTGCTCAGAGCCCACTACACTGTGGCCAACTGGCTCAATGCACTAAAGTGTGACCCACCACCACTTGATCCTGTTCATTATGGGTGGGAGAGAGACGAAACAGAGTTCTCATCCCCAAAACAGTTGGTGAAGGAGTGTCCTTAGCACCAGATGAAGTTATGAAGATAATCAGTTGTGGATGTGAATCACAATAGGGGGGATCAATTTTTATTTTTTGGGGATTATTTATTTTTTCTGGTTCTTAAAATATGCTATCACTTACGAACAGCTTAGAAATAGAAAAAAAATCATGTATTTTACTCGATAACCCCCCTGTACATGTGGCTTGAAAGTTTATTGAATATCATAATGTTTATTCTAAGAGTAAATTCCAGTTTATTTAAACAAATCTCGTTAAAAAACATGAAATATCATTGAAGAAGTTAGAAATATACTTGTAATTGATTAATTCATTACAGAATATATTTGCTAGAAAATAATGGAAAATAATATATGTATATATTTTTACATCACCTAGACAAAACAAAAAATCATAAATTCAGATATAGCATAATATAAATGCCTCTAATTACCACACATTATTTAGCACATAAGTATATTTATAGCATTATCAAAATCTTTCATGGTCATTGTCATATTTGACGCAACTCTGTCTAGATAGATTTTCAAGTTAATTGCATAAGTCTCTATTGGAAGATTCTTGTAGTACTTTTTCAGTTTGAAGATATCTGACGACCTGGGAAGATATGTTGATGTATCTCTTGCATATCCCACTTCGATGTATATTCTGTCATTTTTCTCTTTGAGTGACAACCTTGTATCATTCACAAAATCATCTACTTCACTAGCTTTGGTGAAAGGTCCACCAAGTTTATTCAGGGTGTCTAGATCTTTGTTCTTTCTCTTGTCAGCTGCTATGTTTGCTACCTCCTTGTCACTTAATCCTTGCCTCTTAAGTTCTTGTTGCTTTCTGCTCCATTCTACCAACACGTTAGGAAGGGGACCATCTTGCTGTACTAGTTTTACATATACTTTGGCCATAGACTTGCCTTCAATCAAGTCAGTGCTTCTTCCTTTTACATGTGCACGGCTGGCCATAGGTAGCTGTTTTGCACCACGTTGACTGAGCTCACAGTTGATGCTGCCCACTGACCGTTCTGGATGCAAGTTGTTGATTGGTGTTTTCTGTAGTTTCTCCTGATCCATCGATGCTACCTGAAAAGGAATAAAATAGTACTGTACCATGAGGATACAAAAACAGCATCAATTCAACAACAATAGGACATTATAAAATTATGTATTGCACTTACCTGTCGAGGGGCTTCCGCATCACAGTCATCAAACTGGAATATGTTTGCACGTTGTTTCTGCCATCCAGCTGCTAATTTCTTCATCATGATGCTGAGAACATTTGTGACTCTCGGTTTGTAGCAGTTAACGGCTTTCGTGATTGAATTACGGATGTCTTCATTCCACAGAACCGTTTTAAACCTATCAGGTGATATGAAGTTGAATGCAGGCTCGTCAATGTTCAGAAGATCAGATGGATCCGTTTTGCATAAATCATCGTACAGCGTTGGAAATGCAATCATGATCTTAGCATAATCTGTTGTGCTAGCCGATGTCAGACTGATGAATAGTTCAATCAAATGTATTCCAATTAGTGCACCAGCTAGACAAAGGATGCGAATATATTCAAGGTTACTGAATGAGCGCAGGATGCATGCAAGTTGGTTAGTGATGTGTTCATACTTGTTGAGAAAATTAGAAACATTTTCATCCAAGTGGATGGTGATAGCGCACAAGAAAGCAAGCCTATTGAACCTCTCTTTTTGTAGGGGAACAGCAGCATTCTTCTTTGGCATGATGTATTGATCAAAGTCACCTGCTTTGTTCCACTGCTCATAATTGTGAAAAACCAATCTCACTAAACAGTCCATGAACTGTTCTGTGATTGAATCATGGGATGTAACACAACTGACAAGGAAGTTTGCAAATATCTTGTCTGGTCCAATCGTGTTATCAATCTCTTTAAACACTTCAACAATTTTGCGATTAAACATTAATGTAGGATGAACTTGACATAAGAGATGTTCAGGTGTGTGATCGGTGTCAAGCATGTCAGATACAATGCTTTCGACCCCATTGTTGTGGCTTGTTGCATCAGTCATCACAAAATATATTTTCTCATACAGAGTCTTAGGATCGAAACCGCTGACTACCGATAAAATGTTCAGAATAGTAACTCTCAGTGCTGCTAGATTTTCTCGTGATTCTGATACTAGCTGCAGCGTTGGGAAGGAACGATATTTTCCATTAATTGTGATACCTTGAACAGAAAATGACCCTGCACCCTGTTTTCTAGATCCATCATCATGATAAGTAATTGTGACTGACTCATCTGAATTCATGATCTCTTGTACTATTTCTGCCAGTACAAAGGCTTCAGTAACTTTCCCTATTTTTCGGCATGCTGATTGGGCTGGAGCTGTGTCTAAATCAATGTAATGCGCATTTTCGTCAAAGTACTTCCAGCTGCGATCGAACATGTAGTTTCCCACTTCAATAACACTGGTATGCATCAATTTTGCTGTCAAGGGTTTTGTAAGTGATTATTATAGAGTTTTTCCTGCTGATTTCGAATCTGCAATCCGTTTTTCTCAATCAGCTCAGGTTATCCGGTTATTTTACTTATGAGGCTCATAAGTAAAATAGAATTTTTCGTGATTTTGTCAAAGCGGAATTGGAACAGTAACATCTATCATCACTTGTTTCACTTGTATAATATCTTTTTTTACTTTTCAGGCACATAGATAAAATATTTCATAATGAATAGAGCGTGTAAAAATGATCCCAATAGATTCTGCTACATATGTGGGACGGTTACCATGCCAAATAACCAGTCCCAAATCACTAAATTTGTGAAGACAATGTATAGAGCATACTTTGGAATTAAGCTAGGGGACCAGGACAAAAATTTCGCCCCTCATATGTGCTGCAAGACGTGCATTGAAAATTTGAGAAGATGGAGTAAAGGCAGAGCGAAATCTTTGCCTTTTGGAATTCCCATGATTTGGAGAGAAGGAAAGGATCACGTGACAGATTGCTATTTCTGCATGACAAACCTCCAAGGTGGGCTTATAAATTTATTTTTCTTAAATATTTTGAAATCCTCGTATGAAACTTGACATAATATTCACCATAATGTAATATTCACCATATATAGCATAATATTCACCATAATGGTAATCATACATTTACATATACATATTGTTATAGAAAATACATTTACACATACATATTGTTATACAAGTTACATTTACATATAAAATGATTGTATATTTTCTTTCTTTTTCATTCATATTGTCCCCGAAGGGACAATATGAATGAAAAAGAAAGAAAATATACAGACTCCATCGACCTATTTCATATCTTACAGACCGCAGCCTTCCCTCACGAGCCGCCAGTGTCTGAATGCTTCTTCTATTTCATATGCAAGTTTTATATCCATGTTTCTGTGTTTCTATTTTCAGGAGTTAACAAGAAGAATAAACACATTGTTGTATACCCTGACATTCCTTCTGCTATGAGACCTGTACCCCATGGTCCTGGAATTCCAATACCCGACCCACCTCAAACCCTGGACTTCGATGATTCTGATGATGAATCAATGACCAATGCCAATGACCAGTCCCAGTCGTATATACCTCAAAATACCGCTTCAAATGAGCCGAGGCCTCTCAACCAGGCCAAACTTAATGATCTTTCCAGGGATTTAGGACTTTCCAAATTAGCTACCGAGATCTTGGGCTCACGACTTCGAGAGGACAACTTGCTGGCTCCGGGAACAACATTCTCCTTGTATAGGAAACGAGAGGAAGAATTCCGCAAGTTTTTTGCAGTGCACGAAAATACCTCTTCCTTAGTGTACTGCTGCAATGTTGAGGGGCTAATCGAATCCTTGGGCCTGCCATATAACGCATCAGAATGGAGGCTATTTATAGACTCGTCTAAACGAAGTTTGAAAGCAGTACTTCTCAACATTGGGAAAAGGGTTGCATCAGTCCCTGTAGCACATTCCGTACAACTTACTAAGAGCTACGATAACATGAAAATTTTACTGGATGCTCTCGTATACGACCAACATAACTGGAGGATCTGTGGAGATTTGAAGGTAATACTAATATCATAAGTAAACTATTGCTATTGACTATGTTGTTTTTCCAAAAGTTATTTGAGAGCGTATAAGAACACTTAACTTCCCCACAGAAGTGATACAGTCCAATGCATAGATTTTTTTATCTGATAGAACATATTCTCTAAATTCTTTAAATATTTTCATTTTTTTTCAGATTGTGGCATTTGTATTGGGAATGCAAGGGGGATACACGAAATACCCATGTTTCCTCTGCAAATGGGATAGCCGAGCGGATGAGAAGCACTATGCACAGCGTGAATGGGCATCCAGAGAGAATTTTGAACCTGGGTCGCATAATGTCGTTTCAGTGCCCCTTGTACCACCAACAAAAATTTTGCTCCCACCACTTCATATTAAGCTGGGCTTGATGAAAAATTTCATCAAATCAATGAATAAGGAGGGTTCAGCATTCCGATATCTCGAGAGTAAATTTCCTCATATATCTGATGCTAAACTAAATGCTGGGGTTTTTGATGGTCCTCAAATTCGAACTTTGATCAAGGATACTCAGTTCGAAAACGCAATGACTCCAACTGAGAAGAATGCCTGGCAGGCATTCAAATCAGTTGTCACTGATTTTCTTGGCAAGCGTAGAATTCCAGAATACGAGTCCGTTGTCGAAAACTTGATGGAAGCTTTCAAAGCTCATGGGTCGCGCATGTCCATAAAAATGCACTTTTTGTGGTCCCACTTGGACTATTTTCCTGAAAATTGCGGGGATTATAGTGAGGAACAGGGTGAACGATTTCACCAAGATATCAAAATAATGGAAGAGAGGTACCAGGGAAACTGGGATATCAATATGCTGGCGGACTATTGCTGGTGTTTGAAGCGAGGCGTGCCCGAAGAAAAACACAGACGGAAAGCCAAAAAAACTTCATTCCTTCCTCAATAAACTTTTTTCCATATTCATTGTATGAATAAAAGTATTTATTCACACAATGTTTTCATTTTTCACGAGTGTTCTTATAATATTACTCGTATCTACAGTGTTTAAGCTGAAAAAATCAATAAATTTGGGGATAAAATTGGACTTATAATAAATGGCCAATAGAGAAAAAACCTGACCTGATTGAGGAAAACCAATGTCATTTTCGAATTCAGCATGGTCGAATTATATAATATGAGTTGAAAAAACCCTCACAGCAGACAAAACAATTTCATATGCATACCAGTGTAATAGCTGCTGTTGTTTGGTTGTATGATAAATGATATTGGGATATCAGTTTGTCAGCCACTCTGTAGAATGCTTCTTTTATTTTTGCCGGACTTTCACGGATATGCCTGTATTGATGAGGCAACTTGTCTCTATCCTCATTCAAGTTTGCATACACAAATTTTCGTTTTTTTGATGTTGATGGTATATTTTCTTCAGGGATATATTCATCTTCAGTGCATGTGTCCTCATCTGTTATCGAGCCATCAAATTCTTGGTAAAGCTGTGATACAAACTGATTTTTCTTTGTGTCTTCTTGTTCCTTTAGGAGCATCTTGTCCATTGCAGCTTGCATCCTCATTTGCCTCTCAGCTGTTCTTTGCCATGCCATGTCCACTGAATTATCACAAAACATTTTTCTTGGTCCTCGTTGATCCTCCAGGAACTTCCACTCTATCTCAGTAACTTTAACACCATAGATCTTCTCTTGTCGTCTTCGTGATTTCATATCTGTACAGGAGATATCAAACAAAGTGGCTGCAACACGGTTGTTGAATTCTGAAATTTCTGCTCGTTTTGCTTCAGTCATTCTCTGTGAGCGAACCTGACAGTGTTTTTTGAACTCTTCATACAATTTTGTTATCTGGTTGACAATGTTACTGATCGACTTTGTGCATAGATTGCACCAGATCCAAAGGTTCTGCAAGTTGTAGGCAACTTTCCATGCAGCATCACTAACAGAAAGTTGATTCTTACCAGCTCTGGCTGGCCTCAGCATGAACATCATCACTTGAATAACATCTTGCTGGAGTGGCAGTACACCTGCCTTAAACTGATATAGCTCAATATATTCCACATCTCCACACCGGCGTGTGGAAGCAGAACGTAACTCTCTCATTTTGATCCTGTTAATTACTGTAAGTCTATTTTAAGATTTCTTTAGTTCCTGTAAATGAGAAAAAATTACACAACCTAACAACAGTTTTGCTTCCCGGTAAAAACATACTTTTTAGATTTATGATGTGTACTTCAAGGGGTTGCGTGAACAGTCCAGATTTATTCTGTTACATCTGTGGTCTATTTACTCCAACTTCACAGCGCAGGAATATGACTCCTCTGATAAAAACAGCGTATTATCACTACTTCGGCTGTCATATTGGTGACCAAGACAAAAGATGGGCCCCACATGTTTGCTGTAGTAACTGTGCAATGAATTTACGTGACTGGTTCAACGGTAGAAGGAAAGGTATGGGATTCGTAGTACCTATGGTTTGGCGTGAGCAAAAGAACCATATTGACGATTGCTATTTCTGTCAGAGCAAAGTAGCTGGCCTTACATCAAATACTAGGAATAAAATTGACTATCCTGTGGTAGCCTCTGCCATCAAACTTGTTCCTCATAGTGATGAGCTTCCGATTCCAACACGACCAGCAGATGAGAATCTTCTGCCAACATCATCTGAAGAGGAAGCATTGTCAGAACAAGCAAATGAATCTTCTGATGCAGAGTACTGTCCAGAATCTTCTTCTGAACCACATTTCATAACTCAGCAAGACTTGACTGACTTGGTTCGGGACTTATATCTTTCAAAGGGCAAGGCTGAACTTTTAGTTTCGAGACTTAAGGAGTGGAGCTTAGTTCAGGGTGATGTGCGCATTACTTCTTTTTGCAAGAGAAGCTCCGACATATCGTCAGTGGTGGGCACGCGCAACAATTTTTGTAGCGCCGCAACCGCAACCGCAACTCTGCTGAAATAGTTGCGCCGCACGCACAAGCGCAACCCTTTTCAAAAAGTTGCGCCGCAAGCGCAAGCGCAACCAAAAATGTTGCGCCGCAAGTTGCGCCGCAACTGCCCACCTTTGCATTTAACGTATATCTGCAGTGGTGGGCACGCGCAACAATTTTTGTAGCGCCGCAACCGCAACCGCAACTCTGCTGAAATAGTTGCGCCGCACGCGCAAGCGCAACCCTTTTCAAAAAGTTGCGCCGCAAGCGCAAGCGCAACCAAAAATGTTGCGCCGCAAGTTGCGCCGCAACTTTTTGCGGCGCAACTGCCCACCTTTGCATATCGTGCTACTTTCAAACTGTAAATCAGCTATGTTACTGCTCAGATTTGGAAAATTTATTCTCGTATTTTGAAATAGAACATGTTCCAGACGAGTGGCATCTGTTCATTGACTCTAGTAAGCGGAGTCTTAAAGTTGTTTTGTTACACAATGGGAACGTTCACCCAAGCATTCCAATTGGACACTCAGTTCATCTCAAGGAGTCATATGAGAACATGGTAATACTTCTGAATGCAATCAAGTATGATCAATATAAGTGGAAAATTTGTGGAGACCTAAAAGTGGTAGGACTTCTCCGGGGAATGCAGGGTGGCTTTACCAAGTACATGTGCTTTCTGTGTTTATGGGACAGTAGGGCAACACAGTAGCATTGTAAAGAAGGACTGGCTACCACGTGAAGCCTTTGTGCCAGGACAACATAGTATGAAGTACGAGCCATTAGTTGATCAAGAAAGGATTATTTTGCCCCCTCTGCATATCAAACTAGGGTTGATAAAGAACTTTGTCAAAGCGCTTGACACAGAAGCAGCTGCATTCAAATATTTGCATTCAAAATTTCCTAGCGTTAGTGATGTGAAGATGAAAGGTGTTTTTATTGGTTCCTAAATAAGAGTGCTCAAAAACTGTTCATCCTTTAAAAGCACTCTCAATGCAAAGGAACTAAGAGCCTGGAATTCTTTTAAGAATCTTTGTGACAACTTCTTAGGCTCAACAAAGTCCCCTCACTATGAAGCAATGGTCACCGAGCTGTTGAATACATACTAACAACTTGGGGCTAGAATGTCTCTGAAGATCCATTTTTTGCACAGCCATCTGGACTTCTTTCCAGATAACCTTGGCTCAGTTTCAGATGAACACGGAGAGCGGTTTCATCAGGACATTGCAATGATGGCAAAAAACTACCAAGGACGATGGGACCCCTGCAATCTGCATGCTTGGTGACTTTTGCTGGATGCTAAAACGGGAAGGCTATACTGAGTATAGACGCAAATCCAAGAAAACTTACTTCTAAGAAAGTGAACTATATGTAGCAGTTGATATGTAATAATGCATGTGTACGTATCCTTTTTTGTTGTTCTGTTCTGTTCTGTTTTACTACAAATACAAGTAAAAGTAGATTTATAAGTAGATTTTCAAAAATTTCTTCTCTCTGTGATACTGAATTTTCAAGTTTTGAGTGTATTCTCCCTGTAAACGTCTAAATAAGGGTTACAGATATCTCGATAACCTGACCCAATACAGAAAAACTAATGTGATTTTCAGATTCAGCACTCCAAAATTAGTTTAGATCACCCATTAAATTGGGAGAAGCAGAATTTTTTTTTTTTGGTAGACCAGTGTTATTAAACACGCATAAAAAAGTTACAACTAAAATAATCATGTAATATAATAATATTATAATATATAATATATAATATATATATAATATATATTTATAATATATAATATATAAATATATATATATATATAATATATATAATATAATAATATAATATATATTTATAATATATAATATATAAATATATATATATAATATAATAATATAATAATATGATTATATGTAAATAATAATCATAAAATAATAATCAATGGCAAATAATCAGTTTTTGTGGCTAATATTGTTATTTAGCATCAGCAAACAATTCAATTAACTAAATTTATGATGTGAATATTGATGTCATAGCAATTTAATAGTATTTTTTTAACAAAACCAGATAAATTGGCTAATAATTTTCATTGTTAATATCAGCAAAACTTCAGAGGGCATGTACAGGGGGGTTAATGACATCAGATATTTGTGAAACATGGTTCATTTTACTTCTTTTGTATGATAGCAACTTTTAAAGACCAGAAAACTGGGGGTCACCATTTCTGTCCCCCCCCCTAATCACAATCAGCATGCAGGGGGAGTCGCTGCGGCTGCATGGGACGCGGAATCCCTTGCACAATGTTCTGTGCATGTGGCAGCGGCTTGGATTGCAACAATCCATTGACCCAAAACGCAAACGAAGAGCAGACTGATGATCCTGACGATCCTGAAACAACCAGGTCTTTTGATATTTGCCCCCAATAAGTGGTTACCTAATGTGAATAACTGCATCAAAGTTGTTACTGCCAATCCCCCAGCTAGGTGTGAGCTTTGTTTTGCTTACGAGGTCATATCTTGTAACTTTGCAACCTTCCATACAATGTATGGAAAAAATAGGTCCTGCTCCAACCAGAGTAGCCTAAACACAACCTAGGCTACGTTGAAGATGGAAGACCTAGGCTAAAGATGAACCAGCCTAGCTATGTGTCCATAAACAGGACTTCCATACTCTTTTGTTAAACAATTACAGTTGAAATGTCAGCTTATTTAACCTAAATTTAATAACCGAAGGGAAATTTATGAACTTCTTACCTTGAAATCGTATATAAATTTTATTTCTTGACACCAATAATGAACTTTTTTATTCCGGCTTCATTTTTCTAGCCCCTCCCTGGTCTTCCTTTCTTTTCTTCTCCCGATCTTTTTCTTCTTCCCAAAACCATGTTGCCATTTGTAGCTATGGGATCTTTTTTCTTTTCATCCCATATTTGTTTCTTCGTTGGTCTCTTTTTGCTGAGAAAAATTAAGAGTTCAAGTTCTTCTTCTGATTTACTTCTATTATTATTTTTGAATGTCAATATGGCTTATCCAAGATTAGGTGGGTCTTCCATTTCGGTACTCCCAAATTTTTCACACAGTGGGGCCGGCCAGAAAAGAAAAATTGCATGTGAAACCCAATTTTTTTCTTTAATATTTGTTAACCCATCTTAGATTACCTATAATTTACGTTTTATTTGTTATTCCACTTTTGTTTTTCCTCACTTTTTAATATAAAAAGTGTAGCATTTTATAAAGTCCTCACTCTTTCCAAAATGAAAGGGTGTTGCATTTTAATTTATTTTCCATAGGAAATATTACAATACTCCAGCCCTTATCTTTTGTTGTAACATCTGCCTAGCTTGTAGAGCAGTTGAACGTTGTGGTCTACTATTTGTGGTATAGGTTATTGTAGTAGTAGGACTAGTCACATCATTTATTGAACAGGTTAGGTTTGGTATAGTTTGGGTCAAATTTTGATCATCATCAGAATCTATTAAAAATGATCATGAAGATGAATCTATGTTAACAGTAGTTGGTCCTACTTCTAGGGGGTATAAGAGTGATACATCTCTTATAGTTTCACCTGAAGCGGTTTTAAGTTTTACAACCCTGGTTAATCCATCTTCCCCAGTTTTTAGTTCTAAAACTCTACCAAACGGCCAACACTGTCTTGGTGTATTTTGTCTAATTAGAACTACATCTCCTACCCTGATTTCATTAACCCAGTCTTTGTTTTGTATATATTTATGCCTTTCTCTCAACCCAACAAGGTATTCATCACTCCATTGCTTTTTAAATTTTGTTTTTGTATTTGTTATTTGTGATAATCTATTTTGCAAATTATGATTATTATCACTCCAAGGTGGATCATCCAAGGAGATATTGTAATCAGGTAGAGGGTTAATGACTTCTCCCTTAATCAAATGATTTGGGGTGAGAGGCTCTACATCATTAATATTATCCCTTACATAAGTAAGAGGTCTGTTATTGACAACATTCTCAATTTCACTAATGAGAGTGAGCAGTTTAAAGAATTCAATTTGTTTTTTACCTATTGATTTCTTTAGGCAATTCTTTATTGTTTGGATATTCCTTTCCCAGATTGCTCCATACCATGGTGATGCAACAGGGACGTATTTCCATTTTATTTTGTTATTTTGTAGATATGTTGTGGTATGTGAATTTTGTAATATGTCATTTATTTCATTTTCACAAGCCTTGAAATATGTTGCATTATCTGTCCAAACAATTTTGGGTACAGAATGCTTAACACAAAATCTTCTAAAGCTATAGACAAATGATTCTGCGGAGAGATCACTCACCATGTCTAAGCTGACTGCTCTAGAAGATGAACATGTGTAAAGTATGATGTACATTATTTGTTCTGTTGTTCCCAGACCAACAGTCAAACTTCCTGTATAGTCTATGCCAACTATTTCAAAAGGCCTATTGAAGGTGACTCTCTCTGTTGGCAAATCAGGAGGATTGGTCTTCCTGAAAGATCTGGAATAAATCCTTTTGCAGGTGACACAGTTATTCAAAACTGTCTTTACAGTCATTCTGCCTTTGGGTATCCAATACAACTTTCTAATGGTATTTAATGTTTGTGGAACACCCATGTGATAAAGTTCATTGTGTTTCTCTCTAATAATTAGGGTTGTAATGTGATGGAACCTAGGAAGAAGAAAGGGTTGTTTACTGTTATATGTGATTTGTTTAATCTACCCTTACATCTTAATAAGCCATCTTTGTCAATGTAGAGATTCAAGTTTATTACCACAGGGGGTACTTTGTTCATGTGTTTACCAATTGTTAGAAAAGCTATTTCATTTTTGTATTCTGTTTGTTGTATGTGGTTAATCCAATATTTGGTAGCTAGACTTGTATACATTTCATTATCATTATTTCATTGTTTATTTATTTTCCTTAAACAGTTGTGAATGAATCTGAGACAGTAAGATGTTACCCTTACAAGTTTGCCAAAGTCAGAATAATTGTTATAATCTAATAGTGGCTCAACTTCATTTGTGGTTATCATGTTAAGCTTTACATTGTGGCCAGCAGAACAAATCATTGTTTCATCCTGAATTAATTCAGGTCCATGAAACCAATTTTTGTTCGATTTTAGTAATTTACAGGATAATCCTCTTGTAAGAAAGTCTGCAGGATTTTGTTTTGTTGGAATGTATCTGAAGGTTATGTCCAAATTTTGTCTAGCTTCTTTAATGTCTCTTAATCTGTTACGGACAAAGATGTTTTTGGAGTTTAACTCATCAGAGTTGATCCATGCCAAGCAGATTTGACTGTCAAGCCAAATATATGTATTTGTGATAACCTGCAAGTAATTCAAGCTGAGGAATAGCTTTCTTTTTTTAAGGGTGTTACTTTCCCCTTGGCATAGATCAAATGACTGCCATCCTCACCTACAAGGTAAGCGCAACAGCCATACACCTTTTCACTGGCATCGCCAAATACTGTACATGCAAGGTTTGAGGTGTATCTCTGTGTCCACAAACTCTGGGAATATTTATGTTTTGTAGTTTATTGAGATCTTTAGCTAACCTTTTCCAGCTATCTTCTTGTTTATTGGTTATAGGATCATCCCAGTCTACTTTCTGTTTCCAAAATTCTTGTAAAAGAACCCTGGATCTGATAGTAGAAGGAAGGAGTAAACCCATAGGATCAAATTTTTGAACTTTCGGATAAGATCTTTGTTTTTGTGTTAGCTGTTGTATCTAAGGTGTAGCCTTTTGTGCAGAGTGAGTCATGGACTTTAGAATCTGAGTTCAAATCCCAGATCATACCTAATGTTTTCACCCTATTTGTTGGTTCTGTCAATCCTTTGGATCACAAATAATGAGAGACTAAATCAAAAAATAAAATCAGAAGACACTATCTTAATTCAAAATTACCTTCTTTCATTATTTTACCTGCTTTTATGTAAACTTCATTTAATTCTGACTCTGTTTTAGTTAATCCTACAAGGTTATCTACATAGAAGTGATCTTTCAAGAACTGAACAGTTAAATCATTTTCATCATACAAATTTAAGTGATGTTTGATGGTTAAAGCCAGTAAACTAGGACTTGCATTTGCTCCAAACAAAACCACATTAAATTTAAATGTTTTAAACCCTTTATTTAAGTCATATCGATCATTAAACCACAAGAATCTTAGTTGATCTTTGTCATAGTCATTTTTCAGATGGATTCTCAAAAAATCTTTACTTATATCACTTTGAACTGCATAGTCATCTAATCTAAATCTTAGAAGGATTTTTACAAGGTCTGAAATAAGATTTGGCCCCTCTATGAGACAGTCATTCAAGCTATGCTTATTGCCATCTTTAAGACCACAGTTATACACAACTCTAAGTTTTGTTGTGGGTGCATCCTTTCTATAGACTCCTGTGTGAGTAAGATAATGGCAGTTGTCTTTTTTAAAGGGGTGATCTTTAACTTCCTCAATGAAGCCTTTTTCTAACTGGTCCTTGAAAACATTATCATACATTTTAATTGTATTGTCATTTTTTAATCTTTTCATCAAATTATAGAGATGACGTTTAGCTACCTTTAGATTATCATTTAATTTTGGACTATTGATCTTCCAAGGTAGTTCAATTGAATAATGGCCATTTTCATACATGATGGTATTCTCAAAATTTTCAACCATTAATTGATTTTCGTCTGCATGATCACCATCTTGCACCCCCACTGACTCTAATAGCCAGAGCTGTCGTACACCTTTATCTAATTCTTCAGTTGTTAATGATTTATTTAATATTTCAGTATTTATGTCATTATTTGAGTTGTGTAAAACCTTGTCATAATAGGGCGAGTTTGTTAGTCATATATTTTTATTTTTCATTGTTATTTTATATTTATCTATGTGTCCCAGTGGAGCTATACCCCAGTGAGTATCGAGAGCTATCCCATCTCCTATTCTGACTATGCCCTTCTGAATTAAGTGAATATAATCAGCTCCAATTAACATTTGAACATTATCTATTGTATCATCATTTAAATTTCTATCTGCAATTTTATATTGCTTTTTAAGTTGTTGTATTACTTGTTTTAAATTTGGTATTTTAAATTTTTGTTGACCAACTTGTTTAATGACTACTGCTTCTATGTTTGTTGTTTTATTCTCTGTGGGTATATCCAGATCTAAATTGACTGTACTATATTTTACTTTTGTCAAAGAAAATGAACAGAATGATGTTATACACAATTCTTGTTCATTTTTATGAGTTTGTAGGCCTAATTGATTAACTAATGATTGAACTACAAATGTTTGTTGGGAACAAGAACCTATTACACATATTATAGTTGTCCCACCTTTTTCATTTTTTAAATCTAAAGTTATTGTAGGTAGGAGTACACTAGAATTTTTATTGACATTTATTGATACATGTCCATTAAATGTTTTTTAATTTTTCTTTATTTGAATTTTTAAATGAATCACAAACAAAACACAAAGACAAGAGACATGATTTAAACTTTCACAATTAACACATTTGAATCTTATTTTTGTTTTGCAGTCTTTGTTAGTATGTCCTGCAGCTGTGCATTTAGTACAAAGGTTTACCTGAGAACACCTGTTTATCCTGGATTCTAAGTCTACATATTTAGTACATCGTGTGCTATTGTGATCATCAGCCGAACAAAATTTACACTTACGTACAAATTCTGTTGTAACATTAAAATTTTGTAGTGTAGGAGTTAGACCTATCACTTTTTGTTCCGATTTCTTTTTTGTTGTTGTTGTTGTGGCTTTGTTTGAATTTTCTTTAATTCACAAACAAAGATTGATTCACAAATAATCTTTGAAGATTTGTACATTGACAAAACATTTGGAAATTCATTCCTTATTTTACCAAGGGTAGGATATGTATTTCCCGTTATTTTTTGGAAAATATCCCTAATTTGGGTAGGCAAACAATCAAATATTATGACTTGGATAAACCATGCTGATTTCTCTAGATCTATGTCATTATTTTGTAGATGACCTAACATGCATTCAGTTTCACAATAGAAATTGTACAGATCCTGAAGGTTATCCTTGGCTGGTTTTATATTTTTTTATTTTATTGCTAAATCATTTACTACAGTATATCTTTTTTATTTAGGAAATTTCTTTCTAGTAATTTCAGAGCTATTTTATATGAGCTGCCTATTGCTGGTAAGGCATCAACCAGTTTTAGGGCTGGGCCCTTTAAATAATTAAGCAGATAAGTGAATTTGTCAACATCAGATATATAATCTTTGTTGCCAATTAAACTATCAAACTTTTCCAGAAAAGGCTGAAATTTTGTTCGATCACCCTCAAATATTGGTACTTGTAATGTTGTTTATTGTCATTAGAAATGGATGCATTTCTGAAGGCATCAATCAAACTTTGATTTGTAGCTTCTAAATTATTTGGTAGATTATCTAAAGCAGCGTATAATTCATTTATGTAAGTATCTATTTCAAAAACATTCTGTTCTTGTTCACACAAAAGTGCTGTATATGTTTCTTCGCCAACATTTAACGCATCAGTTTCTGTAACAATTTCCTCGTCTATAATTATTATTTCCTGTTTAATTCTATTTAAACCACCCAAAACAGTATCATAATCCCTTTTATTTGGGTTTTCTTTGCTATTAAAGCTAATTAAAAGCCTGGTAATGACTCCCGACTCCCTTCCTTGCTGATCTCTTCCTTTTTAATGATTTAATCTTTGCTTCAATTGCTTCACTTTCAGCCATATTTTGTTTATTTTGTTTTTCCAAAAATAAGTCCCCAAAATCCTAAAACCCTTTCAACTTTATAAGATTTAAGCTTGGTTAAATAGGCTAGGCTACGGATTACCCTTATTTTAGAATTTTACCACATTTATGGCCAAATGATAAGTTTTGAAGTATTTGAATTATTTCTTATTTTTATTTTGTTAGGGCTTCGTAATTTATTATTTATATGTAGTAAATATTTGATAAAGCCAAACATGGAATAAATTCTGTTCAGATGTCAAAATGTTTGATACACAAAAAAAAAAAAAAATTACGCGTTGTTTAATTCCGTTTTGTTATTTTGTTCAAGGTTAAGGTTTTTACAGCAAATAACCCTTCCCCACAAGGGCCACCATTTTAATTATGGAAAAAATAGGTCCTGCTCCAACCAGAGTAGCCTAAACACAACCTAAGTAAGCTACGTTGAAGATGGAAGACCTAGGCTAAAGATGAACCAGCCTAGCTATGTGTCCATAAACAGGACATCCATACTCTTTTGTTAAACAATTACAGCTGAAATGTCAGCTTATTTAACCTAAATTTAATAATTGAAGGGAAATTTATGAACTTCTTACCTTGAAATCGTATATAAATTTTATTTCTTGACACCAATAATGAACTTTTTTATTCCGGCTTCTTTTTTCTAGCCCCTCCCTGGTCTTCCTTTCTTTTCTTCTCCCGATCTTTTTCTTCTTCCCAAAACCATGTTGCCATTTATAGCTATGGGATCTTTTTTCTTTTCATCCCATATTTGTTTCTTCGTTGGTGTCTTTTTAATTTTTCTCAGCAAGAGTTCAAGTTCTCCTTCTGATTTACTTTTATTATTATTTTTGAATGTCAATATGGCTTATCCAAGATTAGGTGGTTCTTCCATTTCGGTACTCCAAATTTTCCACAGAATGCATGTGCCCTGCACTTCAGCATAAATTGTGGTTTATATCCGAATATCCATATCCATATAATGTGGGTTATGTCATTTAAGCATTATGATCTGGTTTTATCTGCAGAAAAGATGTTAAGTGCTCAGCAGTTAGCTAAATTGTAGAAACTGTCACTGAAATAAAGCAAATACAGTGATGTCAACTGTGGCATTATCATATTTCAAGGCCAAACTTTACCCTCAAATGACCTTCACTTGACCCATGGAGTTGCAAAATGATATCCTACTGTTATCATGGCCCTATAGAACTACTAAGTCTCGCCCAAAACGATAAAAACGACAGTAAAATCACCAAAATATCTCCACGACTGCCCGGGATATGGGATATTCCTTATTTTGGGGGGCGTTTGACCTCCAATGACCTTGAGTATTGAATGTGGGTCAAAACGACTCCAAAGTATCTGCAACACCTTCAGATCGACTCATCATCCTAAAAACCCCTAGAAATGACACCAAGATCATCAAAATCCATCAAGTATTGACCAGGATATGGGATTTTTAAGTTTCGCCGGCCATGTTGAAAAATCCAAGCGGGGGTCAGGTGTACACCCGATGGATTCTTGAATGGGGTGGTATAAGCTTTCAAAATATGTTAAGATTTGCTTTATAACAAACAATGTAGGGTTCCCACCCCGTGCAACCGGACTATTACTTGAAGATCCGTGATTAGCCTATCATCCGTAGTTATTACTAAATCTAAAATACTGCCCAACCTCGTAGGTTCCCAACCTTTTGAATAAGAAAGCTATCCTCGAGAAAATTAACTAAACGATTACCTTCCGCGTCTCCATGCATTGTATCGTAATTCACGTTGGCGCAATTAAAGTCACCCATAATTAAGGCCTGCTCACTACCTATTATTCTCTTTAGTTCACGATATAACGCTTCGTCCGTATCAGCCGTTTGATTTGGGGTCCTCTTTATAACCGCAACAAGAAGTTTGAAATCGTTCAATTTAGTTCTGCTATAGTCAAATCTATCGGTTCTGGAATTGTGTGCTTTACTTCTATAACGTTCGCAATATTATCTTTGATATACAACATAAAAACAGAATAGGTAGGCGAGGAGGCGGTGTTAACAAAAAGTCTATAACCTCTAATTTGATACTCCCCTACAAATTCACGTGTTTCAGTGCTAAGCCACGATTCATTTATCGCAATTAAATCATAGTCTTTACAGACAATTAAAGAAAAAAAAATTATTTTATTTCGTAGGCTACGAGCATTTAAAGATAGAACCTTCAAATTGTTTGTAATTGCGACACCTTCGCGAGCGCAGGGGAAATTTGAGGAAATTACGCCGGGACCGTTCGAGTTACGGCAGCCTGAAAAGAAGAGACAGTATTATGAAATAGTCTTCCTAAACGCGCAGCACCAACGACATTAAGATGAAGTTCATCTCCGAGGAACAAGTCCCTCCTGCCGTAGAAACTGTTCCAAAAATTCGCAAAATGCACTCCTTCCTGTTGACAAAGAGACTTTAGATTACACTGGTATGCATCAATTTTGCTGTCAAGGGTTTTGTAAGTGATTCTTATAGAGTTTTTCCTGCTGATTCCGAATCTGCAATCCGTTTTTCTCAATCAGCTCAGGTTATCCGGTTATTTTACTTATGAGGCTCATAAGTAAAATAGAATTTTTCGTGATTTTGTCAAAGCGGAATTGGAACAGTAACATCTATCATCACTTGTTTCACTTGTATAATATCTTTTTTTACTTTTCAGGCATATAGATAAAATATTTCATAATGAATAGAGCGTGTAAAAATGATCCCAATAGATTCTGCTACATATGTGGGACGGTTACCATGCCAAATAACCAGTCCCAAATCACTAAATTTGTGAAGACAATGTATAGAGCATACTTTGGAATTAAGCTAGGGGACCAGGACAAAAATTTCGCCCCTCATATGTGCTGCAAGACGTGCATTGAAAATTTGAGAAGATGGAGTAAAGGCAGAGCGAAATCTTTGCCTTTTGGAATTCCCATGATTTGGAGAGAAGGAAAGGATCACGTGACAGATTGCTATTTCTGCATGACAAACCTCAAGGTGGGATTATAATTTTATTTTTCTAATATGATTTGAAAATCCTCGTATGAAACTTACATAATAGCACCATAATGTAATATTCACCATATATAGCATAATATTACCACAATGGTAATCATACATTACATATACATATTGTTATAGAAAATACATTTACACATACATATTGTTATACAAGTTACATTTACATATAAAATGATTGTATATTTTCTTTCTTTTTCATTCATATTGTCCCCGAAGGGAAAATATGAATGAAAAAGAAAGAAAATATACAGACTCCATCGACCTATTTCATATCTTACAGACCGCAGCCTTCCCTCACGAGCCGCCAGTGTCTGAATGCTTCTTCTATTTCATATGCAAGTTGTATATCCATGTTTCTGTGTTTCTATTTTCAGGAGTTAACAAGAAGAATAAACACATTGTTGTATACCCTGACATTCCTTCTGCTATGAGACCTGTACCCCTGGTAATGATCTTACCAGGGATTTAGGACTTTCCAAATTAGCTGCCGAGATCTTGGGCTCACAACTTCGAGAGGACAACTTGCTGGCTCCGGGAGCAACATTCTCCTGGTATAGGAAACGAGAGGAAGAATTCCGCAAGTTTTTTGCAGTGCACGAAAATACCTCTTCCTTAGTGTACTGCTGCAATGTTGAGGGGCTAATCGAATCCTTGGGTCTGCCATATAACGCATCAGAATGGAGGCTATTTATAGACTCGTCTAAACGAAGTTTGAAAGCAGTACTTCTCAACATTGGGAATAGGGTTGCATCAGTCCCTGTAGCACATTCCGTACAACTTACTGAGAGCTACGATAACATGAAAATTTTACTGGATGCTCTCGTATACGACCAACATAACTGGAGGATCTGTGGAGATTTGAAGGTAATACTAATATCATAAGTAAACTATTGCTATTGACTATGTTGTTTTTCCAAAGGTTATTTGAGAGCGTATAAGGACACTTAACTTCCCACAGAAGTGATACAGTCCAATGCATAGATTTTTTTATCTGATAGAACAAATTCTCTAAATTCTTTAAATATTTTCATTTTTTTTCAGATTGTGGCATTTGTATTGGGAATGCAAGGGGATACACGTAATACCCATGTTTCCTCTGCAAATGGGATAGCCGAGCGGATGAGAAGCACTATGCACAGCGTGAATGGGCATCCAGAGAGAATTTTGAACCTGGGTCGCATAATGTCGTTTCAGTGCCCCTTGTACCACCAACAAAAGTTTGCTCCCACCACTTCATATTAAGCTGGGCTTGATGAAAAATTTCATCAAATCAATGAATAAGGAGGGTTCAGCATTCCGATATCTCGAGAGTAAATTTCCTCATATATCTGATGCTAAACTAAATGCTGGGGTTTTTGATGGTCCTCAAATTCGAACTTTGATCAAGGATACTCAGTTCGAAAACGCAATGACTCCAACTGAGAAGAATGCCTGGCAGGCATTCAAATCAGTTGTCACTGATTTTCTTGGCAAGCGTAGAATTCCAGAATACGAGTCCGTTGTCGAAAACTTGATGGAAGCTTTCAAAGCTCATGGGTCGCGCATGTCCATAAAAATGCACTTTTTGTGGTCCCACTTGGACTATTTTCCTGAAATTGCGGGGATTATAGTGAGGAACAGGGTGAACGATTCACCAAGATATCAAAATAATGGAAGAGAGGTACCAGGGAAACTGGGATATCAATATGCTGGCGGACTATTGCTGGTGTTTGAAGCGAGACGTGCCCGAAGAAAAACAGACGGAAAGCCAAAAAAACTTCATTCCTTCCTCAATATACTTTTTTCCATATTCATTGTATGAATAAAAGTATTTATTCACACAATGTTTTCATTTTTCACGAGTGTTATTATAATATTACTCGTATCTACAGTGTTTAAGCTAAAAAAATCAATAAATTTGGTGATAAAATTGGACTTATAATAAATGGCCAATAGAGAAAAAACCTGACCTGATTGAGGAAAACCAATGTTATTTTCGAATTCAGCATGGTCGAATTATACAATATGAATTGAAAAAACCAGCAGACAAAAAAATTTCATATGCATACCAGCGTTATTGTTGATATAGGTCGCCTTGCTGTAGAAATCGCTACGTTGGATAATTCGAGGCTGTATACCTGTTAAAACAATCTTAGTTTTTTCCTTTAGTCGCTCTAGTAAGTCCTTGTACCTAGCCAGCAGCTCTTCTGATCTAGAATTTAAAACGTTATTAGTACCGACATGAATAACATACGTTGTGTCCTCAGAGGTTCCGTCTGTAAAATGGTCAACACTGTTAGTTTTTCATCCACCCTTGCGCCAGGGTAGCAGTAACGGTGCCTACGACGAGGGTTTCTCCCACAGAATTCCTCGAGCTGCCCTCGAACAATGGAATCACCAACGAGTCGTAT
Organism: Bathynomus jamesi; assembly: GCA_023014485.1. Lineage (NCBI taxonomy): Eukaryota > Metazoa > Arthropoda > Malacostraca > Isopoda > Cirolanidae > Bathynomus > Bathynomus jamesi. The sequence continues at coordinate 235,945 of JAJOZX010002009.1, read as the reverse complement.
TTCTGGTTCATCAGCATCTTCGAAACCTAAAACAGAAAACTTATTGTTTGTTATTACTGGTAGACAAGTCTTAGGTTTTCTCAATAGGGCTCCATTACTCAATTGAACGAAGCGTTGGGAACTAGGGAAAGAGAGAGGGCTATCAGTACTAGTTAAATTTTTAGTAGAAACTGAGGCAGGAGGGGTCGTAACTGGAGTTTCCAGGGATTCTAATTTTGCAGTCAGGAGCATCACCCTTTCTTCAAGTCTCACTCTGGCCTCCCTCTCACGTTCTAACTCGTTTCTCAGCACTTCCATTCTTAAGCACCACCTGCAAACTAACTGTTCATTATTATTAGCCATTGTAAACGCGTAAGCGGCAAATTTCCCTTCACAGCGACTGCAAGTATTTTACGGGGGTGCCATGCTATTAATTATTTAAAAAAAAAAAAGCTTTTGGAAATTAATAAATTACAACGTAGGTCTACCGCGTGTTTATTGTGCCGTCACCTGCGCAAGCCCGCAAAAATGTTCTTGGAACGCAGAAACAGGTTTTTGTAACACAAATTTATATTAAATGAATATTACTTAATTATGCTACCGACGAAAGATCTATAAAATAAAACGTATTAATAAAACTATTCTGTCCGCTATTCGACCGACTTTTTTCTTTCCTTTTCTCCTTTTTCCCACGGTGGGTGACTGCACCCTACTTGATCCCCGTAGCAAGGGAAAATGAACCGTATGAAACCTCGTTTTCTAATATATTCGAAAAACAAACAAGGCAAGCCACGTGCACTAGCCTTGGTTTAATCAAATAATATAGTTATTAATAAAGTCAATAAATGAAATATATTCGTTAATGAATGATTAGTAACACAAAGTAATTTAGTTAAGAATGCACCAAACACTATTTTTTTTTTAAACACTTCAACGAAAACCTCTTATTCAAATGGTAACACTGGACACTCGATAACATATATATATATATATATATATATATATATATATATATATATACACAATTAACCTCAAAACAAACGGCACTCAACTTTGGAACACACGAAAGAAAATCCACACTTCCCGCACAAACCCCTCACCTACTCATGAAACCTAACTCACAAACCAAAACAAAATTTCTTCCCCAAAGCACCACTACAATGTACTCATGAAACATTATTCAGAAACCAGCTTCAAACCAACCTCCCCCCCTCCCACAATAGGAAAACTTTAAGACAAATTCATAATACTCCAGTCAACCCAGACTTAGCTCCTCCTTTCACTACCAATGACACAAAGGCTGTTATAAACTCACTTAAAAATTCTCATGCAGAAGGCCCAGACCATATATCCAACAAACATTTAAAGCACTTAGGACCTAACGCCATTGCAGCACTCACCAACTTATTTAACTTTTCCTGGCTTCACAATGCCATCCTCCATATCTGGAAACATGCCTATATTATACCCATTCTAAAACCAACAGACCTCCCGCTCAACCAGCCTCATATCGACCCATTTCCTTACTATCCACAATATCTAAAGTCTTAGAAAAGCTAATCTTCAACAGAATCCAATCTCACATCCCACTCTCACATTCCGAACATGGCTTTAGATCAAATCACTCAACAACAACTCTACTTACAAACCTCACTCAACACATCCTTGACGGCTTTAACCGAAAAATACCCCCATCTCGCACTCTCCTCGCCACCATAGATATCAACAAGGCATTTGACACAGTCCCTCGCCACAATTTAGGGCGGGTCATACTATGCATTTTTTTTAAATCAATGGAGAGGGGTGTTCAAATGACATATTTTGGTGTATAGAACACAATTCTGAAGAAAATATTTAATTCTGATAACCCTAACCTACATCATTTTGCAGTTGATTATTATTAAATTGTTGATTATTTTACTATTGTAGTTACCCCAGAATATGTCTTCTCACGTTTTCTATCATGGCTGCTCACGTTATCTCTCATAGAGCATTGTTCTAACTAATTCATATAAACACATATAATGTAATTCATATAATAATAATAATATTTAAATACTCAAATAAAAAGGTGTGCCATTCCACTTAATTGTAATTATCATACAGTTTGGTATAGGAAATATTTTGACGGTTTTCTGGCGCGCATAAGACCATTTTCTGAGCCACCTTTCTCAGAGGCTAGAATGTAACGTTTCAGAACATTCTAAAACGTTTTGTGAAATATTTGAAGTGACTCATGATTTATGAAGCTATTTTACAGAAAAACTATGATGAGATTCAAAACATTGCCCTTGCTAGTGTAAGGTATGGCATAGGGCTGAGGCCAACTGCAGCGATAGCAACAGCAGCTCTGATTGACGCAGGAATCATCACAGAAGACAATACAAGTAAAGTGATTGATAAGAGCAAGGTCAAGAGAGCACAGGAGAAGTTGATGAGAGAGCTGGGGGAACAGTTCGAGAAGAAGTGCAGGGAGGAGGGGGAGATCTCTTGCATCCTCTTTGATGGGCGGATTGACCTGACCAATGTGATGATGGAAGCTGAGGGCAGTGACCAATCTTTTCCCGCAAAGATCAAGGAAGAACACTATAGTGTTGTTAGTGAGCCTGGCAGCTACTATCTGTTCCACTTTACCCCAGAGAAAGCAACTAAAGAGGAGTCACATGCGGAGAAGATTGCTAAGGTCCTGTTTGCCTGGCTGAAAGAGAGGGGTTATGATAAGACCTTGTTGGCCATTGGAGGAGACTCAACAAATGTCAACACTGGTGTGAAAGCTGGAGTAATGCGGAAGCTGGAGCTGCACCTGGGGAGAAAGCTGGTCTGGTTGGTGTGCAACCTGCACACTGTTGAACTTCCCCTGCGCCATCTCATTGTTGACCTTGATGGCCCTACTCTGTCAGACAAAAAATTATCCGAGCCAATAGGAAAGCTCCTTGATTCTGCTACAGACTTTGATATCAATCCAAACTTCACCCGAATCTCTGTTGGCCCTCCACTGATCAAGCTTCCTGACAAGGTCATTCAAGATCTCTCAACTGATCAATACTATGGCTATAAAATTGTCTGTGCAGTCAGGGATGGAGTACTTCCTGCAGGGCTGGCTCTGTTAGAGATAGGACCAGTAAACCACAGCCGCTGGCTCACCACAGCGAACAGACTTCTCAGGCTCTGGGTGTCAAAGCACGGACTTAAAGGAAAGAACCTGAAGATTCTGCAATTCATTGTGGAATTCATCATTGGAGTGTATTACCCATGTTGGTTCAACGTGAAGGTCAAGCACTCCTGGATCGAAGGGCCTAGGCACATCCTCTTTCAGCTGGACTGCCTCAAGTCCCAGAGAAAGGAGGTGCTGGATATTGTGATGCCAACTGTGAGAAGATCTGCTTGGTATGCCCACAGTGAAGTCATCCTCCAAACACTACTCTGCTCTGAGGATCAGAAGGAGAGGATTGAAGGGGTGGAGAGAATCCTGGCCATCAGGGGAGAGGGGGACCCGGACACTCAGCTGGGGGACTCCTCTGTTAGGAGCAGAAGGACACCTGACATCAATTGTGATGCTTCCAGCATCGGTGACTTGATCAGCTGGTCAGAAGGTGTGTCAGAGCCACCTCTCACCTGCTCTCTAAGCACCTCAGAGGTGAAAAACTTCATCAACACCCCCATGGAGGTGCGCAACTGGCCTTGCCACACACAAAGCATTGAGAGGGTTGTTAAAATGGTGACTGAGGCTTCTGCTAAGTACTTCTCACAGGAAAAGAGGGATGGAGGGATCAGGGCTCAGGAGACCAGCAGGAAGCTGATGTCCAAGTCTGAGTCAAAGCAGGATTTGTGCAACCTGGCAAACGTTCAAGATGTCAGGAGAATGATCTTTGTAATTATATCCAGTGATATACATGCAGTTCACCTATTAATAAATATATGTAAAGTTGATTTGGCCTTGTCAATATAAATGATTTACCTTATATCTTTTAATATATTATAAAGGGGTTCAAAAGGGTAAAATTGGCAATTTAGAAATACAAAATGATGTAGGTTAGAGTTATCCTATCCAAAACATAAGCTCATATTTGAATTCCTCATGTAAAATCACATAATTTAGACACCCCTGATGGTAGGATTTCTTTCAGATTCATGTTGTCACCTGAGTACGACCCGCCCTATCGCCACATACTAGCACAAAAAATACTAGAAACTCGCATCACAAATAATGACAAAGTGCAGAAAGTGGCTCACCAACTTCATAGCAGCTAGACATGCCCAAGTTATACACAATGATACAAAATCTAAAACCTACAGACTATACAATGGAGTCCCCCAAGAGCCATCTTATCCCCTACCCTCTTCAACCTCTTCATGCACGACCTACCACAGCCGAATTCCACTCATGTCAAAAGTAACTTCCTATGCAGACGACCTCTCCATTACATCACAGCACCCAAACCGAAACACAGTCACCTCTCTCCTGCAACAGTACTTTACCAAACTGGAACACTGGCTCACCAAAAACAGGATGACAGCTTCCCCACAAAAATCAACCACCACATTTTTCACTCCAGACCGTCACGAATCCCAGATACATCCCAGAGTTACCCTCCAGAGACAACCCCTCCCACTTAACAAAACTCCATCCATCCTTGGCATCACCCTGGACACTCACATGACGTTCTCCTCCCACATCTCAAACATCTGCAACAAAGCCACCAAGAAACTCAATGCCCTTAGATCCCTTACCGCCTCCACATTTGGACAACAAAAAGAAACAGCATACTCTATAAACAATTTATATGTTCAACTCTAAATTACGCCTCCCCAGCATGGTTCCCACCCATTTCAGCCACTAATTTAAACAATTTACAAACCACCCAAAATAAGGCCCTTTGAGTCATAACAGACTGCCTCCAGACAACACCCATCCCCCATCTATACTCTGAAACTAAAATTCTCCCCATCAAATACCACCTAAATATGATAGGTACTCAATTCTATAGCAAAGCCATGTCACCAGACCACCCTTGCCACCATATCACCACATAAAACCCCCCACCTAGAAACAAAAAACGCACACCCTCGGTACACTACTCACAGCAACTTAATGATATTCCCCCACCGCCTCAAAACCCCAATCCCATTAAACACATACACTCCCAAATAACACTCCAAGCCATGGCAAACCAAGCACTCTACACTCTACTCCAAGCCACTCCCCCTGACATCCATCAGAGTGAAACAACCCTCCCGAGGGAATCAAGAGTCTCTCTCGCCAAACTCCGCTCCGGTCACCACCCGACCCTACAAACTTATAAACACTGGATTCAAAGTTCCCCAACCCCAACTTGCCAAAGATGCCTCCTCCACCCAGAAGACACAGAACACTTGCTTTTGAACTGCCACACCCTCACACAAAATGCTAATATATCCTCACTTAGAGACCTATGGCCCCGCCCCGTGGGGGCTGCGGGATACCTGAGTGCTGCTGGTTTCTCATGAAGAGTATCCAGGGGCTACAAAGTAAAGTGAACGAAAAAACCTGGACACTTTTGTTTTTCCTACAAATTTCAAACTAGTCAAGCTAATATACCCAAATTAGTACAAGATGTAGCCAATAGTATGGTCATCATATGCTGAAAACCTCAGTTAATTATAAAAAATTTAAGAAACGGCCAAAGATAACACTGGCCAACAAAATGAAACTTTTTTTCCTCATCACAAACATGATCACACTTTTCTTAATGCATTTTTCGCGCTGATTCCGAATCTGGTTTTATTGTTTTTCTAGCACGTAGAGTTATATAGATACACTGGTTTTGATATTTTTAAGTTTTTGATATTGCTATAAGAAAATTTATGGATGTATAGATCACACTTAGGAATGCTAAACAACAAACACATCATATACTTTATTCAATGTACTTATAAATAAAGAATATATACATTATTTTATTAAAAGCACTGTGAGTGTGATTTCCTTTTGTAAATTTGGCCTGGATTGTCACGATACAGCATCCAACAATGGTCCGCCATCATGCTTTCATTCCAATATCCTTGGTAGCGCTTCTCCATCATCTGAATATCTTGATGGAAGCGGTCTCCTTGCTCGTCACTCACTGCACCAAGGTTTTCAGGAAAGAAATCTAAGTGGGAATGCATGAAGTGAATATTTAACGACATTCGACACTCCATTTCTTTGAAGGCATGAAGGAGGTTCTTGACTCCATCCTTATACGCAGGTGACTTGTTGCTTCCAAGAAAGTTTTCACATATCCATTTGTGAATCCTGACTGCATACCCATAAGCATTCCTATAACTTTTAGATCTCCACAAGCATTCCATTGATGACTGTCGTATTTGATTGCCTTAAGTAGTATATCCATATTGTCATATGTCTCTTTTAGATGGACGGAATGGGCAATGGGGATGGATGGCATTATATTACCATTATGCAAAAGAACTGCTTTCAGGCTTCTCTGCGACGAATCAATAAAGAGGCGCCACTCAGATGCCACATACGTCTGAGATATGGCTGTAAATAGTCCATTGATGCCATGGCAATAACAGAGAGGACCGTCTACTGAAAAGAATGCTGTTAATTCAAAATTCTGCTTTCGGTAGTAACTAATACGAACATTGTTCTCAAGTAAATTGTTCTCCTTTAGTCTTGAGGCGAGAAGCTCTGATTTCTCTTTAGACAGCGATAAGTCTCTAACAAGATCATTCAACTGTCCTTGGGTTAACTTTTTAGGCTCTAAATGTCTACCTTCAAAAGTGTACTCTGGTTCTGTAGATGGTCCGGAAACGCCAGTTGCACCTTCATCACTTTCCATGTCATCTATGATAGAATCTAGCCTATCACTTGGGGAAATTGGAATGGGCAATGTTTCATCATGTTTTACTGGTCTACGTGCTGAATCCAAGTTTGGATATACAATCTGGTGTTTGTTCTTGGCAGAAAACCCCATTAAGTTCACACTACAAAAATAACAGTCTTCATGATGATCTCTCGGCTCCCTCCATATCATGGGTATGGCAAATGGCATTGAAGCTTTCTTTTTGTTAAGCCAATCATGTAATCCATTTGAACAGCCAGAACAGATTTGATGTGGCGCCCATGGTTTATCTTGGTCACCTAGATGGTAACCAATGTATAGCTTGTATATTTTCTTAATGTCGGTTGTAATACTTCGTCGCTGTGTTTTAGTTGTGAACTGGCCGCATACGAAACAGAACTTGTCGGGGTCATTCTTACATTGTCGAGGCATGTTGACTGACCTGAGCAAACTATAAATTCAAAAAAAATTTACACCAACTTGACACAACAAGTTCTTGGACTGGACTGATCTTTTGACACACAAAGCACGGCGTTGTTGCCTGAATCACAATGCTGCTAGACGTAAAAGCTCACACCTGAAATACATAAGATGTATAATTAAGATAATTGAAATAAATAAGATGAATAAACTAAAAAAACACAATAAAATAAACACAATCAAATGTTGAAATATTAGTATTTTGCCTATTTAAAATGGTTAAATCTGTGTAGTTATATATATATGCCTTCATCTTGAAAACTATACGTGCTAGAAAAACTCTGAATGCAGTTTTGGAATCAGCGTGAAAAATGCTATCCAGCCAACACAAATTTTACTCTGATGAAAAATCTTTGTTGACCAGTGTAATTAAGTTGACGAAACAAACAGCGAGATTTTGTGAAGGTGACTACTAGGGCGGAGCGTTTTTACACTTTTTTCGATTTTCGTTTTGTAATAGCGCGGAAAAGTGGCTCTTCCACGTCAAAAGTGAGTATAAAATCTCAGAAATCTGCAATAATATCTTCTGCCTCCGCACGCGCGATGAAAATCCAAAAAATGCGCCAAAATACACATTTTTTCAATATTTTCTTATAGTTTTAATTTTCATCCTACCTTCTTGTAATAGAGAGGAAAAGCATCCTAAAGGTTTATTTTAGACTAGTTTTAAATATTTTTGTCCTGCGATAATATCTTCTGCCACCGCAAACGTTCCAAAATATGGAAAAATCCGGATAAATCATGTATTTTGCATATTCATCCTATACGCTAATAAATTCACTTTGTACGTCATGTAGTACTCCCACATCGTTCTAGAAGCTTCCCCACAGCCTGGTATGGTGTGTTGCTCGTCATTGCCATATACAACAATGAGTCAGTGAGTGATGACTGATGAGTCATGACTCACAACACTCTACCAGACCTTCTTGCTCTCACTTCCCCGCAGTGTTGTGCTAACTACGTTTCGGGTAAGATGTGGATTATGTTGCTCTTGCTGTTAATACATCTTTGGAACACGACAACACGCATATGTGGACATATACTGCATATTTTAGTGCATAATAATACGTTGGTGTAATATACAAAACTTCTGCAGAATGCAAGAATATTTTACGTTTTAGGAGTAATTTAGTAATTAATATAAAAATTAAGGTGTTTTTCACAATGTCAGTACCAGCTCAAGCAACAAGAACTTCAAGTTGCCCTATATTTGGGGCTCCAACTGATCTAGACAAGAGGTGCCTTCCAACCTATAAGGACGTCATGAAATATTTTCAACAAATAAGGTTGAATCTGAAGACATCGAAGAAAGAGCCCACAGTTGCAGAAATTTCGGATGTTCTCTCAAAAACTCGAAGATTTGTGGAAAACAGCCTCTATTCCTACTGTTTCTCATAGCCGTGACGTTCAAATGATTAAAAATTAGAAGGTTTTGACATTTTTTATGGTAAAGTCAATAAAAAGGAAACAAGATAGTGACTCATTCAAAATTAAATTACAAACATTTCAAAATGAGGCAGAAAACAAATTATTTGACATCAGTGCTTGCAAGTGTGAAAATTTTGATAAGTGTTCATGTGAAAACCATCTCAAGGTTCCAGCAATTGAACAAGACTTCCTTAAAGATCAGAGAACAACAAGAAAATTGGCAATAGGCTCTCTTGATGTTTCACAAACTCGTAAAGATCTAGCAACTATTGCTAGAAGAAAACAGAGATTGTTTCAGTTGCTTGTCCTTTACTGGTAGATGGTTTTGGTTCATACTGTTTCACTGTCATCAACATCAAGTGAAACAGAAGGAGCGGATTCTGATTATGAACCGACACAGAGAATCAAATCAATGGAACAATCTCATCATGGAACAATCTCATCATTGGCTATAGCTTGTGACAGAACTGGTGTGTCAAACAGGTCTGCTGCTATAATTGCTTCGGCTGTTCTTGAAGACGTGGGAATTATAAACGAAAAAGATTAAGTTCAGTAATAGACAGATGCAAAGTAAGGAGAGCTAGAAAAAGAGGGAGATCTATCATTCAAAAGAGAGATTACAAGAAGAAACTATGGAGAGTATCTATTTCGATGGAAGAAAGGACAGAACTGCAGTGCAAGAAAAAGTTGGCAGTAAAGGTTATCAAAAAATATAACAGAAGAACATGTCACTTTGCTTCAAGAACCAAACTCGAATTATAGTGGGCATGTAACTCCCGCTTCTGGCTCAGCACAGAGTGTCTTCTGCAATTTTGGATTTTTTTCGCTCAAATGAGATTGATACTTCAGAAGTTAAAGCCATTGGATGTGACGGGACAGCAGTTAATACAGGACCAAACGGAGGAGTGATAAGAAGTATTGAAGGGCACTTTCAGAGAGCACTCCAGTGGCTGATTTGCTTGCTTCACACTAATGAACTTCCCTCGCGGCACATAGTGACTGACATTGATGGTAAAACAACAGGTCCTCATATTTTTACGGGGCCTATAGGAAAAGAGTTAATTGATTGTGAAAAGAGACCTGTTGTTGAGTTTGTCAACTACAATTTCTTCCGCTTCAACTGCTTCAGAGATGATCTGAGCACAGATCAGAAATATTTGGCAGAAATCTATGATGCTGTGTCAAAAGGTGAATGTACTCCCTCTCTAGCTCAAAGGAAACCAGACAAAATGGCACACTCCAGATGGGTGACAACTGCTAACCGCATACTTCGTCTCTACGTTTCAACTGAAGAACCTTCAAACACCCTTAAGTGTATCGTGGATTATATTATGAAAGTTTATATTCCAATGTGCTTTCAAATCAACAGAAATTCTTCAGCAACACAGGGAGCCAAACATCTTTATCAAATGATACAAGGCTCGAGGTCGTTGAGTGCGTGCCGCTGTATAGAGATAGTTGATCGTGTTATTCAGAGAAATTCCTATTTTTCTCATCCTGAGAATGTTCTCCTTATTATGATTCACGATGAAGCAAAACATATCAAAGAATTAGGATGGAGGAGAATCCTTAAAGCAAGAGATTCTGAGTCAGTCGCAGTGAGTGTTGAAATTGCCCACGTTGAACTTTCAGTGCAGTGAGTACTACAACATGATTAACTGGCAAACTTGTGAGCTGTCAGAGCCTCCTCTGACAAAAGTTCCATCACGCTCCGACATCCTGAACTATATCTCATCAGGAGATGTACCTGATTTCATCCCACGCTCTCCTTGCCACACCCAAGCGGTTGAACGGTATATAAAGCTGGTAACAGAGGCTTCAGCTGCAGTATGCGGTTCAGAGGCAAGGGATGGATTTATCAGAGCAAGATTAGAATCTAGAAAGAAAATGCCAAGAATGGAAACAGGCTAGTTACACACTGTAGTCACTTTTTAAGTCCGATAATGGTAGGGTGGTTGGGTCGGGCAGGGAGGAACTCGAAATGCAGCCACCTCCACGTGGTGAGTTCTGGGTTATTTTGTCAATATAGTACACTCAATATTGACGAAATAAGCGAGGAACTGCATGCATATTACATAATAAGTCATCAAAAATAAACCAAGCATATGCAAAGTAAACTGCATTGGTGGACCTAAATTATTTAATTGCTGAAATATATAAACTTCTTATTTTAGTAATTTATGATATAATGAATTGTTAATTGCATTACTTAATACATAATTAATGAATAAACTGTGGTGTAGGGCCGAAGTTGACGATAATAGCGTCATTATAAAATACGCTATTTATGTAAATTTTCCCATATTTTGGAACGTTTGCGAAGGCAGAAGAAATTATCGCAGGACAAAAATATTTAAAACTAGTCTAAAATAAACCTTTAGGATGCTTTTCCTCGCTATTACAAGAAGGTAGGATGAAAATTAAAACTAAGAAAATATTGAAAAAATGCGTATTTTGGCGCATTTTTTGGATTTTCAACGCGCGTGCGGAAGCAGAAGATATTGCAGATCTCTGAGATTTTACACACTCACTTTTGACGTGGAAGAGCCACTTTTCCGCGCTATTACAAAACGAAAATCGAAAAAAGTGTAAAAACGCTCCGCCCTACTGACTACGCCCTTGGATGTGTCAGATGTTTGCTACAAAACAAGCAGTTTGCGCATGCGCACCTAAGACAACGATAAGTGGCCACATGGCGAATTGGTAGGCTAGCAGTGTCAGTTTTCTTTAAAAAGTGTTGGCTGAGGGAGTTTTTTCTTATTTTTTCTTGTGGTGTTAATTAAAATTCTATCGTAATGATTTTAAGTAAAGAAGACTTAGCTGTTATAAAGGCGTGTTTTGCCGAGAACGGATGGAGTGCTAGAAAATAATTAGTGAATTTCCGGGAAAATTTTGGGAACGAAGTACAGTACAATACGTACATAATAAATAAAATTAGACAATCAGGGTCAACTGACAGAAAACGTGGCAGTGGTCGTCTGCTTACTGCTTGGACTCGAGAAAACGAAAGGTACGTTGAAGAGCATTCGTTGTCGCAGGAAAATAATCCTGGTACTCATCTTTCGCAGAGAAAAATGGCGAATAATTTAAGTATTTCGCGCAACAGTATCCAAAACATAATGAAAAGTAAAGGAATCGGATCTTTTAAAAGATTGAGTGCCCCCAGAATAACAAAAGAAGCCATGGGAAAACGGTTAGAAAGGTGTAATTCTTTGTACGGGAAATTTAATTTAGCAGACATTAAACGCATGTTTTTTCAAGATGAGTCCGACTTTACATTAACTGTATCAACAAATCGACAAAACAACCGAGTTAATGCATTAACTTCAAAATCGGAAATCCCGCCAGACCGCCTTTATCATCCAATTTCACGATTTTCCAAGAAAGTAATGGTATCTTGTGGTGTTTCTTACAATGGAAAACCAAATTATTCTTAACTGATCCACAGAAAACAAAAATGAACTAGCAAAATTACATTGAACACCTCGGAGAACTTTTACCGGAATGCCAAGACTTGTACCCGAACGAAGATTTTATTTTTGTTCAAGACAATGCACCATCTCATTCGGCCAAGGCAACCCAAGAATTTTTGATGGCGAACATTCATGAATTCATAAAAAGTGAAGAATGGCCACCAAATTCTCCTGACTTAAATCCTCTGGATTACTTCGTGTGGAATGAGCTGAAGTCATTGGTGTACCATCGTCGCAGGGAACCTGGAAGCAGTTAGGCAAAGAAGTGAGGTTGTTTGGCCTATGGTGTCCCATGACAAAATCAAGTCATCCATAGATTAGTGGAAAAGGAGAGTACTGGCCATAATTCAAGAAAATGGGGGGCCAATACAACATCGATTTCAATAGGGTGTTTTATATGAGTTCCATTGAAATTTTTAGCACATAACTATACTATTGGCTACATTTTGTACTAATTTGGGTGTATTAGCTTGACTAGTTTGAAATTTGTAGGAAAAACAAAAGTGTCCAGATTTTTTCGTCCACCTGGTATATATATATATTTGCTTTTACCCTGTGGTGAATGGACGTGCCGTTTTACTCACTCTATTAAACACCCAAATTAGAAGGGAAAAATCTACTCGGTGGTTATTCTGTTTGCACCCGAAAGTGCATAAAGTATCAGTGAATCCGTGCATATAAATTATAAAGTGAAATTCATTAAAATAAAGAAAGTGCAATACAGTTTACATAATCTATCACCAGTTTTAACGTATATATTCAAAACGAAATACGGTGGGGCATTCGTGAAAGCTTGAAACAAGGCAGGAAAAAGGTCATAAAACGCAAAGGTCAGAAACCTCTCGAAATACCCGAACATCGAAAGAAAGGAAACAGAAACAAAAATAAAAATAAATAAATAAGAATTTGTGTGGGTATTTCTTTTTACGCTAATTAAGGAATAACATGGATATGGGTCCAAATTCTCACTTAATCTGTAATCTGTGCAATCTAGTAACAACGGAAGACCTAGCGATTAGATGTGATTTTTGCCAACGATTAAATGACTTTATCTGCATGAATTGGAATGATAAGGAAATAACGCTTGTCTCGAACGCGAAACACGTCGTGGGGATCAAATTTCTATGTGGCGCCTGTACAAAGACCGTAAACTCGTTCGCGGTCTTTAAAGAAATGGAGATAGCAGAAAAGAACGAAAGAATGGGGACACATGGGTCCGAATGGTCCCAACGAAAACCGGGTGGATGAGAGAGAAGACGAAATAACGAGTAACAGCATAATAACGAACAATAGTTTAATAACAAATAACGATATAAACAATATAATACGAAAGGAAGACATAGATGTAAGAAAAGAAATAAGTAAAAGCTGCGAAATAGTCAAACGGCCCAACGAGCGAAATGATAAAAAGATAATAACTAAAAACGTAGAAAATAAACAATCAAAGAAAAATAATGATAATACCAAAATTAAGGACTTTGAAGTAATAAGAAAAGAAGCAGAAGCGTAGAAAATATCGTATGTAAATACTATGCGAAAGGAAACTGCAGATATAGGGATGGGCAATGCATATATGCACATTCCACATTATACAAAGTGCAGTACACAAGTAGATACTGCAAATCTGATAAGAAATGCATGTTCCACCATCTTACGGTTTGCAACACTTATGCAAGATATGGGAGTTGCAAATATGGAAAAAATGCAGATACCACCACCCTCAAAGGAACGCAACGAGCGGACAGAAAAAACAAACATCAAAGAAGAATGCCAATCTTTTAGACGCAGCCAACACATTTCAGCTGCTAAATACTATCCAGCAATTAAAAAACCAGCTGACAAATATAAATATAGGAATCCGAGAGCCGGACGGAAGGTACGAACAAAGGCGACAAAGATAAAAAGAGGTAAATTCTCGCAGGACCACAAGGCAACGAAACCGACACCCCCATTGGAAAACAAATTGGAACCACCTGCATGCGAAAAAGAAAGAAAAAATAAAAATAATCCTAGCCAACACACAGGGCCTTAAATCAAACCATTCCACGAACAAAGTTGTATACCTGAAAGGACTCATGCAAGAAGCCGGAGCAGACTTTCCATGCCTCACGGAAACTCATCTAAAAGACTGCCAGGCGGACCGTGAAAACTGAGTCCTGTACTGACAAAAAAGAAATACAAATTGACAACTATAACATCCTCCGACCCGACAGAACAGTGAGACGTAAAGGAGGATGTGCTATTTACACACGCGAAAGGCACATAGCAGAAATGGCTACAAGTACCTCAAACAACTACGTAGAATGTGTAGCAGCAAAAATTGAAAAATTAAATTTGGTACTAATTGTAATGTACAGACCCCCAAACACGCCAACCTCAAAATCTTCAGATTCCATTACAGAGGTAAGAAACCTAGTAAAAGATCTACACTCTCCAACCTCAAATATTTTTCTCTGTGGAGATTTTAATTTCCCATTCATGAAATGTAAAAGGATAGGAAAATATATGTATACACCAGGACAAGGGGGGCACACGAGAAGACCAGGAGCAGGTGAAAATGCTACTAGCTCTAGCTGATGAATTTATGTTAACGCAAGAAATAACAGAAAACACAAGAAAAAACAACTGCCTAGATTTGGTATTCACAAACAACAGTAATCTAATTGAGAAGGTAGAAATATCCCCAACTATGATATCGGATCACAACATCATTGAAATAACAACTAATATAAAGACAACAGGAAAGGAAAGAACACGCACAACAGAAAAAAGCAAATTCGAAATTTTTAATTTTCACTCCAAAACTATAAACTGGGAAGATGTGACAGCCAGCATGGAAGTAATAGATTGGAAAACCATTTTCGAGGCCAAGACAACGGAGGAGATGCTAATGACGTTGGAGGAGAAGACGTTAGAAATTGTGGAAAAACATGTCCCAAAGATACAACAAAGAGGAAAGAGAAGCAGGTTCGAAAGACAAAAGAGAGCACTGTTTCAAAAGAGAAAAAGAGTGACTGCAAAACTAAATAATTGTAAAGATAACAACTTCAGAAAAATATTAAATGATAAACTGCAAAGTATCGATGTCGTCATACAGGAACTAGTCGAGAAGCATACAGAAAAAGAAGACGACGCTAAGAAGCAATAAAGGCTAACTCAAAGTACTTCTATAATTTTGCAAAAAGAAAGTCGAAAAACCATGCGACTATCGGACCTTTAAAAAATTAGAACAGTGCTTTATCGGATGATCTAACAGAAGTATCTGAAATATTAAGAGCTCAGTACGAATCATCTTTCAGTATCCCAAAAACTGGCAAATTGATATGCGATAGAAACGCGTTCTTTGAACAAGAACCACAAGGGGAAAGTATAATGGATTTCGACTTTACGACGGACGATATTACACAAGCCATAGGGAAACTAAAAACACACTCAGCGGCAGGACCGGATAAATGGATTGCCACACTGATCAAAAACTGCAAGAATGCAATTGCTGAGCCCCTGTACTGGATATGGAGACGATCACTAGACACGGGAGAAATACCGGGCATCCTGAAGAGCGCGAACATAGTTCCAATATATAAAGGAGGAGATCGATCCGAGGCCAAAAACTATAGGCCAGTATCGCTTACATCCCATCTCACTAAAATATTTGAAAGAATAGTTAGACAGAAAATCTATGACTTTTTAGAAACGCAGAAAAAATTCAATGATAACCAACACGAGTTTCGGTCAGGCAGATCATGCCTATCACAACTAATGGAACACTACAACAACATTATTGATGCACTTGAAAGTAATGAAAACTATGATGTAATATACACAAACTTTGCTAAAGCGTTTGACAAGTGTGACCACGGAATCATAATACATAAACTGAAATATATGGTAATAATAGGAAAAGTAGGGAAGTGGATATATAACTTCCTTAGTGAGCGGCGGCAAGTCGTTACAGTACAAGGAGTATCTTCATCAGAATCAGAGGTGCTCAGCTCAGTACCACAAGGAACAGTATTAGCTCCACTACTCTTCATAATCATGCTAACTGACATAGATGAGGATGTTACCAGACAGCACAGTAACATCCTTTGCGGATGACACAAAGATCAGTAGAAATATAAGAAATCCAGAAGACATAAGATCCCTACAAACCGACATAAACAGAATCTACAAGTGAACGGAAGACAACAATATGAAGTTTAACACTGAGAAATTTCAGCTATTACGGTACGGAAAAAGAGAAGACCTAAAATCCATGGAATATTATACCCCAAATGGACGGGAAATTCAGAGAAATCCCAGAGCAAAAGATTTAGGGGTTGTAATGACGGATGATGCGAAATTTGAGACAAAATAAAATAGCAGTAAACAGAGCAAAGAGAATAACGGGACAGATATTGAGAACCTTTAAACGAAGGGATAGGAATGTAATGATTCCTCTACTGAAAACCCTGATAATACCTAAATTGAAATACTGCTCGGTCCTAACATCCCCATATAAAAAAGAAGACATTAGACAGCTGGAAGGGATCCAGAGAAGCTTCATAGCCAAGATCAATGGGTGCAAAGAACTAAATTACTGGGAAAGGTTACGCGAACTAGACCTATACTCACTGGAAAGGAGAAGAGAGAGATACACCATTATTTACACTTGGAAAATAATGGAGAAACTAGTCCCTAATCTTACTCTGAACCCTATAACTCCCCAAACAACGGTGGACAGTAGAAACGGCAGACTGTGCCGTATTCCCAAATTGAAGGCGAGACAGGACACATCTTTAACCCTGAAAGAAAATAGTTTTGTAGTGAGAGGACCAAAACTGTTTAATCATTTGCCCAAAGACCTAAGAAACACAAAGGGAGTTGCAGTGGAAATCTTCAAAAGAAGACTAGACGCCTGGATCAGAACAATCCCCGATGAGACGGGCGTACTTGGCTATGTGAGGTGGAGAGCGCAAGAATCAAACTCACTACTTCAGCAGGCCAATTCGAGAGGAGGGGCGACAAGCTTGACCTTCGCGAAATGAGAGATCATCACGCGAAACCTTTGTAAGGTTGTAAGGTAAGGTGTGTATATATATAGTAGGTTAATAAAATTTTACCACCCTTTCTGTCAATGTTCATAGATACAGTATATCAAGTGGTAACATTTTACTTGCACACCCTGTGTATATATATATATATTTGTGTGTGTGTGTGTGAGTGTGAGTGTGTGTTACGGCCTTTTTGGGAAATCGGCCTTTCTGCAAAAAAAGACCGATTTAGGCTAATTGAAAGCCAGGTAAGGTCAACTGTCCGCCCGTGACGATTGATTCAGTCGTGATATTTTCGTTGTTTAACGAAAACATCACGACTTAACCTTTTGCAAAAAAGGCTGATTTCGCAAAAAGGCCGTAATACATACATATATATATATATATACACCTTGGTTAGCCTTGGTTTATCTTCAGCCCGAATTGTTCATTCGGACGAAGGTCAAGCTTGTCACTCTACCTTTGACCTACATTTTAACGTGGAATCCGAACCATGCCCTACCAGCAACCTAGCGTCTTAACCACTAGGCTACCCAGGGTACCCATTTATCTACCAACCAATTCTTACTATGTGCAAGGATGAACAGCTGGGTTTGGTGCGCGCCGGCTGCCGTCACCGAGTCTCGATACCAGGACCGATTGACTCGTCGTCAGCGACGATAACTACTACACTATATCGCCTAACCCACAAAACCCACACACACAACCCACAAAGCACTGACACGACTCGGTCCGAATGCGGCCCTAGGTGCGAAGCCGCCACCCATTAACAGGTCAGAGGTCAGCCTCAGCAGATTGGATCGAGTTAACTTAGCACGATTCCGATGTGGACATCACCCCAACTTACAGACATATAAACACAGACTAGACAACTCCACAGACGACACCTGCCACCTGTGCCAGGACACACCACAAACAATTGAACACATTATGACAGACTGTACCACTCTAGCACAATATAGAACACAACATCACTTGTGCGCTGAACCTCTGGGCCACTCCGGAGAGGGCGATCGGTTACCTGCGTGCCACCGGCTTGCTCGATCAGGGTGGGCTGATCGGCTAAACAACAACAACAATTACACACACACACTCTATATATATATATATATATATATATATATATATATATATAATATATATATCTTGAACTCTCATTCAAAGCCTTCATAATTATATAATATATATATATATATATATATATAACATAAATAAAAGAAAAATCTACATCAGTAAATGAGCAAGTGCCGTATGCGACCTACTGGCTTCTATCCAAAAGCGTTTGAAATTCTTACAAATATAAAATTTTACAATGTCGTAAATATCGGTCAAATTCTCATAACCCTCCTCCGAAAAAGAAAGAGAAAATGACAAATTTCCATGTGTTGTGATTCGTTTTACAAATAAATTAAATACTACAAGTATTCATGCTTTTGGATTTTATCGTATGGTTACATTTTTACCAAAATATTATATATATATATATATATATAGAGAGAGAGAGAGAGAGAGAGAGAGAGAGAGAGAGAGAGAGGGTGACGCAAAAGTCGCTCATTACATTGTGTAACACTGATTCTGTTTATATAGAATTTTTTATGTTTTTATATGCATTTGTGGGCGCTGAGTCCAAATCTGGCCTTGGTTTGTGTGTATCATCAATGGTTTCAGAGATAATCCATTTTTCATGTTTTACCAGTATAATGTTATGGACGCAGCAATATCAGAATAATCAGGAACTGTTGAGAACAATCCGGATGTTCGTTGACAGTTTCTTGCTCTAGAAATTGCCCGAAACTTCCACTGTGCTATATAAAGAAGAGCGCAGAGTCTGAGAAATCAGTAAGTGTGAGCACACAAAGAAAGCAGGTTGTTTGTCTGATGGTTACCAGCACTGAGGTACTGTGTTTCTGTGCTTCTCTGTGCTGACGATTTGAGTGTTATCGATCCTTTTTTATTGCGAACATTATTTCAGTGTTGTGAATACATCTTCTTTCTGGAATCTGTAATCTGTTGCAGATTTAATAACTCTTCTCTCTATATCTGCAGGTTATGATTAATGTAGTACAGTTTGGTAAAAAGAATGGCAACTAGAGCTTGTAAACACTCGCCGGATATATTCTGCTACGTTTGTGGGTATTACATAGGCCCCAAGCAAGTATCGCACAAGATTCTGAAAGGCACCAAGTTCTGGATCGCGTATCGGCTCTATTTTGATATGCCTATGGGTGACCAAGATAAGCACTGGGCACCCCATGTGATCTGTGGAAGCTGCCGCTCAACACTTGAAGGGTGACTGCGGGGAGTACGCAAGGCAATGCCCTTTGCGGTACACAGAATATGGAGAGAACCAAATAGCCACCACGACGATTGCTACTACTGCATGGTAGATGTTTCTAAGTACAGGAAATTTAAAGGAAGGCAGACTCTTCAGTATCCAAGCATAGCGTCGTCCATAGCTCCTGTACCACATGGCGAAGGTCTTCCAATACCACGTCCATCAGAACAGGTATCTATCCATTACTTTACCTTCTGTATTTACAGACTGTGGGTCATTATGTGTCGAGTTTTCTTAGTGCTGATGCTGTTCTACATATATAGCTATGCCTATATTTTGTTTCTTTGCTTTGCAGGTTGAAAATGAGGATGCAGCTAGCTCATCTGAGATGTCGGCTGGTGAGGACAGTCATGATGAAGAATATACTGTAACTTTCAGTACAAACCCTCACTTTCCAAATCAGAGGGAATTGGACGACTTAATTAGAGATTTGGGTCTGACGAAATCAGGGTCTGACCTTCTGACCTCCAGACTCAAAGAGTGGAATTTGCTTGGAGAAGACTGCAAGAGCACTGTATACCGAAAGCGGCATGAAGAGTTTGCAAGGTTCTACGATGTCAATGGCTCTCTCTGTTATTGCAGCTAGGTTAATGGTCTATTCACAGCTATTGGGTTAACACATATACCCTCAGAGTGGCGCCTGTTTATTGACAGTTCAACTCGGAGTTTAAAAGCTGTTCTACTCCACAATGGGAACAAATATCCATCGATACCAGTTGCACATTCTGTTCAAATGAAAGAGGACTATGAAAATGTCAAACAACTGCTCACTCAAATCAGGTATGAACAATATAACTGGGACGTGTGTGGTGATTTCAAAATGATTGGTTTCCTGTTAGGTTTACAAGGAGGGTTTACTAAATATTAATGTTTTCTTTGTCTGTGGGATAGCAGAGTTTCAACTGAGCACTATAAAACAGTTCAGTGGCCTCCACGTGAAGGACTGCAACCAGGAAAGTAAAATGTACTCAGGGAACCTCTTGTGAAGCCTGATATAGTTCTGCTACCACCTCTCCATATTAAGTTGGGTCTAATTAAGCAGTTTGTAACTGCGTTAGATTTTGGAGGGGAAGTTTTCCAACAGATTCGGGTCATGTTCCCTAAACTCTCTGAGGCCAAAGTCAAGGCTGGCATCTTTGTAGGACCACAAGTCAAGACGCTGTTGAATTCAAAGAACCTTGAAGCCAAGATGACTCCGATCGAAAAAGAAGCTTGGTGTGCTTTCCGTGATGTGGTTCGTGGGTTTTTAGGCAGTCATAAAGCACCAAACTATAAGGAGTTAGTGTCAAACTTGATTAAGTGCTATGGCAAAATGGGGTGCCGTATGTCTTTAAAATTATACTATCTGCATTCACATATAGACTTTTTTCGTGATAACCTGGGCGATGTGAGTGAAGAACATAGCGAAAGATTCCATGAAGATATTCAAACGATGGAGAAAAGGTACCAGGGCCATTGGGATGCTTCCATGATGGGAGACTACGTATGGTCGCTGATCAGAAAGGATAAGAATGTTCATACGCGGAAGTCGCGTTCTTCAGTGCATTTTTAAGGAATGCACACTGCATAACGAGGCTTGTTATTCTCTTGTCGGTTCTCCTCATGATATATATATATTATATCCTTTGCACCATTTTGGGTTTGTCAAACAATTTTGGCTCAATAAACATTAATTTCCAATAATGTTTATATTTTCAGAAAATATTTATGTTAGCCTTCTTAATATACTTTTCCATATGAAAAGTGTGATAACTTATATTTTTGAAACGGTTGATAATAGAGCAAAACCAATATCATTTTTGGAATCAGCGCCCCAAAATCATTAAGAAACGAGAGAAAAATCACAATAAACAGAATTTTTTTCAAATTTTGTTACCCAGTGTTATGGGAATTTTCAGTGTTAACTATAACACTGGTATACATATGAAATTTTTTTGTCTGCTGTGAGGGTTTTTTCAACTCATATTATATAATTCGACCATGCTGAATTCGAAAATGACATTGGTTTTCCTCAATCAGGTCAGGTTTTTTCTCTATTGGCCATTTATTATAAGTCCAATTTTATCCCCAAATTTATTGATTTTTTTAGCTTAAACACTGTAGATACGAGTAATATTATAAGAACACTCGTGAAAAATGAAAACATTGTGTGAATAAATACTTTTATTCATACAATGAATTTGGAAAAAAGTTTATTGAGGAAGGAATTAAGTTTTTTTGGCTTTCCGTCTGTGTTTTTCTTCGGGCACGTCTCGCTTCAAACACCAGCAATAGTCCGCCAGCATATTGATATCCCAGTTTCCCTGGTACCTCTCTTCCATTATTTTGATATCTTGGTGAAATCGTTCACCCTGTTCCTCACTATAATCCCCGCAATTTTCAGGAAAATAGTCCAAGTGGGACCACAAAAAGTGCATTTTTATGGACATGCGCGACCCATGAGCTTTGAAAGCTTCTATCAAGTTTTCGACAACGGACTCGTATTCTGGACTTCTACGCTTGCCAAGAAAATCAGTGACAACTGATTTGAATGCCTGCCAGGCATTCTTCTCAGTTGGAGTCATTGCGTTTTCGAACTGAGTATCCTTGATCAAAGTTCGAATTTGAGGACCATCAAAAACCCCAGCATTTAGTTTAGCATCAGATATATGAGGAAATTTACTCTCGAGATATCGGAATGCTGAACCCTTCTTATTCATTGATTTGATGAAATTTTTCATCAAGCCCAGCTTAATATGAAGTGGTGGGAGCAAAATTTTTGTTGGTGGTACAAGGGGCACTGAAACGACATTATGCGATCCAGGTTCAAAATTCTCTCTGGATGCCCATTCAGGCTGTGCATAGTGCTTCTCATCCGCTCGGCTATCCCATTTGCAGAGGAAACATGGGTATTTCGTGTATCCCCCTTGCATTCCCAATACAAATGCCACAATCTGAAAAAAAATGAAAATATTTAAAGAATTTAGAGAATTTGTTCTATCAGATAAAAAAATCTATGCATTGGACTGTATCACTTCTGTGGGGAAGTTAAGTGTCCTTATACGCTCTCGAATAACCTTTGGAAAAACAACATAGTCAATAGCAATAGTTTACTTATGATATTAGTATTACCTTCAAATCTCCACAGATCCTCCAGTTATGTTGGTCGTATACGAGAGCATCCAGTAAAATTTTCATGTTATCGTAGCTCTCAGTAAGTTGTACGGAATGTGCTACAGGGACTGATGCAACCCTATTCTCAATGTTGAGAAGTACTGCTTTCAAACTTCGTTTAGACGAGTCTATAAATAGCCTCCATTCTGATGCGTTATATGGCAGGCCCAAGGATTCGATTAGCCCCTCAACATTGCAGCAGTACACTAAGGAAGAGGTATTTTCGTGCACTGCAAAAAACTTGCGGAATTCTTCCTCTCGTTTCCTATACCAGGAGAATGTTGTTCCCGGAGCCAGCAAGTTGTCCTCTCGAAGTCGTGAGCCCAAGATCTCGGCAGCTAATTTGGAAAGTCCTAAATCCCTGTAAGATCATTAAGTTTGGCCTGGTTGAGAGGCCTCGGCTCATTTGAAGCGGTATTTTGAGGTATATACGACTGGACTGGTCATTGGCATTGGTCATTGAGTCATCATCAGAATCATCGAAGTCCAGGGTTTGAGGTGGGTCGGGTATTGGAATTCCAGGACCATGGGGTACAGGTCTCATAGCAGAAGGAATGTCAGGGTATACAACAATGTGTTTATTCTTCTTGTTAACTCCTGAAAATAGAAACACAGAAACATGGATATAAAACTTGCATATGAAATAGAAGAAGCATTCAGACAGTGGCGGCTCGTGAGGGAAGGCTGCGGTCTGTAAGATATGAAATAGGTCGATGGAGTCTGTATATTTTCTTTCTTTTTCATTCATATTGTCCCTTCGGGGACAATATGAATGAAAAAGAAAGAAAATATACAATCATTGTATATGTAAATGTAACTTGTATAACAATATGTATGTGTAAATGTATTTTCTATAACAATATGTATATGTAAATGTATGATTACCATTGTGGTGAATATTATGCTATATATGGTGAATATTACATTATGGTGAATATTATGTCAAGTTGCATACGAGGATTTCAAAATATTTAAGAAAAATAAATTTATAAGCCCACCTTGGAGGTTTGTCATGCAGAAATAGCAATCTGTCACGTGATCCTTTCCTTCTCTCCAAATCATGGGAATTCCAAAAGGCAAAGATTTCGCTCTGCCTTTGCTCCATCTTCTCAAATTTTCAATGCACGTCTTGCAGCACATATGAGGGGCGAAATTTTTGTCCTGGTCCCCTAGCTTAATTCCAAAGTATTCTCTATACATTGTCTTCACAAATTTAGTGATTTGGGACTGGTTATTTGGCATGGTAACCGTCCCACATATGTAGCAGAATCTATTGGGATCATTTTTACACGCTCTATTCATTATGAAATATTTTATCTACAGGGTGGGCGGAAAGTAGCTCCCTATTTTGGATTGGTAAAAAAATACGTATATTATCCATTTATTTCAGAAGAAATAATATGAAAAGGTAGGCATACATGGTAGGTTTTCTCTAAAATTCAATGTGGGCTCCAACTCTTTCCGCCAGCTTCTGGAGCCGCCCAGGAATGGCGTCTACTGACTTTAGCAGGAACTCCGGCGGGATGGAGGACATGACTTCCCGAATTCGGTCCTCCAGTTCTTCCAATGTCCTCGGTTTGGTGCGGTAGACTTCTTTCTTTACCTACCCCCAAAGAAAGAAGTCGCACGGTGTCAAGTCGGAGCTCCTGGCTGGCCATTGATGTGGACCACGACGACCCATCCAACGCCCAGGGAAGTGGGCATCCAGCCACTCACGGACAACAAGAGCGAAGTGCGGAGGGGCGCCATCTTGCATAAACATCAGATCGTCGATGTTCTCCCATGTGCTGACAACCGGCCAGACCTCGTTTCGCAACATAGCAAGGTACCGCTCAGCATTCATGGTGTTGCGCAGAAGGAACGGGCCCACAACCTGATCTGAGGTCATACCACACCACACCGTTACACTGAACCGATTCTGCCGTTTTTCAGCGGTAACCGTGCGACTTCTTTCTTTGGGGGTGGGTAAAGGAAGAAGTCTACCGCACCAAACCGAGGACATTGGAAGAACTGGAGGACCGAATTCGGGAAGTCATGTCCTCCATCCCGCCGGAGTTCCTGCTAAAGTCAGTGGACGCCATTCCTGGGCGGCTCCAGAAGCTGGTGGAAAGAGTTGGAGCCCACATTGAATTTTAGAGAAAACCTACCATGTATGCCTACCTTTTCATATTATTTCTTCTGAAATAAATGGATAATATACATATTTTTTTACCAATCCAAAATAGGGAGCTACTTTCCGCCCACCCTGTATATGCCTGAAAAGTTAAAAAAGATATTATACAAGTTAAACAAGTGATGATAGATGTTACTGTTCCAATTCCGCTTTGACAAAATCACGAAAAATTCTATTTTACTTATGAGGCCATAGCCGGATAACCTGAGCTGATTGAGAAAAACGGATTGCAGATTCAAAATCAGCAGGAAAAACTCTATAAGAATCACTTACAAAACCCTTGAGAGCAAAATTGATGCATACCAGCGTAATATATTACTTTGTGTTACGTAATGGATGGCTGCGAAATTAACAATAGACGAGAGGGTGAGCTTCGTTTTAATGCATTGAATACCAGGTACTACAAATCGATGAATCGGTACAGAATTTAAGGTACAGAATTTAAATTCTGTACCGATTTATATATACATACACACACATATATATATATATATATATAGGGTGAACCAAATGTAGGTGGACAGTAAATGATAACGTTTATTTTGAGAATACATATTTAATTTTTTTGTATACTATAATACAAAATAAAATTTAAATAAATTTAGTTATAATATTTAATATAATATAACACAAACACCATAGTTATAATGAACACCATAGTTATAATATAATATAACACAAACCGTATTCAACCTACTGTCCACCTACTTTTGGTTCACCGTGTATATATATATATATATATATATATATATATATATATATGATGAATAAAACCACGAAGGAAAAAAGAAACACAAAGGGGTGCTCAAGCGCTTTCGTCTAATGACATCCTCAGGAACACTGGAGTGAAAGGACAGATCAAGGCAATATATAGGTTACAAAAATAAACATACATACATACATATTCACATATATATACATATATATATATATATATATATATATATATACATATATACATATATATAGTAAGCATAGAAAAAAATTGTGTGGAGGAGCCAACATTTATATGGTCACAGAAGAATAAAGAAATAAAAATAAATATAAATATAAATTGAGAAAAAATTAATTACAAAATAGTGCCTTAGTGATATATATGTCACAGCCTAAATAATCATAAAGAAATAAACAGGCAAATAAAAAAAACCCATAAATATACATACATACATATATATATATATATACATATACATATATATATATATATATATATATATATATATAAAGACACTTTTAGCACTTTGGCCGACCTTCAATATAAATTCAAATGGCTTTTTTATGGAACAGGTCACAAAAGAATAAAGAAATAAAAATAAATATAAATATTGTAAGTGGAGTCTACCAATTCAAGCTCAAGAGGGAAGTTTTACAATCGATTTAATAGATGCTGCCAAATTGATATATATGTCAAAAAAAAAAAAAAAAAAAAAAAAAAAAAAAAAATTATTAAAAAAATAAAAAATAATAATAATAAATTGAAAGATAAATTTTAAGAGAGGCACACCAATTTATAAGGGAAAAATTACCACATATGCATATTATAGTCACAAACGAATAAAAAAGTACAAGTAAATATAAATTGGAAAACAAAATGATGCCTAGATGATATATAAAGAACAATAAAATATATATACAACATATATACGGTATATATACGAAATATAAACGCAATATATACAGAATATATATATATATATATATGCATAAGGGAAAAAAAAATTACCAAATTTGTTTTTATAATTATTGTCTGAGAAAACGGTAGGTCGCAAAAGAATAAAGAAATAAAAATAAATATAAATTGAAAAAATTACAAATAATACACGTACACATGTATACCCACATAACCAAATATATATATACATATACACACATATATACAAACACACACACACACACACACACATATATATATATATAATACAAGCTTGACCTTCACGAAATGAGAAATCATCCCGCAGAACCTTTGTGAGGTTGTAAGGTAAGGTAAGGTACATACACATATACATATATATATAATATATATATATATATATATATATTTAACTGCATACATACATACATACATACATATACACACATACATACATACATATACACACATATACATACAAACACATTTAACTGCAATGACCACACACATTGGAAAGATGAATGAGCTGCTTCAGGACCCCGCCACATACGTGAAACTTAGGAAGAACCCACAGGATGATGTCATCAAATCATTCAATAGTGGCTTGAAACGCATTCTCAAAGATCATAAGGATTTAATTCCCCTTTTTTTGTCCACTTCACCTGCTCTGCCTTATCTTTATGGTCTTATTAAAACCCACAAACCGGGTAACCCTATGCGCCCTATTATTAGCTCGGTGGGCTCTATTACCTATAAACTCTCCAAATGGCTTGTTAATGTTTTGTCCCCCATTCTTGGAACTGTCTCTGATTCACACGTAAAAAATTCCATGGATCTCACTGAAAAATTGAATAATGTTCGCATTAATACCAACGATAGATTGATCAGTTTCGACGTTTGTTCATTGTTCACAAAAGTGCCGATTGATGATATGCTTGACTTTCTCGCCAGAGAATTACATAATTATGATTTACCATTACCTGCACACACTGTTTTGGAGCTTATTAAGCTTTGTATCAAGGATTGTAAATTCACTTTCAATGGCGAGCATTATCAACAAGTTTTTGGGATGGCCATGGGCAACCCTTTGTCGCCCCTTCTCTCCAATATTTATATGGAGTTTTTTGAAATTACTTACATTCCGAGAATCCTGGGGGTTGGCATCCCTTGGTTGCGGTACGTCGACGATATTTTGTGTATCTGGCCCATGAATCGTGACCTGGATGACTTCCTCCTTCAGTTAAATGACCAAGTCCCCTCCATTAAATTTACTTTAGAAGTGGAACAAGACAACTCAATCCCGTTTTTGGATGTGCGTGTTCATAGGGATAGCCCGGGTTTTAAGTTTAGTATCTATCGGAAAAAAACAAACAATTTGTCCTACGTACACTTTTACTCTGGACATGACACCCCTATTAAAAAGGCCATATTTTCCTCAATGTTTCTCCGCGCTCTTAGGATCGCCAGTCCGGAATACATCGATGCCGAATTGGAAAATATCAACGTTATTGGAAGTGAGTTGTGTTACCCATCTGCGTTCATGGAATCTTGTCTTAATAAGGCTAAACGAACCTTCTATCGTGTGAATAATAACACTCGCACCTTGTCAAAGAATATTTTAGTACTTCCATTTTTCCCGGGCTTCTTAGCATTGCTAATGTACTTAAACTTTTGGATATCAGTGTAGTTTTTTCATATAACAATATTGTGAAAAACATCATAGTAAAAAATAGCCCTACCAATAATTTAGGCATTATCTATAAAATTGGGTGTAAGCAATGTGATTCCTTTTACATAGGTCAGACGGGAAAGGATTTGCAAACGCGTGTAAAACAGCATCAATATTCCGTTAGAACGGGACAGTTGTCCAGTGCCCTTTTTGTCCATTTGTCAGAGTTATCCCATTGTATTGATTGGAATAATGTTTCAGTTTTGTTTCACTCTAGCAACATTGTTAATAGAAATATTCTTGAGTCGGCTATAATTCAACTTACAAATAACCTTAACATGAGTAAAGGTCTGTTTCAACTTGATCCTGTTGCTCTGAATTCCTTCAGAATGGATTTAAACAAAAAGGGCAGGTTGTTAAATCTTTGGTAAAAAATTTGTTTTTGTCTGTTGTTTCCCTTACAATTTTATTTTTCAATTTTTTGCTGTATGCGTGTATGTGTATGTATGTATGTGTATGTGAGTATGTGTGTGGTCATTGCAGTTAAATGTGTTTGTATGTATATGTGTGTATATGTATGTATGTATGTGTGTATATGTATGTATGTATGTATGTATGCAGTTAAATATATATATATATATATATATATATATATATATATGTATATGTGTATGTACCTTACCTTACCTTACAACCTCACAAAGGTTCTGCGGGATGATTTCTCATTTCGTGAAGGTCAAGCTTGTATATATATATATATATATGTGTGTGTGTGTGTGTGTGTTTGTATATATGTGTGTATATGTATATATATATTTGGTTATGTGGGTATACATGTGTACGTGTATTATTTGTAATTTTTTCAATTTATATTTATTTTTATTTCTTTATTCTTTTGCGACCTACCGTTTTCTCAGACAATAATTATAAAAACAAATTTGGTAATTTTTTTTTTTCCCTTATGCATATATATATATATATATATTCTGTATATATTGCGTTTATATTTCGTATATATACCGTATATATGTTGTATATATATTTTATTGTTCTTTATATATCATCTAGGCATCATTTTGTTTTCCAATTTATATTTACTTGTACTTTTTTATTCGTTTGTGACTATAATATGCATATGTGGTAATTTTTCCCTTATAAATTGGTGTGCCTCTCTTAAAATTTATCTTTCAATTTATTATTATTATTTTTTATTTTTTTAATAATTAATTTTTTTTTTTTTTTTTTTTTTTCTTTTTTTTTTTGTGACATATATATCAATTTGGCAGCATCTATTAAATCGATTGTAAAACTTCCCTCTTGAGCTTGAATTGGTAGACTCCACTTACAATATTTATATTTATTTTTATTTCTTTATTTTTTGTGACCTGTTCCAAAAAAGCCATTTGAATTTATATTGAAGGTCGGCCAAAGTGCTAAAAGTGTCTTATATATATATATATATATATATATATATATGTATATGTATATATATATATATATATATGTATGTATGTATATTTATGGTTTTTTTTATTTGCCTGTTTATTTCTTTATGATTATTTAGGCTGTGACATATATATCACTAAGGCACTTTTGTAATTAATTTTTTCTCAATTTATATTTATATTTATTTTTATTTCTTTATTCTTCTGTGACCATATAAATGTTGGCTCCTCCCACAATTTTTTTCTATGCTTACTATATATATGTATATATGTATATATATATATATATATATATATATATGTATATATATGTGAATATGTATGTATGTATGTTTATTTTTGTAACCTATATATTGCCTTGATCTGTCCTTTCACTCCAGTGTTCCTGAGGATGTCATTAGACGAAAGCGCTTGAGCACCCCTTTGTGTTTCTTTTTTCCTTCGTGGTTTTATTCATCATAAATACTTTTCACGTGTCACTTTCGTGAAATAATTTTTCATATATATATATATATATATATATATATATATAATTTAGGGTGTCTCAAATATACGAATGGAGGATTTCGGGTCGGGCCGACGCTTGCCCGTATTACACCTTTATAAAGGATTGTTATCACAAAATTTGACAGCTGTAGGAGGATTTTTAGGGGTCACTCAAGTTCGCCACTTCTGTTTCACTTATACAAGATTTTCTTCTCTTTCGCAGGTGATGGTTACTAGAGCAGGAAACCAGTTGTGGTTGCTGGACAAGGCCCCAGTTGCAGCGATTGTTTGTCCACGACTTCCATCGAAGGAGCAATGCCTGCTCCTTTACTTCCACCACCACCAAGACCAAGAGGGAAGGAAGACCAAATCGGAGAGCATTCGCCTGGTGGTGGAAACCATCTGGCCCATCTAGGAGAAGGCCAACATACCAACTACCACCAAGACACCAAGAAGTACGCAGGGGAGAAGCTGGCGAAGTTGATCGATACCTACGACGCACTCAAGAAGAACAGGACAAAGCCGCAAGAGGGTTACCGGTACAAGGAGGGGATGTTCAAGTCGGATTTGGAAGACGTGTTTGACGTGGCTCACTCCTCCGCGCTATCCTCCTCCAAGGTCCCTCAGGAGGACAAGGATTTTCTCACCTCGCAGAGGGAAGACAGGATGTCGTCAAGTCTTGCGGGGGTGGACCAGAAGACAGCGAAGAAGAAAGCTGTGAAGCGGAAGAGGGATCTTGCAGCCACGGCTAGGAAGAGTAAATGGGATGCTGGGGTGACACAGCTCATGGAGGTAGCGATCTTGGAGGTGGATGGTAGCAGAACTGAAATGAACACGGAAGACGAGGATGATGACGACGAGACGTACCAAGCGCCCAGCACCAGCAAGGCCCAGACTCAAAAGAAAAGGCGAATGAATGCCCTCACGGACCCGAATCTCATCGCTGCTTGGGATCGCGACAACATGTCCGTGAGACAAGCAACGTCGTCCTTTGCAGCAGCAGCTCAGAGTTTGGGTCATGACCTGGATGACCTGGTAATCTCGCCAGCAACTGTTCATCGAACACGGAACAAGATCCGAAAGGAGATGGGAGAAGAGTTGACCCGAAAGTTCGAAGCTTCTGGTCCTTTAGTCTTGCACTGGGATGGGAAACTGTTGGAAGATATCGCCAAGGAGAAGAAGGAGGTTGACCGGATTGCTGTTGTGGTGACGGGCGATGGAGTCGAGGAGCTTCTTGGTGTACCCGTTGCGGTGGACGGCACTGGAAAAGAACAGGCTGCAGCCGTACTCCAGGAAGTCCAGGCTTTTGGCATTTCGGAGCAAATCATTGGACTGGGATTCGACACCACAGCTGTGAACACTGGGATGATCCAAGGTGCTTGCGTTCGCATTGAGCAGGAGTTTGGCCGTCCCATGTTGTGGTTGGCTTGCCGTCACCACGTCTTGGAGATCTTACTCAAGGATGTCTTCGTGCGATGTCTGGGGCCGTCCTCTTCCCCTGACATTCTCCTCTTCAAAAGATTTCAACAGCGGTGGGCCTCCATTGACAAAGGGTCATTCTTGTCCATCGGTGACGAAAGCAATCCCACAACAACTGACAACTGGGCAAATCAAGCGTCTTCCATGAAGAAATACCTGCAGCAGACGCTTTCCCACGGCACACATCCCCGAGAAGACTACCGTGAACTCCTCATCCTTTCCTACCGCTTCCTTGGCGGTCAGGTCCAGGGGGGATTTCGTCAGCCTGGGGCCTATCACCACGCCAGATGGATGGCCAAAGCCATCTATGCCCTCAAGATTTTCATGTTCCGTCACCAACTGGACCTGACAGCCAGGGAAGAAGGAGGACTTCGGCGGCTGTGTTTGTTCATCTCCCTCGCGTACGTGAAGCAGTGGAATGAGGCAATGGTCTCGAATCGAGCTCCACTGAACGACCTAGAGTTCCTTCGCCTGCTTGAGGCCTACCCTGACAAGGAAGTCAGCCACACGGCATCCATGGCCTTGAAAAGGCACCTGTGGTACCTCTCAGAGGATCTCGTGGGCTTGGTTTCTTTGACGACCGCATTCCAAAGGACACGAAGCTAAAGATGGTCCAACGACTTCAATCCCCCGCCACGAAGAAAGGACTCAAGCGGATCGATCCGAAGAACTTCAATCCACAGCAATCCATCGAGCTCTTCGTCACCCGGACAACAAAAGAAGTCTTCTTCCGCGCGATCCTTCCAGAATCTGAGTCTCCCACCTTCCTCATGAAAGATCCAGAGGATTGGATCAATGACCAGGATTGGATCACGGCGCAAAAGAGGGTGAAAGCCCTGAAGGTGGTCAATGACGCTGCCGAGCGTGGTATCGCTTTGATGAAAAGATTCAATTCCACCATCACGCGTGATGAGAAGCAGAAGCAATTCGTCCTCAAAGTGGTTCGGGCTCACCAGAAGTTGATCCCCGTCAAGTCGAAGGAGAGCTTGAAGAGTAAAATCAAGTAGTGTAGGACAGATTGATGATGAAAACAATCCATTTATACGCGCTTATTTCAATTAATGAAAGGTGCATTTCGTTTATTTTCATATTTGTTCAGAAATAAAGAGAATAAGAGAACGATAGAAATTTCTTTTTTTTCCTAAATAGCTACAAGAAAGTGTTAAACTTGAGTGACCTCTAAATACTGTTCGATTCCCATCATTTTTCGATTTTTAGAACCTCTATGCCTATTGAAATCGGGGCAGCATTCGCGAGCAAGAGAAAATCGAAAAAAAAAAATTCTAGGTATTAATGAGACACCCTAATATATATATATATAAATATTCACATATATATATATATATATGTATAGAAACGACGTAAGTATAGAGGAGTGTTCTGCACACGAGGAAGAGAAATAACGAACAAATGAAAAATGAGGTGACCGCCCGGGAATCGAACCCAGGATCTTCCGTTTGCCGGTCAGACATGCTACCACTACACTACGGGCCTCGATCAGTCAGAAGTCGCAATTCTCCTACATAGGGCAGAAACCAATGCCTTGAGAGGGCACCCTCGCAAATCGTGAATATGTACATTTAACTGCAATGACCACGCAGTATATTAATGTATAGAAACGATGTAAGTATAGAGGAGTGTTCTGCACACGAGGAAGAGAAATAACGAACAAATGAAAAATGAGGTGACCGCCTGGGAATCGAATCCAGGACCTTCCGATTGCCGGTCAGACATGCTACCACTACACTACGGGCCTCGATCAGTCAGAAGTCGCAATTCTCCTCATAGGGCAGAAACCAATGCCTTGAGAGGGCACCCTCGCAAATCGTGAATATGTACATTTAACTGCAATGACCAC
>JAJOZX010002009.1:195000-197500 GCA_023014485.1 Bathynomus jamesi | reverse complement strand
CGGTTGTGTCGAAACACATAGATTTGACATGATCGGTCACTCCCCATTCATTCAGGCAATCTATGATGGCATTTGTTTGTGCCAGCGCGGTTCCTGACAGAAGTTTTGGCACCCCGAGGAGCTGCTCTGTCCCGGAGCCAGATACAAGAATAGGTAAGCGGTCAACATATTCTCGTGACGTCAGATCTTGCATGAGTTTTCCGTCCAGTGAACAGTCAACGGACTATTGCCTTGGAACTCGCTCTTCAGTTGCCGAGCCTTAAGGGTACGGAATTTTTCACGCTGACGATGAATGGATCCACGATTGATGTTGTAGTCGCTAGCATCATGCCCTAAGCTGGAAGCTGCCTCAAACAGCAGATATGTGGCCTTTCTTGATGAGAGTTGCGTGCGATCAAGCGCTGCCGCCAATTCCGATGTCATGATGTTCTTCGTTGCTCTTTGTTTAGACGCTAACGAACCACCACATGCTCCTTTTTCTTCGCTATCATCTGAGCTGGAGGATGAGGACTCCAAAACCGCTTCGTTGGATACTGCCTCCATTTCAGCTGCTGATCGCTTTCTTCGTTTCTCCTCTTCCTCCCGACGTCGAGTACAATCTTTGACTTGGCGCTGATGGGTCATGTCCAAACCTGCCATTGAACCTGGACGTCCTTTCTGGCGCTGCTGCTGAAGGAACTCCCAATCCTCTGGGTACTTGACCAATTTCTCACAATCAGCGTGGGCGATGTCAAAGAGACGATCGAGGCGTTCAATGAATTCTTTTTCTTTCGTCTTGTGTGAATCGCTCGTCCTTGAGGCGTGTTTTTTGAGTCCTTTCCACTCCTCGAAGACTTTATCCAGTTTGCTGACGCAGTGGTCTCGAGTCTGGTTGGAATGTGAGCTTTCTCCCAGAAGGACATCACTGCTCGAAGTGACTTCCTCAACGCGTCACGTATTGTCATTTTCTTTTCATGGTGAAGGTAAAGGAAGTAACCGAATGCTTGCCTGTAGGAAGGAAGCTTGCATCCTTTCACCTCATCAACCGCTGCCCCTAATAGGTATATACACTTCCGGTTTCCATCACCAGAAATCACGTAGCTGAAATGAGAAACGGTGAATCGTTAAGTATTGTTCACTTTATTTCTCAGATATTCAGACACACACAGATACACACACACACATATATAGAGATATATAGATATCTAATGAACGATTATGGAGACGCCGCGCAAGCATTAAACTTTGGAAGGCGGGGGCGACATTTTATAGTTATTCAAATAAAAAGATTTTTCAGTCACCATTTTTTTTACCAATGGAATAGATTCGCGGGGTGTCAGCATGAAAATTTCAAACTTTGCATTTAAGTGACACCCTAATATATATATATATATATATATATATACTGTGTGTATATGTATATATATATATATATATATATATATATATATTATATATATATATATATATATATTCATATATATATTATATATATATATATATATATATATATATATATATCTATATATATATATATCATATATATATATATATATATATATATTATATATATATATATAT
The DNA here is from genome assembly GCA_023014485.1 of Bathynomus jamesi. Lineage (NCBI taxonomy): Eukaryota > Metazoa > Arthropoda > Malacostraca > Isopoda > Cirolanidae > Bathynomus > Bathynomus jamesi. The sequence goes on along the minus strand of JAJOZX010002009.1, from coordinate 195,940 downwards.
ATATATATATATGAAAATTATTTCATGAAAGTAACACGTTTAAAATATTTATGATGAATAAAACACGAAGGAAAGGAAACACAGAATGGTGCTCAAGCGCTTTCGTCTGATGACATCCTCAGGAACACATATATATATATGAGGATGTCATTAGACGAAAGCGCTTGAGCACCATTCTGTTTCCTTTCCTTCATGGTTTTATTCATCAGATATATATACAGGGTGGGCCGTAAGTTTCCATACATAGGAAAAATAAACATTTTTTTATGGACAACCATTTTTATTTATATAATATGCTCTACATGGTTGCCATTGTTTTGAAAACACATTTCAATACGTGTTCCCCACTGTTGATGAACACGCATTAGCACAGTTGACGTTATGCTTGTAATGGCGTGCGTTGGTGATACGTTCCTTTAGATGATTTATGTCTCGTATCTTTTCCTGATACACCATGGCCTTCAAGTGCCCCCAAAGATAGAAATCAAGGGGGGTGAGATCTGGGGTCTGGGAGGCCACTCCACAGGACCACGCCGACCAATCCAAGCATCCGGAAACTGCTGATCCAAATACCAACGCACGTGAAGACCATAATGAGGTGGAGCTCCATCTTGCTGGAAGTAAACTAGGAAGTTACCTTCCTCGTTTAGCAGGGATGGGAAAATCTCTTCTTGCAACATGTTAAGATACCTTTCGGCATTAAGATTTCCACTGACAAAAATTGGTCCAATAATTCTGTCACCCCATATCCCGGCCCACACCATCACTTTACCGGCACCTTGCATCTTCGTCGGACTCAGCCAGTTAGGGTTAGCATTACTCCAATAACGTATGTTTTGCCGATTAACCTCTCCATTGACGTAAAAATTTGCTTCATCAGTAAACAAGATCTTACGTCAAACGCATATTCTTAGGGTATCTGAAACATAAAAACAAACGT